>CM046883.1:10052489-10082317 GCA_025688845.1 Cucumis hystrix
TGGCTTTTTGATGTATCTGCATCGGCGTCTGGTTGGTCAACGGGTTCTTCAGTGTTGGGTCTTGACGGGTTTGTTGGAACGTTGGATCTGTGGCTGGTTTTTCGACAAGTTTGGGTCTCGACATCAGTTCATCGTGGGTCTCTCGGTCTCTCTTGGCGTTCGGCTGATGGTATAGTCAGTTTTGTCGTGGTTTATTACAGATTGTTTATTGGGTTGAACTCTGTAATTGTGTCCTATTTCGCTCTTAATAAAATCTCTCCAAACTGGTTCTCAAAGTGGATGTAGACCGAATTGGTCGAACCACTATATATCGTTGTGTGTTTTTATCGCTTTCTTTGTGATTATCTGGCTGTTGTGTTCTGATTGTTCTGATTGTGTTCATAAACTATATCAAGTAGTTGGGAGTTTGGTATAGTCAACAAGTGGTGTTAGAACTTGGGTGTGTTATTCTCAACAGGATCCTTGGCTAGTAGGAGAGGGGTCAAATTAAAAATCTTTGCTTGTGCCTTAAGGATGATATGGCTACAAAGAGGGTCTGTGATCTGTTGCTTTTTTTATGGGTAATGGAATTCCAACTTGATTCATGAATGTTTCATCCCTATTGATGCTTATTCTATTATTAGCTTACCTATACAGGGTCGAAGAGGTTCAGATGAGATTACTTGGGATTCGGATCCGAAGGGTTGGTTCTTTGTAAAAAATGTATGTCAGGATCAAATTCCACTAGGAACTTGCAACTTTGGAAGTCAGTATGGAAGCTTAAAGTTTCACCCAGTGTGAAGCTCACTGTTTGGAGAATTATCAATGACACTCTCCCTACTCTAATCAACATTTCAAAAGGTGGAATATCTTCTAACCCTCTTTGTTTAATTTGCAGGAAATTTGAGGAGTCTGCTAACTATATTTTCTAGGGTTACAAATTCACAAAATGTATTTGACTTTTCTTTTTCCCTTCCTTTCGTTGTTTCTTGGGTGATGTTAGGTTTTGCTGGAGTTCGACGGACTGTTGGAAAGAAACCTTGAAAAAGCTTTTGGGTTTGGATCGAGAGGCCGCTGCCATTCTTCTATGGGATGTATGAAGCTATCTCAACTTGGTGAATTCGAGTAATTATGTCCCCTACAGAGAGCTTGTGGTCTAGAAAGTCTCTGTTTATATTGAGGAGTTTGGATCATGTGCTATGAAGGCTCCTTCTATCCTTGGGAGGTAAGCCGATTGAGTCATGGATCGTGATCCTCGCATGATCTAGTTGTTGAAAGATCAATACCAACTAGTCTTGGAGGGGTCGTGAAGGAGCTGGGGGCGTTAGCTAGGTCATCCGTGATTTGTAGGATCAAATTAGAACATGAAAAATTTGGAAGCCCTTGTGGTGATTAAAGGGTTGTCTGACATTCTCGTCAGGTTTGACTTTGGTTCTATTCCCTCTAATATTATCCTTAGATCTGCATAAATGAGGACAACTCAATAGCAAGGCGGAATTCACTCCTCCGATTTTGGGGATGGTAGAGAGGTCGTTCCCTTAAATGCTAACTCTAAGACTTGAACAAGATGTCGCACCCTCTCATTGACTCAAGAAGGACTCAATTTAATGGTTAGACCATAAACCAATTGCTCATTAGAGGATATGTGGAACTTAAGAAACAATATATAGTTTTGAGGGTAAAATGATATTTTGACCTAGCTAAAATTATGAACAACCTGTAAATGGTCAACTAACTAATCATGGTTATATCAAGTGGACACAAATATAACTATAATGAGGATAGTGCAGCTAGGGGCTATAGTGGTCAATCCTATTAGTTAACGAATAGTTGTTAGCTAGATTAAAATAGTTTTTATAAATTAATTAATTAGATGAATTAAATATAAAATCATTTACTTAAATAGAAAACTTTACAATATTGGAAATTATGACTTTGAAAATAAAAGTCTAACATATTGACTAAGTTAGTAAGTTTCTATGACATTTGGTTGAAGTATGAATAAGGTTCTAACTTGGTTAGGTGTTGTTCATTAATCTCACAACAAATCTTGAGATTTGTTGCCTCATGTAACAATTGAATTTAGGATAAGAAGGTGTTAGTAACACGTGGCGTTTTGATAAAGTTTTTCATCGGAGAAGCTTATAAATAGGAAAAGTCCAGTCATTTTGTGAGCTTCTTTTACCTTGTGATTTCTTTAAAAAAAAAAGTGGAAGAATTGCAAAGAATTCCGGCGAGCAACAGTGAGCTAGAGATTTGACAAGAAAAGTGCAAGGGAACTTTGGCTAAGGGCTTAGGTGAGGAAGATACTTGACTATGGGTGGTTTCTTCTTAAAAGTGTTTTCCAACTAAAAGAATGTCTATTGTATTTAAATCCTCAATTATAATGAATCCTTGAGTTACATGATTTTTCTTTTGTTCTCAAATTCTTTAAATATATTTGATTTATAAATGAATTAGATTTGGAATGAACTGGAATGTTGTGATGAGATAATCTTTGGTATTTTGTGTTGTGGTGGATCCAGAAATTTTATATAGGGGGCATCGGGCACTATATAATAAATACACTAAAAAATGTTAAAAAATATCTTGACGTTCTGTTGATCCTCCAATAACATTAACTACATTTGTAACAATAAAGAAACGACTAGCAATTTCCACATGATTTTTTGTAATGTAAATGTGAATTTAAAAATTGCATCCAAAAAAGAAAAGAAAGAAAAAATAATATCTTTTTTCATGAAATATTGTTGAAAAAGTGAAAATTTAGATCACTGACTTTGTTGCATTTTTTTTCTAAATATTTGTTAGATAACAAACAACGGCTAGAAAATAAGTTATAGTTTATCTTAGTTAGGTTTTGTTCCACTTTTTAAAAAATTATTTTTATAACATTATCCAAATGTCAATTTTGGAGAAATAAAATTATTGAAATATTGCAAAATTATCTTGTAGTCTTTAATTCAGAAATAAAATAAAATAAATATAGACATAAGTAATGTAAACATGTGAATTTAAAAATTACATCAAAAAAAGGAAAAAAATAAAAACACATTTTTCATGGAATATTGTTGAGAGAGTGGAAGTTTGGATCACCGACTTTGTTGCATTTTTTTTCAAAATATTTGTTAGATAACAAATGAAGACGAAGAAATAAGTTATTTTATCTTAGATAGGTTTTTTTATTATTCTTTTTAAAAAATTATCTTCCTTTTAAGAAATCAAATTATCTTCATTTTAGAAAATCATTGAAATTTAGGAAGAAATTTGATTTTTGGAAAAAGAAAATTATCGATGTTTGGAATAAAATCTATTTTGTGACAATTTAGGAAGAAATTTGATATTTAGGGAAAGAAAATTATTGATATTTGGAATAAAAACTATTTTGTAAAAATAGTTGTAATAAGCAAGAATTGAATTTTTAACCCAATGATTTTGTAGTGAGGGCACAACCTATGCAATGAGATACCTCATACTTGCTATGTGTTTTGGTGTGGGATGCATTATCCTTGCTGTGTGATCGCCCTATTCTTGTTGTGTGATTTGGAATTGAATGCCTCATACTTTTTGTGTGATCTGGTAGGATGCTCTTTGCATGCTATGTGATCTGGAATTGGAACACATATTATATATGATGGAATTGATGGTAAATTGATGTTGCATTTAGACTCACAGAGCTGCAACTCGATAAAAGAGTGTGGTAAACGCTTGAGTTGAAGATGGATACAAAGAGGTAATTAAAACATGTAGAATGATTCTGCGATGTGATCTATATGATGCGTTATGAGGAATGTGTTCCTATGCGACATGAGCCAAGCTCGTCACTTGCCTGAGAAACCAAACAACTTCACTTATTTTGAAACGTGTTGCCATCTTAAACCCTTAGATCACTCTTGCATGATAAAACGTATTCAATCAGTAACAAAACAAAACAAAGTCTTGCTTACATAAGGTATCACTCACAACACAAGGTGTTGCTCGCGCTACTGGTGTCCCTCTCATATGTGTCTCTCTAATTTTACTCTATCTTGCTGGTATCAATCCCTATGCATCGCTTACAACTATCACTCTCATCGTATCTTCAACCCCAAAAAAAACACACATAACACACTGAAACCAAAAGATGTTTGCATATTCAGTCTAACAAACCCAAATGAAAAATAGCATGTGCCACGAAATAGTAAATGCACTAACCAAAATGTTAGAGTATTTCCAAAGGGACTTAAAACAAAAGTAGGACAAATTCAACGGTGGAATGGAAGGGCGATCGAATGTGGAATGTCCAACTTAGAGTGAGCCGTTATGTTTGAACTTCCTTCTTAGAACTAAATTTGCGAAATATGTAACTCGAGGAAAAGAGCAATGGAAATTGCAAGATGAGTAACCTTAAGGGAAATGCAATTCTATGCTTATTATGTTAGTAGAGGGTCAATTGCTGACATTTCTTTTTATCTTTAACTATAATAGCCTAAAATGATATACAATATTACAAGATTAATCCAAATTTCTTAAAATTTTCAGCAACGTTGTCCTGAATTGTCTAATATTTTACACAAATATAAGGCCTAAATGACCAATATAACCCATCTTTATTATTAATAATAAATTTAAAAATAGAAAAGGAAAAAGAAAAGTGGACAATGATTAATATTTGTATTTATTAGATATCTGATGTAAATATGGTAAGTGATTAATTTTGTTATGGTAATATTATAACAAGGATTTTTCCTTAATTATTTTTATTTTTGTGATTTTGTTCAAAAAAATCTTTTCTCTCGATCTCTATCACTTTCCAATCTCTCTCTCTGTCTATTTTTTTTTCCTGTTTTTCATATATTCCATCCAATTATAGTATATATTAAATAATACGGTGTATATTTTATAAACGAAAAGTTATTATATCAATTTGTCTATAGAAGGTGGATTGACAATGAGAGAAATCAAGGACGTGGGTTACGGTTTAGAAAATTAAAAAATAAAGTAAAAGTTTCATTATTCGAATACGTTGAATATTAATTCTTCACAAAAGACGTCGAATAATAGAAGATTGGGGGAAGTATAAGCCGTGAAGAAGAATAACATCGGCGGCTAACTAGTATAGTGATCTTTCGAGAAAAAAATTGACAAAAATTTAAGGTTAGTAAAAATTTATATTTCGTATTCGAAATACATTAGAGGTATATTGAGTATATTGAAGATAACACAATTTATGTATTATTGAATGTATGAAGTAGTATATATGTAACAAATAATAGAAAATATATGTATTATATAGTAGTATATATGTGAGAATTTTAAAAAAATATTGATCGGATATATAATCTGTGTATAAAGTAGTATATAAATGCAATAAGAAAAAATCACAAAACATGAAAAAAAGTATATGGATGTATTATTGAATATATGCAGTAGTATATATGTAACAAATCACAAAACATAAATGAATTATTCATTAGTATATATGTAAAAAATAATAAATAAAAAACTGAATGGATATAGAATCTGTGTATATATTGGTATATATACGCAATAAGAAAAAATCACAGAACATGAAAAATAATGTGTATGTATTATTGAATTTATGCAGTAGTATATATGTAATACATCACAAAACATAAATTTATTATTCAATGGTATACGAATGACGAGATATTTAATAAAAATTTTATGTCGAGCATGATAGGAAGATGAACTGAATAATAAAAAATTAAAAAAAATAGAAGAAACATGACCGAAATATATGCTACAGAATAACAAATTTTTAAGAAAAAAAAATATATGTTACGAAACAAAAGAAAGAATATAAGAAACGAAAAATGAAATAAGAAAAAAAAAAGACTAATTACATATTCTATAGCAAATCGAAACCGAAGAAAAAAACAATTTTCAAATCAAAGAAAAAAGTCAACACTGAAATTGATAATCGTGAGAAAAAAGTTTTTAGTTTGGACATGAAATTGAAAATAATTATTTTGTAGTATAATTAAAAATATTATTACCAAATAAGATAATAATTTATACCATATTTAATTTATTACAAAAGTAATAAATATTTCATTAATAAATACAAATATATATGTATTAATAATTAAGAAAGTTATCACTTACCTAATAAATTGAATATAATATAAATAAGAAAATAATTTAAATTTAATTTTGAAAATTATATATAATTAATAATTATGATAAAGCTATAATGGTTCTAAAAATATACAAAAATCTAATCAAGAAATTAAATCATTAATTTAGAACTTTAGAACATTTGTGAAATTTTAAAGTAAACTTAGGTTTTTTGTATAATTTTTTTTTTTAATGGGTCAATTGGTATTTTGGGCTGGGTTTAGGGTTTAGGTCATCCGTACAGATTTACCAAAAATGGACATTAGAGAAACAAAGTTAGACAAGTTTGAAAGGGTCAAAGTTGAGGTTGGAAGAGGAAGTTACGAGGAAGTGAGGAGTGTGAATGACAAAACGAGTTCGAGCACTCATGTTTTTAAGTAGGGGTACTATGGTATTTTACAACGCAAAAAGGTATTCTTGTTTTTTTGGTTTATTTTTTTAAAATTTCCTCCCTCCGTTGGAAGAAAATTTCGCTACATCGGCTCACCGGGGAACCGCGATCCTCCCATCTTCAATGGTGAAAAGCTTACAGAGCGGAGGCCAAAACCTCCCGGCTGACGTCACGCAGGTCATTGATCAGTTGGAGCGCCACTGCTTGGCTCCTGATGGGTCTCTCGTCTCCAAACCTGCCCACTACGATCTACAGCTCGTACTCCATTTACTTCTCTTTCTCTCTTTCTTTCCACTCGTTCTCTTTGTTTTATCGATCGCTGAGGAAATGTAGGTGGAATTGAGCAATATGTTTGATTTCCGTTTGGGTGTGCTCAGTAAATTGACCTAATTGTGTAAGGGACTGAAGCTCTGAATTTCACTAATTATTGTGAAATTTGCAGGCGAGAGAAGAAATGTCGAGGGAAAGGTTGCGTTATTTGGAAGCCATGGTAGGTGGTACTTTGATTTTCTAGTTCTGGGTTCTGTGCTATTTTTAAAATTTATTGAGCTGGTTGCATACCTGCACCCGTTGATTACTTTGAGTGTTGATGTTGTGGGTTTCATGTAGGCAATCTATTGTGAAGCAATTGCAATGGTGGAAGAGTACCAGCAGGCTGTTTCAATGGCGAACCTTGGAGGAGTTCGAGATGTTCAGGCGCTTTATCCACAGCTAGGCTTGAAGAATTCGCCTCAGGTTTGTTATACGAACCATTCCATTTCACGGTATAAGATGAAACAGAAACCCAAAATCTACCTACCTCTCAAACTCCTCACTTTCTCCATCTAACAACATTTCAATTCAGAATGAACATAGTTTCCTTCTGACAAATCTGTGACGCACTAATAAACTAATTTACCTGTATTGATAACCTTGTTTTCTAACAGTTTGATTGTGTTCTTATTGGACTGGTTTTGCTTCTATAGTTGGTTGTAAAATTACTTTGCAAAATCACGTTTATTATTTTAGTTGAAAGGATTAGTGAGTTTCAGTTTGATTCTTTCTTAGCTTTTACATTAAAACGACGTTCAATATGTTTTGTTTTCTTTGTTTGGGTGTTCAAACTGAGTGTATCTGGAATATGATTGTTTGTTGAGGAAATGTAATGAAAGGCCACAGGCTGGAAGTCTGCAAAATAGTGAAGTTGTGGAAACACAACAGGTTCGTCATTGGTTAAAGATTCTGTGAACCTGTGATATTCTTTGATCTTGAACATTGGTTTTTGTTGGAATGTATATGAGTGGGGATTGTTATTTATGTACAGACACTTCCAATTTTTCAGTGCACAAACTTGCCCTCCGTTGTCTTTGTGGTGTTGAGTTAGTATCTTAACTCCTTTCAGAAATTCAGGGTCTCTGTGGCAATAGTTTGGATATTTATGTTCATAAATATATTGTGTATATATACATAAGAAAATATTAGTTTTTTAGGTAACAACTAACAAGCTATTCTGGAAAAAGCTTATGATTATTGGAATTGCCTGAACTCCTTATAATTATAGCTTTCAAACCTTGTTTCAGGTTTATGAGACTCTTGAGCACCGAATGGTAGTGGCTGAAGCATCTCAAAGATTGAGGCTTCCTCTTATATCAAAGGATGGTGAAATCCATGAGGAAGAGATCGAGAAGTTATCTCGAAGTTCCCTTGATAGTACAAGCACTGGTGTTACAATCAGTTCAAGCACTAATTCAACAAATTATGCAAGTGCTAGCAGTACAGGAAGCATTGTGAACAATAGTCTTTCAGTAAGCTCAACTGATACTGCAGAACCTGGAGTAGGTGGTGTTCCCAATCGCTTTCTTGGAATTACACCTGCATTTTTATGGCAAACACAGCTCCATCATACGCCTTCCATGGTATGGCATCTATTATGTGGGAATGAGTGGAAGGAATCAAACTATCAACTACATTTACATTTCTTTCTTTTCTTCTGAATTTTATTGAATTGGGTCCTTTTGCAGTCTTTGCTCTTATACTAAATTCTTATTGGATAGTTTTTAACTACCTAATATTTTTATTCTCAATTTATGAAACGCTTCACTGATCTAAATTATCTGCAACTTGTTCTTATGTTACTATAGGATATGGCCGAATATCAAATGGCTCTTTCTCGTGAGATTGATGCTCGTCTGAAGACTAAATGTGATAAAGTAGCTGATGCTTTTATTATGGATGACATTGGTAGGTCGTCTATATTCCTTTCCATTTTGTACAATTCTGCAAGCATGTTTTATCAGTGCAAGTGATTTAAATTTTTTTATAATAAAAATATATACTTTTTTTGCAATGTGTTTTCTAGCTTCAGATATTCCGGCATATTTCCTTGATCCTATGTGTCAAAAGGTTGACATTTACTTGATTTGCGTGATAAAATCGTTTCTACAAGGGGCTTTGTTGATAGTTTAAAGCTCTGAGAGTATTTTAGCATTTTACTTGACTTGGGCTTGCTAGAGCCTATAAAGTAGTCTTCTCTTGTAACTTTCATTGTGTGTGGAAATAATAAAAGAGACTCTATGGTGGTTTTTTTCCACATTCTAGGGTTTTCCATATAAACCTTGTGTTCTCTTTTCTACCGTTTAACAAAATTATCAATCTTTTTTTTTAATCTTTTAAACTTCAACCACATTTATCCATGTGAAGAGTGTTGACCTACATGATCTTGAAATATGAAACTTTGTGGACTTTGGTTTTAGTATAAATTCATTAGATGATGCATATCTTATGGCCTTGCATTCATGCAGAGTCATCATCTGGGCATCATAGCTCTAGTGCTCGGCTTCCAGAGAGGTCTGGTTGGCTCTTTTGTGGCAGTATTTATTTTGTTTTGTTTTTCTATACCCAGTAATTTGTTTTCTCAATAAGACTTCAATCAATAGGGTTAAGTTGATCATCGAGGAAATTGAAAGGGAAGAAGCAGCTTTACGGCAAGAGCTTTACTCGGCGGACAGAAAGTTCGCTGAATATTACAATGTATATGACAGGAAGTTCATTTTATTCTATCCGTTTTGTCAGAGGTTAATTGCACGAATTGTCTAATAATTTGTTCAAAACTAGGTTCTTGAGCAGATATTGGGAGTACTAATAAAGCTTGTCAAAGATTTGAAGTTGCAGCATCAACATAAATATGTAATTGCCTTTATTTTCTAGCATAATGTATGATTGGTTTCGCATGAATGGTCTCGGTTATTAATTTTCGTTTGTAGATTTGAGACTTTAACACATTAACCTGGATGAACTGAAATTTTGTAGGACGATCTCCAGAAAACATGGCTGTGCAAAAGGTGTGAGACCATGAATGCAAAACTGAGGTCTGTTTGTAATTAAATGCTCATTTGATCCTTGTGTTGGTTAAACAATTTGATATTCGTACTATATTTTTTCTTGTGTGAAGCACATGCTGAGTGCATGTCGGAGTGTGTCTGTGTGTCGAACACTGACTCCACAAGAAATAGTGTCTGTACTTTCTATGTATATGTCCAATCAATACACCCTAACATGTGACATTGGCTCAACTCATCGAAATGATTAGCCATGCCTAGCCTGAGCTTTACAAAGATTGTGGCAATTCCTTTTTCATTTCTCTCCCGTTTCTCTTTTTTGAAGCTGAAAACCATTAGCAAATTCTATTCTATTTCTCTAAATATGCTTTGCTCATGAGCTCATCCTCTGTCATAATTATGCACCTCATTTTCAGTGTATTACAGCACGTTCTCTTGCTAGAAACTTACACTCAGGAATCTATACCAGCCCTTCATAAAATAAGGTATGTGTCAAGTATATTCTTTTCAGTAAACGGCAGGTCAGCATGTTCTGTTCAAGGTAAAAATGATTCGTAATGTGCTTTGTTACAGAAAATATCTTGTTGAAGCTACGGAGGAAGCTTCTATTTCTTATAACAAAGCAGTAAGTTTTTCTCTTTCACTCCTCTTGCTCTCCTCTTTATCTCTATACATATATGATAAGAAACAGGAATATATTCGAGGGTTTAGCGTCAAACTAACCCGTGGATAACTGCTTTTAGTACAATAAGGCGTAGGAGACCGTAGACTTTTTGATTATTAACACATTTATATGTCAGTTGAACTATGTTCAACTTGACACATGGAGTGATAGAGGATAACTGTAGAGAGCTGTGTTTTGAAAAATCAATTTCAAGTAGCACCTCGAATATAGGTTGGTCAAAATGACTTTATAAAAGCAATTAGCTGATTTCTCCTATCTTGGAAAGTTTTGTGATTTCTGCCGTAGCAGAGCTTTATTTTTCAGCCACCATCATGTACCTTATGTTTATTGATGACATTCATGCCCCATTTGATTGTTAAACCTTACAATGTATCTGTATTCATGACATGACCTCAATTAATTTGTTGAAATTTATGCCAGATATAAATAGATGCATAATAAAATAAATTATACCTCTAACTCCTACTTCACATATTAGGGCCAAATAAGCAATCGATCATAAAATTGTAAATAATAAACTTAGAAAAAAAGGAGAACAACACTGAAAATTATATTGGTTTGCCCCAACTCGGGACTATATCCAGTATTCTGAAACTGCAGACTCTACTATGAAGAAGATTGAAAAGAAACCCTCGAACACTCCAATAAATCTCTCTTCACAAATAGTCCAACAAGAACTATTTGAATCCAGTACCTAGGTATTTTGAACTAGGTACTTTTGAACGTTATTTTGCTAACTGTCACTCTAAAATACTGAAGAATAAAAACGTCAATGCTCTCGGTTTTAATTCTTCTTCAGCAGCAAAATGAATGATGGCCCACTTGTATTTTTCCTTCAAATACATCCTTTTATAGAATAAAACTGCACCGCCCATTTATTTCTTTAATCATACCCACTAACAATTTAGTCAATAGACAAGCTTTCTTACATAAGTTCATTGGAGGAAATGGGCCTTGAGAAAAAATGGGTTAACATGCAAAATAAAATGTTGCCACATTCTTAACATGATCCGTGTCACGTCACACACTGACCCTTCCGGTGTTGAAAAATAAAAGCAAAGAATAATAATAAAAATGAAACAAAGGGACAAACCATGGATATCATTTTTCCAGTTAACCCTCACAAGAAAGGGACATATGAAGTATACAATTATGTAGTACTCTTATTGTTCTACTCCTTTTGCAATTTGACCCTAAACCATAGTTTACTTAATTTTATATCCTCACTCTGGACTTAGCTGGCTCATGCTACGTGGTTTACATTTACATTTTCAACAGGTTACTCGTCTCCGTGAGTATCAAGGCGTAGACCCTCATTTCGACACAATTGCAAGGCAATACCACGATATTGTGATGGTAATAATGTCTTTAAAACAGTTATTCACTTTCATCGTCCTCTTTGTTGAAAATGAGGAAGCTCATTACCGGTTTTACTCATTTTTATTTTGCAGAAACTTGATAATATGCAATGGACAATACATCAAGTTGAGATGGACTTGAAACGCTTGCCAGATCAATCAAGTACATGAAACCATTTTACATAGAATTCGATTCTTTTGTTTGTAATTGCTTCTTTATGTTGTGTTATGAATTATGATTTGCTTGAAGTTAATTTTTATCAGCAGCCTGTTCATAATGTATTGTTTTGCTCCCCAACTTTGTCTTCTCAAATGGTTGGCTTAAATTAATCATAGTCATGGGAGTGTTCCCTGAAGAAAGTAATATGGCTCAAAATTCCTGTAGAAGCATAAGATTTGAGAGAACAAAAAGTTGTGTTTTTATTTACAAATTTAAGAAAACTTCCATCTTATAGCTGTGTTTGGTTGTGCATGTGAAATGATATTAACTAAAATTATATTTATGTCTAATTTATGAAATTAAACATGAAGATCTTATATACAAGATCGGGTCGGGGCCCCCGGGGACACTCCCCCGCGGGTTGTTTTGCCAACCCTATTGAGGCATGTTTCGAACTGTCAACTTTGAAAGATGTAACCCTATTGAGGCTCTGCCATTCAATGAGCACAAGGAAAATTCCTTTGTCAAACTTGGTGTCTAGTTTTCTTTTGGTCTCTCTGTCATTGAGGATGTAACTTTGCTGTCGAAAATATGAATATATTTGACATTGCGTTTTTTCCCCTTCATATTTCATAGTTCGTGTTGAGAGTGTCAGGATAGAGAGACGCATGATTATGGATATAACATGTTTTGTTCAACACTTCTACCCAGAAGTAATAAGGAATTTCTTTGGCATGAATCGTGGCACACACTATTTCTTGAAGGTTATGTTCTTCGTTTCTTGAATGTCATTTGTTGCGGAGGGATGGGGTTTGAGAACTCAAGATGGATATCAGAACATCTACATAAATAAGCACAGTTGGAGTTCTTTTCATTCTAAAGTTGTAGACATAATTCTTGAAATGCTATAAAGGTTTTTGATTTGTTGTGAAGAAATTTGACTCGGGTGTACTAAGAGAAATCTACACATACTAGGACATATTTCTTTCCTTCAAAACTTTCTGTTTGCATGGGTCGCATAGGTCCATGTGGATCAACTCAAGGACACTAGTAAACAGTATGAGACATCTGATTGTGAGGCACATGAACTTGCTTGCCTGCTTGATAGTCCGATATACAATATCTCTTTTGAAGGACAAGGGGAGACCCAAAATGGCATTGTTGGGCAAAACCTTCTGAATAGTTGTCATGTGCATCTGGCCAATGTGTTTATGTCACAGTGTAGATTCATCATGACGTGAGAGATGACACACATGAGAGGCACCATTAGAACACCATACAGAACAGTTGTCAGAGGAACACGTGCTCATAATTGACGAGTTTGCATCGTTTGTAACAATGCATTTATCTTTAGTAAATTGAACATTTAAGCCTTGATCTAACTAATGCTAAATAGATTGGTAGTGAGACCTCAGGCACCATCACCAAATGTTACTTTATCTGAGCTAACTGATTTCACGTTGGTGATATAACTTCTCACTAGTCATATGATGGGAACTACCATGGTCAAAGTAAGAGTCTTCTTTAGTAGATGACTTAAAGGAGGTAAGTACAACACTACATCTGTTTTGAACTTCTTTGAGTTTGCATAACTATTTTGCATAGTTTCGAGGACTAGGTGATGCAGAGCGTATTTTTCCTCTAGGATTTGTGAGGATGACCATGTCATTATTAACTGAATGATTCTTTATGACCAAGTTTCGTACAAAAGTAACAAATCCACCCTCTTCTATGAGTGTGTACGCACAATATGATTTTTTTCATGTGAGAGGCTCAACAATTCCATAAGATTCTGGGTGTTGAGCACGAACCAATTTGATTTTCTATTCCCTTTGACCTGATGAGTTTTATTGCTTTGACCTAATGATCACAAAACCAAGCCCCAAATTGTCGTTTGAGACCTTACCTTCAGAGAGAATTTTGTCTAGAGTAACTATTCGAGGATTGAGCATCTTGGTTGGCTTGCACATTTCATCATTTTCGCTTTAACAAAATTTAACTTGTGTTTTAAACTTGCAATAGTTGACATCAATTTCTGATCGTCTAACAATAAAGTTTCAATCCGTTCTTTCTAAACATCTAGCACCTTCAAGTTTTCTTGTCATTTATCAAACATCTTGTAAGATGGATCTGAGGAATTTTCTTGAGATGCAATGCTTTCAACTCCCTGAAATGCTTCAAAATCAAGATTCTCATATGACCAAGTGTCAGAGAGAGCTTTAACATCTAAGTCTGAATCACTACTGTCATTAAAATTAATATCAGACCAGGTAAGCACATAATTTTTATTTTGTTTCTTCAAGAATGTTGGACACTTAGCTTTAAAAGGTTCAAAACTCACACATTCTCTACATTTTAAAGGCTTCTCTTCATCTGACTACTCAGTGGTACTAGATTTCTCACTGTCTTTACGAAAACTTTGAGCCTTTTGTTGTTTTGCATAAGTACCTCCACCAAACTTTGGAAGTTTGGAGCGCAAGTTTCTGGATCTTCTGTCAAAGTGTGATCAAGTTTGGTGCGCAAGTTTCTGGATCTTTTGTCAAAGTGTTTGATCACAGGATTAAATTTTTCTTAGATATCAAAGCAATTGATTATGCAAGAGCCTTCTCTACGTTTTTTAGAACACTCATTCACATCATCACAAACAGATTGAAGGACAATTTTCATTTTCTTTTTATCATGCTTTCCATAAAAAAAAAAAAAAAAGAAAAAACAATTCAAATGCTAGTAGAAAGCCAATTATTCATCCACTTTCATGGAAGTTACATTGTGCTCCCTCAATCGCTGTTACTTTCATGTTGAACTATTTGGGTAGAGAACGCAACACTTTTCTAACATGATTTTCTTTTGACATATTTTCTATTCATTAGCGAGAAATCAAACATTAAATTTAGCAATTGTTTCATCCTGAGGTTCCCAAACTTTGAGGCAACAATTGCATTTTTTATTATTTAACGTTGGTTGTTCCTTCACGAGCAACATATAAAATGACCCAAGCAGCTTTTCCTGAGACACAAGTATTAATCAATCAAAATATATTTTGATCAACTCTGTTGAAGATTTCAAGGCTCTACTGTTCCCCAAAGAAGCTTCGTCTTCGGTAGTAGTGTACCCAACCTAAAGTTTAGGAGGGACTTTTCCATCCTCACTTGTGACAGTTGGATGAGTCCATTGTGTGATAATAGATTTGTTGGATGAGTCCATTGTGTGATAATAGATTTCCAAGACTTACTATCGAGTGACCTCAAAAAGGTTGTCATCTTAGCCTTCCAATATGGATAATTAGTTCCATCTAGAACTGGGTGGTAGTGTGCCCAGAAAAGATAATCCACTAATATGATAAAGTCAAACAGTAACAATGTTGTACTTATTTGTACAATATCGAAATTACAGTGACAACTGTAGAGCTAACTCAATGAACACCTAGGCTCCCTCTAGATGCAAGACTTTCTGTCTTTTGAACTTAGGCTCCCTCTAAGTATGTTGCTATTAGTGGTGAATGGCTCAGGCTCCCCCTAAGGATGTGAGGCTCTCTTTCATTTAATGTTATATCTCTTTTTCACTTGTGAACTCCCTTCGCGTGTGAAACATAGGCTGCCACTAAGTTAATGAGATCTCCATTCCCAATGGCTGGCTTTAGGCTCCCCTAAAGCAATGTCATATGATCAATTTCGATGTAGTATTCGACAAATCACTTACAAGTATAGTAGCCACATATATAGGTGGTTGAATGCTTAGAGCTCAAGCTTATCTCATGATCACAATCAAGAACAATTCAAAACATATGCAACAGCCATAACAATGAAAAGCAACACAAGCTTAAATAGCATAATGGATCATGAAAACAATCCATAGAAAGAATTGGCACAGCTCTGGAAAAAAAACATCCTAATAGAATCAAGTCGCATAATAAAGTAAATGAGGATGAAAATATTCTGCAGGATCCACAACTTTCAGAATAACTTTTGAAACATATTTTGAGACGTATTATGAGACAACTATATTAAAATAACTCGGTTGTATGCTAGGACACTTCATCAAATATATTTATCCAACTATGAAGACTCTAGCACATTAGATAGTATTTCATCGACCCTTTGCAACAATGGTTACTTGTAAAAAATAGTAAAATATATGTGAAGGTTTTAAGTTGACATCTCAGGGACGAGAATCTATACCTTCCCATTTTGCCCCTCATTTTAAACAAAATGACTATTATATCAATTTTGTGGTTAGGTATTTGGGCTGTCAAGAAGAATGACAAATTATGACTTTTACTTTGGAAAAATAGCAAAAATAAATTTAAATTGTTAAAATAGCAAAACATAAAAATTAGAAAAATAAATAAATAAAACAATCCCTCAAATGCCTCTAACCAATATGTAAAATACAATTGTTCACATAAACCTCAAATACATTGTAACTAAAATAACATACATGCTACATAAATTTCCCCAAAAACATAAAGATTAGAAAAGTTGTCATTAATGGAAAGCTCAATCTCTGCAAGTGATCATTTTTTCCCTTGGATTTTGACCACTTACTTTCTTCTTTCATTCGAAACCCTAGAGAAAGTTTGAAAACCATTTGAAACCATCAATTCATCAAAGAATTCAAAAGTGGAGCATTGTTGATATTATAATAAAGATAAAATCATGAAATTATACCATAGAATTCAAAACTTGTATACATCAGTGAGTTCTTCATACATTCGAGATTCATTTGAGCTCTTCTCCTCTCTTGTTTGCAAGAAAACATTTATCTCTCTCATTGTGTTTGTCTCTGGCAGCCTGCCCCCTCTCTCAATCTCCTTTTCTTTTCTCTAATAAAACCTAAAAGATGAAGATTCAAATAATTGCAAAAATGTCATTGAGGCATAATTAAATTATAAAATTTAAATTCAAATTCTTATTAAAAATATATATTAAAATTCAAATTCAAATTGTTATTAAAAATATATCTTATGTATTATTTAATAAATTGTTAATAAATGGTTTAAATTATAACAAATTTGAAAATATTGTATATAATAAAATATAATAAATTGTTTAAAATATAACAAATTCAAATTCAAATTAGTGATTGTCATTATTTTAGAGATTAGATTGAGAAATGGTTGAAAAGGAAATATTTATTAAACATAAGTTTTGTGAATTAAATAAATAAATGTTAATTAATTTGATTTAATTACTAAAAATCCGAAAATTGGTTATGAATTATAGGCATATATTTAGGAGATATTGGGAAAATCTTGCTAATCCTGAAAATATCATAAATTAGTTAATATTTTTCAAAATTGATTGCAGTTTGCAATTACACTATATGGTATTTGGTCTCATTATTTGTATCATGCAAATACACTGTATCTATAAAACATGTATTATCCTACATAAAAAGGTATAAACACATATTATACTTCTTGATTCAAGGATGATTGGAAATAAAACACCACAAACAAAATAAAACGTCTAATTAAAATAAATATGAATATTAACGTAATTAAAAAATACAAGGTGAAAAAATAATTATTCGATACAAGAGGGACCATAAATTATTTTTTTTTAATAAAAATCAACCAAAATAAGTGTATAATCATAATTAGCACGATTGTAGGGATGAAATATAATGACTAGGGAATGGTTGAAATTCTCATAACCATTTTTTATATTAACCATATGTACTATTTATTATCTAATAATTTTTTTAAAAAAAATTTGAAATATAAATCATACGAAAAATACTGAATCAGTGATTGTCATTATTTTAGGGATTAGATTTCATAATATTTAAATTCAAAATATTATGAAATCTAATAAGGAACGGTTGAAAATTTTTTAGTAATTTTTTAGGGAAATCTTTATTAAATATCTTTTATGAATTAAATAAATAAATGTTAATTAATTTGATGTAAATACTAAAAATCCAAAAATTTATTATGAATTATAGGCATATATTTAGGGGATATTGGAAAAATCTTGTCAATCCCGAAAATATCATAGTTAATATTTTTTAAAATTGATTGTAGTTTGCAAATACACTATATGTGATATTTGGCCTCATTAAGCAAAGGTTATGAAACGTACCTTAAAGGAATAATATTATCAATGATTTTATGGTGTGAATTAAATAGTGTGTAATAAATAGATATTATTAAAAATAATTTGTTAAGCATTTGATTTGAAGTGTACAAACCCAATAATCTGTTATAAATTGAAGGCATGAATCTAGCATATATTGGTTAAATGAGATCAATCCGAAACATAAATATCTATTTAATATTATTATAAAATTCAATGATATGCAAATACACTGTAATCGTAATTCTGTGTTATATTCCATTATTTTACGCTGCACAAATACACTATAACTGAAAAAAATGAGTTGCAGACTATCAAGGGGTAAAATCAGTTGAAAATTTGCAAAAAAAATCTACCTTATGCGATTTTGCTAAAAATCAAATTATTTTTAGAATTTGCTATTTTCCAAATTGTACTATATTATTTTGCCATTTTTACGGTTATCTCTATTTCTATTTTCTTAAGAAACGAATGTGTTTTGTAATGTACTATGTTTCTCGTTATCAAAATAATTAGAAACATTTCTATAAAATTAAGGAATTCGTGGAAATAAAAAAAAAAAAAGTTTCTCCTATTTCGTTTCTCATCGTTCCTCTCGGATTTCCTCTCTCTTTGTTCTTTGTCTTCTCTTCATTCTCCGTTCTCCGACTAGGTTTTTTGTTCTCCGGATTGGCTCCGTTCTCCGTTTTTCTCCAGCTAGGTGTGTGTTGTTTCTTTCCTCTTTTTGTTTACTTCTGCTTTTCCTCTACCTTCCGGTGTTCCCCCCTTTGGTGCTTGATTGTTTCCTCCATGGATGAAAACTACACAAATCTTCCTAACTTCCACTTAATGGAGTGCTGTTCTTGAAGTCATTGAGATTTTTCTTTGCTAATTAGTGTGGAGTTCAATCAAGAAATTATTGGTGATTTTCGAAATTTTCTTTTTCTTCTCTTCTTGCTTTTCTTTTCTTTGGTGGCACCTATAAAACGAAACATGTTTTTGCTAATTGATTGTTGAAATTCGTGATTGTGGAGTACGATCCAAAGAAATTCCAAAATTAGGTTGTATGGATACTTCTTGAATTGAATAACATTTCTGCTTTCTGATAATTGTATTTTAACCAACATGGACTCTTGTTTAAACTTCCTCTTTGCTTTCTTAAATGTTTAGTTTGCGTCGTGAATTATCTATGCCCAGCTCCTTTCTAGTTTTATTGATTTAAAATTAATATTACATTCTAGATATCACAAAAATCATCCAAACAATGTTGTGTTGATGAGGTTGTTGAAATCGATTGATTAAGAAGTGAGGGACCATGGTTAGACAAGAGTGAAGCTCATTTGTTGACTTAATGGATGAAGAGGTTGCAAAAGACAATCAACCAACCACATTATTTACAAAGACTAGTTGGAATTATATGGAAAGCCAACTAAATGCTAGTACAAAATATTGTTATACTCATGATCAATTGAAAAACAAGTTAAATAAATGAAGACAAATTTACAAAGATTTAAAAAAGATATTACGTGATAAGACAGAGTATGGTTGAGATTCATTATTAGGCACTATCAATTTATAAGAGCAATAAAACGAACTTTTTAAGGTATAATATTAGATTGCTAAGTGTTTTTTTTTTCTTTTAAAAAGTTTCTATTTCTTATAGGTGAATAAGAAAGCTAAAAGGTTTTAAAAAAGTGGTTGCCCACATTGTGAAAAAGTTCAAGAAGATCTTTGGAGATATTACTGCCACATGTGTAAATGTTTGCCTATCAACAAAATTTATTTCAGATTTTGAAGATGAAAATGATGTTGATATTGTAAACAATACAAACTTTAGTGTTGAAGAAAATGATAAAGAAAAAAAACAAAAAACAAGATCTAAGAAAAAAGGACGAATTTGACAGTTTCTTTTCTACATTCATGGATGTGTACGCTGAGAATGCAAAAAAAAAAAATGACATCTTTGAGAAAAAAATATTTTGGTTCTACATCTAATCAAGTTTGATGAGGGTCAAACATCAAGCAAAAAAAAAAAAAAAAAAAGGAAGAAGAAAAAGAAAGAAAAAGAAAAAAGAAAAAAGATCTTGATGAAGAGTTGATGGAATGTTGATGCATTTTAAATATAATGGAGGATGTTGATAGAAAGGCTTATACCAAAGTACTGAAACTCTTGCACAAAGATCTTTGCTTGGAGAAAACTATTTTTGCTCATGTCCAATTCAAAGAAGAAAGATTTCATAAATAGTCTCTAGATGTCATTTACGGATGCTTTAGAGGATTATGCTATTTACTTCTTCTTATTAGACTTACGGATGTTTTGTATGTTTGACTTTGTAGTTTTGTGTTATTTTTCAACGTGGCTACTTTGAATGTGATTTCTCTTGGAATTTAGTGATGGATTTGATTTATGAGATGGATTTTGTACTTTGTTTCAAAATTTCATTTTCTATGTTTGATTTAGGGATATACTAATGAATTAAAATGGATTTGATTCAAGACAATTATTTTGATTTTGACGATGATGACGATGTTATGTGCATCTTTTTCACTTCATTCTACATCAGCTTGCATAAGATACAATCTTCTAAACAACCATATAGAACCTTTGCACTAAAAGGACATGATTATGTGATCGTGTTGTTAAATGGATTGTTTTTGGGTAATATTTGAAGGATATATACAATTTTATGTTATTGTTTTTATTTGTGCACTAAGACTTGTTTGTGTTAAATGATATAAACTTTTGATAATTTTCTTTTTGATGTTTAATGAAGGACTCTTTTTTATTTATTGTTTAATTGAATTAGATGTGAGTCTACATTTGTATAATGTAGGACATTATTAAGAAAACAAGAAATAAGAAGCATGAAACAATTATCAAAAACGTTTTTTTTTTCTTTTTTTCAAGAAACAAGAAAGAAACAAGAAACAGAAACAGTTATCAAACATATTCATGTTTGAAAAATTGTAGTGTAGTTTTTTTAGAATATGATATAGCAAATATAGCACATTGTTTTAGAATTTTGCAAATATGACAAAATTCTCATTTTTTAAAAAACTCTCCATCCTAAATTTGTTGTTATTTTCAAACTACCATTCAATAACTTATTTCTTTTTTCATTTTTTTAATGTCTTAATCATTCATTATTTCTTCTCCAACTTTTTAAGGCCTTAACCATTCTTTCTCTTACGAGAAAAACAATTTGTTTCTTCAATAATGTATGGATTTCTTTTCTCCATTTTTAAGGCCCTAATCATCATTTCTTATGGAAAAAACGAGTTGTTCTTTCTATCTTAATCTTGATTTTAGGATATCAATAGCACATTATTTTCAATATCAAATATAATAGTTGTTGATTGGAGTAATTTAACTTCATTTGTCATTTTCTCTACTTTTTTCGATGTGTCTTTTGAGTTAAATATGATTTCAAATTATTTTGTTTTATTATTTTACTTTTGTTTTGTTTTGGTTTTACTCTGTACCAGTTTTGTATATTAGTGTTGTGATGTACTTATATTATGTGTATTAGTTAGTTGATACATTTACTACATGATTTTCATTTTTTCAAATTTTATGCAGTTTATTGTAGTATTATTAAGTATATGAATGTTATAACTTAGTGTATCATTATCAAGTATATCAACAATATATTATTAAAGTATATCAGCATATTAGTAAAGTGAATAATTATCAAGTATGTGAATCAAGTTTACAAGTGTATATCAATAGTGTATCAAGGGTATAAGTAGGACTTCAAACATATCAAATACACTACAATAATTACGGTCTTCCCCAACGCATAGCAACGTCGCCGAAAACCCCAAACTGCGTCGCAGAAGGCTACCGTGACGTCAGCAACCACGTCCCAAAAAGCGGGTCGGGGATTCTTTCCGTGATGCAGCTTGACACAACGTCGAGGAAAGTTTCCCCGCGCACGACCCAATACATTGCATAAGGATTCCACGACGCCGACGCCGACGTCGACGTCGCGGAAGGTTTTTTTTTAAAAAAAAAATATAATTTTATTATGATTATTTATTCATTAGTAAACCCAATGTAATAAACTGATTGAAAGGAAAATAGTATTCATTACGAAATGAAATAATACATTAAATATGTTCAATACAAAAAATTAATTACATAATTCAAAATATTACATAAAAAAAAAAACTTACACAAAAATATACCTACATATACATATACATACACCATAAATTATACTAACACATATACATATAATTATAAATTACACATAACACATACACATAATTATACTAACACATATACAATAAACATATACATTAAATATACACATACACATAAAATTATATTTAAAAAAAACACCTAAATGCAAAAAAAACGACCTCAAGACGGCAGCAATAAGCAGTGACGACGACAGTGGGCTGTGCGGTGGCGAGAGACGACGACGGCGACGGCGACGGCGGAATCTCTTTCTCTCTCGAACTTTCTCCCTTTCTCTCTCAAAAATTTTCTTTGTGAATGAATTATGAAGATTGCGATTGAATTCGGTTGAAATAGGCAAGATTTTCGCGACATCTTCGAAAACATCGCGGAAAACAGGTATCTGCAACCCTGGAGGTAGTTGGCGTCACAGATTATGTTCACTTTCCGCGACGTTCGCTCGGCCACATCGCCGAAAGTCCAAAAATGAATTTATTACGTTTGACTTTTTGCGACGTGGGAGTACAATGCGTCGTGGAAAGTCGAGTAACGAATTTAATATGTTCGAATATCCGCTATGTGCGTTAGCGGTGCGTCGCGGAAAGTCGAATCGTTTCGTTGACGTTTCTCCTTTTCGCGACGTGGGAGGGCACTGCGTCGCAGAAAGTCGAGCAGCGAATTTAATACGTTCGACTATCTGCGACGTGCGTCACCTTTGCGTCGCGGGAAGTCGAATTGTTTCGTTGTCGTTTTGACTTTCGGCGACATGGGAAGACACGGCGTCGCGGAAAGGTTTATCATTTCAATTTTATCACTTCACTTTCCACGACATCTTGCAGACGTGCGTTACAGAACGGTTATCATTCGAAATTTGGGTTAGACTTACCGCGACATCTCTCGATGACACGTCACAGAAAGTATAAAACAATTTAAATATTCAGCTTTCCGCGACGTGGTGGCGACATACGTCGCGAAAAGTCTAGAACAAAACGAAATGTTCCGACATTTCGCGACTTGTTCGAGAAGTACGTCGTGGAAAAGTAAAATAATAAATTAATTAGTACTTTCCGCGACGTTGGGTTTCTAGACGTTGCAGAAAGTGGTATCTGGCGACGTGTTGGAGCGGACGTCGCGAAAAGGCGAGCAACGTCGACGTTGCTTTTAGCGACGTCTTTTTTGGCATCGTGATATCTCCGTATTCTTGTAGTGATATATTTAATCAATCGAGTGTATTAGTGAAGGATACTAAGTGTTTATCCAGTACATTGGGTGTATTAAACATATCACGTGTATCAAGCGTAACAAATTTGTTGAGTGTACCGATGAAGCATAACAAGTTTATTAGCAATACATCAAGTGTATCGAACTTAACAGTGAAGCATTTAAGTGAACAAAGACCTAAAGGATATCAAGTGTATCAAGAAGAATCAAGTGTAACAAGGAGTATTAGGTGTATCAAGATGTTTTTCAGATGTATTAAAGGGTATCGAGTGTATCAAAGGGTATCATGATGTATCAAGGACCAAAGGTTATCAAGAAGTATCAAATGTATATCAAGTGTATCAAGGGATATTAGGTGCATCAAATTTATATTAGTAACGAGAGCATTTGTGACATTTTATATTTGTATATGTGGGTTGATCTTTGTTTTTGTCATTTTTACAAATAACAAAAGTGTGTGTTATGAACTTAATTATTATAACTTGTTTTACCTTTTTTGCAACTGCTCCTTCTTATTTCTTGTTCTAAAAAAAGAAGAAACATGAAACAAGAAACAGGGAACGGTAACGTTACCAAAAGGACTCAAACAAAACGAACCTATTCAATTTTTACATCATTTGATTTAGTGGTTTCTGGCAACTTACACCTATTCAACATATTTGTAGCCTATTTATAACTAGTTCATCTCTTTCTAATGAAAATTAAAGGCAAAAAATATCCATATTCATCCACAACAATAGAGAAAACCTCGAGTAAAGAAAGTGTATGGAGTTTAAGTGATCAACATTCATGTAAGTACTATCAAACTAATATATTGAAGACCGTAAAATTGCACCATATTTCTCAATTTTAGAAGTATTGTTTACCTCTTAGCTTACTTTTTTTTCTTTCAATATTGATAGCAATATTTTTCATTCTCACCAATGCTTAATTTTTCTTTTCTCCAAAAATAGCATATTGCTGGTGAACAGATGTAAGTTTTTGTTCCATTTACACAAAGATCATCTTTTATCATCTTTTTTTTTTTCAGAATCAATGCTCACTACTTCATTTTTTTTTTCCAATTTTGATAGCAATATCTGTCAATAATGTTCTTTTGGCAGCAATGCTTGATTTTTTTTTTTTATTATTATTATAAAAACGTACGTTCTGAATACAAAAATCAACGAGTTTTTCATGTGAAAAAATGCCTCCAAAAAGACGACGCTTATAAACAAAGGTATGTTCTTATTCCATTTCTATCAAGATCATCCTTTTTCTGGTCATACCTTGTTGTTTTTCACAATCAATGTTCCCTACTTTTTTTATTTTTTAAATATTAACCTGTCAATACAAGATTGATGTATTTTTTTAGTCATTTTCGCAATATTTCCTTTATTTAAATTATTTTAGTGACTATTTGTATTTGGTGTGAAAATGAGAAAGGAAGATGAAGAAATTAAAGAGATGTGAACAAAGAAGTAGTCAAATCTTCTTATGTCAATAATCTCGGGCCAAAGTTGCTCCAAGTTAAAGAACACATAAGTATTATGTAGTATGATCTCGGACTAAGGTTGCTCGAGATGTCCCCGAGAGAGACCAAAAAAATTTCTTCAAATAGTTCTTAAATTTGGGAAGAATCTCAAGGTCAATCTCTGTCGAGATTGACGCGAGAAAAAAAAAATTAGTTGTCTCAAGATGCACCTGGCATAGAGAATGGAACGGTGTGTAACAGAGATTTCAACATAAAATAAGGGAAGTAAAATAACATTAATACCTTTTTTGCTTTAATCCATGCCCCAAACGTGGAGTTGGACTAAAATAGCCCACTCCACTACCCTCAAATCTACACCTCAAACGTAGACTATTATAATCCTTACACTATTATAATTCCGACTACTATAATTCCGAAGTATTATAAGTCATTTCTCCCCCTAAATGCCTCATTTGTGGTCAGTTATTATTTGTATGTTAAGTAGGAGTTAATGATAAAAATACATCCATTCTATTTTCAATTATTCCTTAAATTTAGCAAGCAAAACAAACATATTCAATCCATATGTAACTATTTATAACTACTATTTTCATTTGCATCCATCACAAAAGCTTTGTATAAAGAATATTATGGAGAGCTGTCTTTTCAATCAATTTAAATTGCATCAACATTGTCAATTTTAGAAGCAATGTTTACTTCTTTTTTTCAATTTTGTTAATACTATTTTTTGTCATTTTTATTTTGGTAGAAAATTTTAATTTTTTAAAAGATAATTTTGTTAATAAATGAACAAATGTAAGTTCTTCTTCCATTTACATCGAGATTAATTTTTCGTGATAATATTTTTTTCAGAATAAATGTCAATGCTTCTTTTGTTTTTTCAATTTTGATGGTAATATTTGTCATTTTTATTTTGGCAGCAATACTTACTTGCTTTTTACTAAAGATGTGAATATAAAGTTGATGAGTTCTCCATGCAAAAAGATCATGCTCATGAACTATTTTAAGTTATTATTCCATTTACATAATGATCATTTTTTTATCATACCTTTTCTTTCACATTTTTAAAAATATTTATTTAGTTTCTAAAAGAGGAAAATATCTTCCTTAATTTTAGTGATATTATTAATCTTTCTTCCTCTCACTAAAGGATATTTTTAATTAGAAGATACTTTCCTTCATCAACAAAGTTTACAACCGGTAGAATCTTTTACCCGAAAATTATCTTTAAAAAGTTCTCTTCATTGTCCGTTTCAAAGCTCTTCCTTAAAAAGGGATGATAGTTGCTCTTCAAAGCATTCATTCAAGAAGCTTTCAAGCTACTGTTTCGTGAAGAATCTTTGCGAAGGTAAGTTATGACCTTCTTAGATATTTTATGAAGATTATTTGATATCTTCGAAGATAATACAAGGTGTATTCGTGATAAGAGATTTAAAGAAGACTTAGTAAGTTGAGATAGGTTCAATTACTTTTTCAGGGGAAGCCTGACCATCTTCGTTAGATTCAAATCACAATTCAGGGGAGCCTAATTACTAACAACTTAAGGGAAAAACTAAAAAGAGTACTAGATCTAGGGAGAATGTCTTCTAGATTGTAAAAATGTTATACTCATTTGAATTTTAATAAAATTCTCTTATCTGAGCTATAAAAGCTCTCTAGAAGTAGGTGAATTTTTACCGAACTGGATTATCAAAGTTACTATGTTATTTTATCTTTTTGTTTGCTTAGTTATTTTGTTAGTAGTTAACTAAAGTAACAGCTAAAGGTAAATTATACCTTTTTACTCTTTCAATTGGTATTACAGCAGATTTCATTTAGATGGATATAAATAAAAAAGGAGGATTGACCACTCGACCACCTGTTCTTGATGACACAAATTATGCATATTGGAAGGCTCGTATGACAACCTTTCTCAAGTCAATTGACAGTAAAACTTGGAAAGTTGTCATCACTGGATGGGAACCACCTATTGTTACTATTGATAGAAAAACTACAATTAAACTAGAGTTAAAATGAACTGATGTTGAAGAATAAACTTCTCTTGAAAATTCTCGTGCTCTCAATGCTATCTACAATGAAGTTTATCAGAATGTGTTTAAATTAATAAACACATGTATGTCTGTAAAAGAAGCATGAAAAATTCTTGAAGTTGCTTATGAAGGAACTTCAATAGTGAAGGCATCATGTTTGCAATTATTAAGCTCAAAATGTGAATATTTGAGAATGATGGAGGATGAACCCATTGCAGAATTTAATGTTAGAGTCTTGGATATTGCTAATTAATCCTTTGCTCTTGGAGAAAAGATTTATGAATGCAAACTTGTTAGAAAAGTTCTAAGATCTCTGCCAAGGAGATTTGATGCGAAAGTTTCTACAATTGAAGAGACCCATGATATTGATTCATTAAAATTAGATGAATTGTCAGATTCGCTACATATCTTCGAACTATCTATCTCAAACATAAAAGACAATTAGAAAGGAAAAGGAGTTGTGTTTCAATCATTTAATGAAGAAGATTCTCCCAAGAAGGTTGGATAAACCTTCTGATGATAATATAAATGATTTCATGGCTATGCTTACAAAACAATTTCCAAAAGTTGTTGAAATGTTTAAAAAGTCAAACAATTAAGGAAGTAACAACAGAGATCAAAATAACTTTTCAACAGAAGAAGAGACAATGATAAAACTGCTAGTAAAATAGATAGATCGTTTAAGGGCAGAGAATATGAAGGATAACATGGCCATCATCAAGCTGAATGCCCAAACTTCTTAAGAAGACGAAGAAGTCTTACAACAACTCTATTAGATGATGTATCATATTCTAGTAGTAGTGAAGATGATAATAATTGAGCTTTTATCAATAGTATAAAAATTGATAATGAACCAGAATCAAATTCTGAAGAATCATTTGTTGTCACTCCATAAAATAACATGACTTAGAATCAACTTCATCAACAATGGTAGGCAGACTTATCAATTCTTAAACTTCAGAAGAACAGAATACAAGAATTGTTGGAAGACAATCATTGTTTAGTGGCCCTCATCTCAACTTTAAAACAAGAACTGAAAAGTACAAAAGTTGAATATGACAACATCCCCAAGTTTGTCAAAATGCTCAATTCTGGTACAGAAAATCTAAATCAAATTCTTGAAATTGGAAAAAGTTGCTCAAATATAGAAGGAAATGAGTATAATAGCCATACGGAAGACCTAAAAAAGAATAAGAAAATTGTTTTTGTTCAAGCTAAAAACTTAACTGAAAAATCATAAAGCTCATTATGCCAATAACAGTTCAAAACAGAAAAAGGCCAAAAAAAATGGGTTTGCCATTAATGTGAAAATATGGACATATCATACCTTTATGTTATAAACTTCTGAAAAAGAATTCCTACCATTCCACACAAACACATAAAACTTTTAGAAAATCTAATCCCATTATTTACAAACCAAAACAACCCAAAATGGAATGAAGAATTAAATCCAATTCCAATAATTTCAATGTAGCCTTTACCACCATCCACACATCAACCGTGGATGATTGGTATTTCGATTATGGATGTTCAAGACACATGTCTAGAAATCGAGCATTTTTTTCTGTTGATTTAAACGAATGCACTTCAGGACATGTAACAGATAGAGCTAGAGGAAAAATTATTTCAAAAGGCAATATACTTAAACCAAAAGTCTCAAGTCTATATGAAGTTAAATTACTTGAAGGCCTTGCAGATAATTTAATTAGCATAAGTCTAACTTTCTGACCAAGGCTATACAGTAAATTGTTGCAAAGAAGAATGTTTATTTATTCATAAAAACAATATCATCTATATGAAAGGAGTTCCACGTATGGATAATTGCTATCACTGGATGTTAGATCTTGATAAAACTATCTATAATTTATCAAAAGAAGAAAAAACTTTAAATCTAACATAGAAAATTGGGACATCTGAGTCACGGATCAATTGACAGAGTTTTAAAAGAAAATATTATCTTGACGATACCCCTATTGCAAATCAACTATGATTCCTTTTGTGGAGATTGCGAAATTGGCAAACAAATTAAAACTTCACATGAAATGATTGAGGAGTGTTATACCAATAAAGTCTTGAAACTTCTCCATATGGATCTCATGGGTACAATGCAGAGAAAGTCTTAGAGGCAAAAAAAATATGTCTTTGTTTGTGTAAATGACTACTCAAGATATATTTGAGTAAATTTTATAAGAGGTAAATCAGAAACAGTTAAAGTTTGTAAAAATCTGTGTTTTTCAACTCAAATGAGAACGGGAAAAGAATATTGTCGAATTCGTAGTGATCATGGTAGTGAAAGGATAAAAGCCCTATGGCAGCAGATGAATTTAAAGAACCGTTCCTCAAACTAATTTTGGAAATCTTAAAAGACCAATACATTGACAAAAATTAGAATCAAAATTCTAAATAAAAACTAAGCATGCTTTTAATTTACAAGATACAGAGAACTTCCTATCGATGATGTCTCTAAATCTACAAACCAACGAATTGGGGACACGATGTCGAAGACATTCCTATCCTCTGGAATGAGATTGGTTTGTGGGAACCAATTGAGATAAGGAAAATTTAGAGGTAATTGAGAGAAACTCTTTTCTTTTTGCATAGCAAAAGTCTTGGCTTTCTTTTCTTGATTAATTCGTTAAAGAAAACTGTTTTCTTCCAGATATTTGTAACTCTTTTTCCTTCTTGAAATAGGAAAAAGAGTAGGAGAGAATCATGAGATTCTATTATCAAATCTATTAATTAATTAACAATTATTCAATTAATTAATAATTAATTAAATCATGTTTAATTAATATTTCATTCAAATCTTATTTGAATAAATATCTCTTCAATATCTTATATATTTATATTAATA
>CM046883.1:10082327-10144936 GCA_025688845.1 Cucumis hystrix
ATCAAATTTAATTAAATAAAACTAAACTATTAATTAATTCTCCAATTAATTAATAGCTAAATTAAATATCTTATATTTAACTTAAATTAAATTTGAATCATATTCAAATATAAATTTCTCTCCTAACCAATAATTTTATCATGAATCCTGTAACGCCCCAAGCCCAGGATTCGGACCAGAATTTGAAATTCGGATATCTGACAAACCAATACGAGTCCTTTCAGCATGCTTTGTCTACTACACGAACGCCTTGGATCATTGTCCTCACTCACATGCATCCTAGAAAAATTCCTAGGAGGCCACCCAACATAGAATTACCCCAAGCTAAGCACGTTTAACTTTGAAGTTCCTATAATCGAGCCACCGAAAAGGAAGGTGCACCTTGTTAGTATAGGTATTAATTTTTAATTCTTTTAAGTCTTTCTTAACATTACTTTCATGTCCTCAGGATCCCTCTCATTCAGATGTGATATTGATTCATTCACTCCCTCCTAATCTCGGGCGTTACAAATCCAATTCACATTAAATTAATATTTGAATTCATTCAAATATTTTATCTCTCATAAATTAATTTTGAATCATATCCAAAATTAAATTTATATAATAAAGTTCGATAAAATATATTATAATGTATCACTATACATTAAACTAATTCCCAAAGTAAATTTGAACATTTCAAATTACAACCAATATAAATAAATCTCATTGCCCTTTACGAGCTAGGAAGGGGACCTAATGGACCTACAGATCAGAAGCTACAACGATCAAAGATTAATTGGCTAAACTCATTAACCACATTAATCAATATTCGTTAACTGTGTGTACACTCTACTAAAGACTCACAGCTGAACTCTTCTCACTGTAGATATATTTCTGTGTCCACGGATATAAACCAACAACAGTAAGTTAGTCCTTCACGAGTGTTCGTAACACCAACTGGGTCAATTTATCGTTTTACCCCTAGGTTATCTCTAATCCTTAAATACCAGTGCTCCTCCAATGAACAACCTGTTTATGGTCCAACCAATAAACATAAATCCCTCTCGTGCCATAGAGAAGATAGGACCCTTTGTTCAAGACCTGGAGACACCATTTAAAGGAACACTCATCTACTTATCCTAAAGTAGGGAAGAAGTGAATTTCATCTTGTGTAATTATGTTCCCAGCTCCCCACTCGGTCATGTCCCCAAAATGATAAGCTTATTGAGTCGGCGATCTGGCCACTCTCACCCGTACAAATCAAAGGACAATCTCTCTAGAACAGGAGTTCATAACACACTCAGGATTAAGACTAAGTTATCTAGGTCATCCTAGTGAAATAGAAACATAACTAGTTAACGGAGTTACATTTAGTGGTTACTATTATGCGGTCCAGTCTTATGCAAACTCATTGCATAGGATACCCTCACTCGTATGTCAACTACACGAACGCGTTGGATCATTGCATTTGTATCAAATACAAAGTGAGTCGTATCAATAGTGTTACCAGGATAAGGTACCCAGCCTTATTCCTATACTATAGACCATTTAAGTTGATCTTGAACATTGATCCATGTATGTCTCTACATACTGTTCAAGACTAATTAGGATGTTAGTTTATTGGATTTGGGTTATTAAGACAAAACTAATAATTTAATCAATAATAATTATTACAATACTAACACTTTATTAACAACGGTCAATGAATTATATTTATAATCTACGAGTTTTAGGACATAAACCTCAACAAACTTCCACTTGGACTAAAACTCTAGTCTCTTTGGGATAGAACAAAAAACTCTAGTCTATTTTAGTCCACTCCATCTTTGACCAAAAGATTATTATAACCATAGGATTAGGATTATACTATTTTACTATTTTTCCATTTCTCTTCTGTCACTATTCCTCCCTCCCCTTTCTCCTCAATCACTATTCCCTACTTTTTCATTTCTCGTCTGTCACTATTACTCACTCTCCCCATGGGTTATTATATATTTTACAAATTTTAAATATGCCATAAGAAAAATAAAAAAAAATAAAATTTGTTCATATATATATTTAAATATTTAGTTTAATTAAAAAATTAAATGAATATTTGTCTAACATTAAAAATTAAAAGATTGTAATATCATTTATGAAAATTAACATGACAATGAATACTTAAGGCCACCTTGACCACCAAATCAATTTCCATCTTTTAATTTGTTTAAAGTTAAATAACATTTTTCTAAAACAAATTCAATTTTTTTTTTAAAAAATAACAATGTTCCAAAGTTTTAAAGAATGTTAATAATATTACTATCATATTAGAATCAAAATTATTAGTAAAATATATAACGTTTAGAAGTTTAAACAAAAAAATTGAAAACTTAAATAGTATAAATAAATATGTAAATTTAATTAATTAATTAAAATAGCATTTAAACATTCTTGGTCTCATTTTCACTTTTTATCTAAGATTTTCATAGGTGATCTCAGGTCACCAAGTAGTCATAAATTGTCATTAATCTAATACTCTAATGCCATATTATGAATTAAATTCTTTGACTTAATTTTTTTTTATCACCAATTCTTGTTTTTTGTAAAATAGAAAATGTTATCATTTGAGTTAATTTTTTACCATTTTTGTTTGTTGACCCTTCCTCTGTCCACTTTTCTGTACTAGTACCAATTAGTTGCTCACAATAGTGAAAATTTGAAACTAAATTTATTAAATGAACATCCTAATTAACCTTGATAAAAACCAATCAAAGAAAAATGTGTTATAATACATATGTATGTCAAAAAAGAGTAGTGAAAAATCCAAATTCTAATAGTCTCCACCCAAACACAGACTATAATAATCTGCACTCCAAACACAGATTATAATAACCCAAACTATAATATTCTGCATCCAAAACGTAGACTATAATAATCCTCTGTAACGCCCAAAAAATAATAATAATAATAATAATAAGATTTTATTATTAATTATTAAATATTATTATTTTTATTATTATTATTAATATTATTATTATTATTTTTAAATAAAGCAAAAGAAAAGAGGGAAAATTAAAAAAATTTCCCCCCTTCTTCCTCACGTGCCCCCCCCCCTCCTTTTTTTTTCTTCTTTTTTTCTTTTCTTCTTTTTCTTCTCTTCTTCTTCTTCTTCTTCCCCACGCCCTAGCCGCCGCCCCCTTCCTCCCATCTCCTTTTCGCTCGTCCCGCCGTCGCCACCGTTCCTGTCTCCGTTCCCGAAGCCAAGTCGCACGCCTCGTTCGTGCACAGCTCCATCGGCGTAGGTCACGCCGCACCATCTCTCCGCTAACGAAGTCGCGCCCGTCGGTCAGCAGCCGACGGATAGTCAAAGCTTGGAGTCGCGCAAGCCGAACGTCGGACGACAAGCTCCCAAGCGCTGCCGCGATTTTCGTCCGTCAGCCGCTGTGCCATCGCGTCTCTGCTTCAAGCGTTGAGGAACGTTGCTGGCCGAGCTGTCTCCTTGCGTCTCCGTCCGCCGCTGTCCTGGAACCGAGCCGCATCTCCCCATCTCCGTTCACCTGAAGCCGAAACCCGTCCGACCGCGTCTCCCCTTCTCCGTTCAACTAAAGCCGCGCGTGAACAGCCATCCTCAACGGAGCTGAAATCGCTCACGAACAACCGTTCGTCGTTCCTCTTTTGCGCCTATCTTCATGCGTAAGACAGCTGCACCGGTTCCCTTCCAATCGGGCCTGATTTTCCTTCGATCGCCGTTTCTGCCCTGTCGTGGACCTTTGGGTGATAGATTTGGGTAAGGTTAAAGTGTGGGTTCCGTTGTTTTAGTGCTTATCGTTAAATGTTAACCGTTGAGCTTTATATGCTAAAATTTTTGAAGGAACATATTGAATCAAGGAATGAATCCTTGATGTTTCCAGAGGATTGAAGTGGAGTTCGATTTTTCCATCGGCTTGGGTAAGTTGCCAAATTCACACTTGGGGTAAATTGGGTGAACGAAATTATGTAGAAAGATATTGATCTTATGTTTGCCTATGTTTTAGGATTTGACTTATTGGACTTAGTTCGATCGAAGAAATCGCATAAGAGTGAGGTAAGGAACTTTCTACTGGACTCAATAATGAGAATTAAGGCGTATTGATTATATGAACTGAAATGTTATGTCTGGACTGAGTCGGGATGACGGTTATGCTGTGTGTTTGGGTGTGGACTGAAAGTTTAACGTATATTGTGCTTGACTGAATGAAATTTATATATGTATGTATGGATTGACGTGGACTTGTTGTCTAGCGTATGTTGTGACTGCTGGGCTATTTATGTTGCTGACTGATGTAGTGATATGTTTTGACTGTCCTTGGGTGAAATTAGGATAATATGGTTGTTTGAGGTTAAAGGGGGAGCTTATGTGATAAGGAAATTTGACTGTATTGAGGATGATTTTAAAGAGGTTTAGAATGGACTGAGGGGATAAATTATTAGTTTCCTAGTGGATAGTTACTCTGCGGGTGTCCTTCGGGAGCATCCCCTTTTTGTGCATCCTTCGGGAGCACTAGACTGATATGTGCATCCTTCGGGTGCACTAGACTGATATGTGCATCCTACGGGATCACAAGACTGTGACTGTGCAGGGTACACCATAGGATGCTAACAATTTATTTTCCCCTAACGGGACCAGTAGTGGGTCTCTTACTGAGTATATTAATACTCACCCGTTTTATGTTTAACTTTTCAGGCAAAGGTAACACGAGGGGCAGACCGACGAGGGACAAGAAGGACTCGTGAATTGCCATAGGGGACTGTCTTTAAACTGCTTCCGCTGACGGTTTGAAAATATTTTGATTTAACTAAGTCTACAAATAGTTAATTTTTTTGTAAACAGCATTTGAAATTTTGTATTTTTGAAATAGGGCCCGATTAAAATTTCTTTTCGTTTTCTTACTGTTTCAACTAAATCTTGCTATGTCTTTTGTCAACAAACGGTTTTTTGTCAAATTGACGACTTAGACGGTCAGTCCGAAAAGTTTGGGTCGTCACATCCTCAAACTATTATCACTCACCCCTTGTTTCTAACGGTCTTTTATAGATTCTTATCCTTAATAATAAAATAATTTATTTTAAAAATAATTAATAGATTTAGAAAGATTTTCAGATAATCTATATCTATTTTCATTGCATATTAAACAAAATAACGACAATAATTAAAAGGTGTGTCTTATCTAAGATCTAAAATCTAATAAGGTTTGTAGTTACAAACAAAAATACATGTAAAATGCTTAGCTTGGTTTAGACAAAAAAATAATAATAATAATAATAATCATAAAAATAACTATCAATTGTTTATATATTTATCTTCCAAATTATTGCTGTTTCCAATTAGATAACTATTCTCACTTTTCTTTCTTTTTTTATTCCCACTATTTTCTAAGCATTTTTTTTTTCAAGAAGTGTGTAGCATTAATGATGTGTATAATTTTTGTTTACTATATGTATTCACTTTCAATGCAATTGTCATTGCTTTTAATCTATAGTCTATAGTATATATAAAAGCTTGGATGAGGAGAATTTTTTTTTTCAATTTTAACCTTCCTTTAGAAGTAGCTTATGTAATTAGGTAAATAGCAATGTTGTCATTTTCCTCTCTTATTTTAATTATGCTAATTGAAGATGATTTTATGAATTAATTAGATTAATTGTAATTTATGAATAACTAATAGTTTAAGAAAACCGAGAGTCTTTCCAACTTCTAATAGCTCAAGAAAAATCGAAAGTCTTTTCAACTTCTATAATGCAAATAACGAATAATTTATTTACCTTATCAACTAATTATGCTAATTGTAACTAATGAACAATTTTATAGCTAAGGAAATCAAATGGTCCATCTAAAAGAATTAATAATACATTTAATTATTAATTCATACACAAAATACAATAAATGAACCTTTAGGAATTTTTAAATATGAATGGCTATAAAGCCTCCTCTTCAACATCCAATTTGCACACAATTTGGATAGCCTGTCAAATAAGAAGGATTTCTTGTGTTAAAAAAAATGGTAACCCGACCAATCCGGCTTATCCAACCCACACAAGAAATATCTCAGTTTCATTGCATGTTTGGTTGTTTATTTCCTTTCTATTTTTGTTTTTATATTTTTGTTTTTGTTTTTTTATGATTTTCTAGATGAATTATCTCATCAATTGACATCTTTACGAATATCTATATGTATGTATATAAGAGAAAACTTTGGATTTGCCACATTCTCTTAATTTATAGAATTTAGTATTTTAAATCAATATAGTATAGTTAATTTTTTTTTTAAACGGTTGCAAAGTAGAATTGTCTAGCAATCATTTATAACATTACATTTTAAGAACTATTTATAAGTTTAATCTTAAACAACAATCTAGAGGAAAATTAATCAATTGAAAATGAAGAAAAAAAAGTTGTTATGTGGAAAAAATCAAGCAAAAAATAAAATAAAAATGAAACACAAATTTCACGTGTCTGACACGTGTTAAGAACTAGTATATATAAAAGCTTGGATGTGGAGAAATTTTTTCGTTTCCATTATACTCTTAAGTTTAATTTTGTGTTTCATTTCACATTTTGGTTTTATGGTAAATTCATTTTTTATTTTATTTTTTGGTAATATAATTAATTAAGAAAGGTTAATGGTTTTTCATTTACATTTTAGAAATTAATTAAAAATTAAATATCTTTTCATTTTTAATTTTATTTTTTTTATAATATATTTAGTTATGAAAGACTAATGGTTTTTCATTTACATTCTATAAATTAAATATCTTTTTATTTTTTATTTTATTTTTTTAATATAATTAATTATGGAAGACTAATGGTTTTTCATTTACATTTCTTCAACTTTCATTACTATATAAAAGGCTTCCTTTATTTCTTCTACTAATATTATTGAGTATTTTATTCCATTAGTTTGTTATTCTTTCTCTCTCAATTTTTTCTCCAAAAGTTCGATATTTAGCATGTGAAGATGGAAATTCATTTGAAGAAGATTGAGTGCATATAAAGAGAGGGTAAATAGGCAAAGATGCAGTTAATTTCTTGATACTCACCTAGCTAGCTAGCTAGCTATGCATACTTAGTAAGAAGACAACATTATTTATTACTTGGTTTTTTTCTTATTTCCTTAAGTAACATAGGAAATAGAAGATGATAGAGTGTGTTACTCACATGAAGCTAACCTCTTTAATTTCTATGATTATATATTTCTATTTTTATAGTATATATAAAAGCATAGATGAGAAGACATTTTTTGTTCCAACTTTGTCATTTCATTATAAGGCAATTTTGTCATTTAAATAAAAAAATTAATGTAGTTAATTGATAAATTAAATTAATTTTTCAAAGTTGTTTTATTAATATGATTGTTGAATCTTATGATGATCTATATTTTATTTTTATGTTATTTAATTAATTAATTTAGGGTTCTCTCATTCCAATGTTTCTTCCTAAGTGTAAGAAAATAACTCTCCCCACATTAAAAAGTCTCACTTTGCTCTATGCTTAATTAATTCTCTTATTTTAAACTTCTCTTTTCCACATCCATTGTTTTAATATTTCTCTTAACCTTTTATCTTCCGACTATTCACATTCTCTTCTCTCTTATTAACTCTTCTATATGATCTCTCAACCTTTCAATTTTCTCCTCTTTGAATTTTTTTAGTATAAATATTTTATTCTTTTCTTCCATTCAAACTGATCATAATTAGTCACAACAAAAAACTAAGATATAAAGAAGAAATCAAATTATTATTCTTATGTTCTCTTTTATTTTTTTCATTTTTGTTGTATTTATTTACTTCTATATATAAATATGTTTGTTTGTATTCCTTCGTGGATGTTTAAATCATGTAATCTTAATTTTTTTTTGTTGGAATGTAATTAAACATGTGATCTAAATATATGTTTGTGTGCATTTTTTCATGAGATATGTTTGAACCATGTAATCATGAAGATTTTTTTTTTAGAATGTAACAATAGGGAATCTTGAACATTGTAAAAGAATACATTATTTGCTCTTTTTTTTTCATTTATTGTTTTCTATTAGAGTTGTTTTCTTGATAAAATGGTGAATGTGGTTAATAAATTTTTATTGTGTTTGAATTATGTAACTTTTATTGGAATCACATTATTGTAATACATGTATAAAGATAAAAATATGAAAATAGCTTTTTCGTTTTTGTCTTAAGAAATTCATTAAAAAAAATAAAAACTTTAAATTCAATTTATTTTAGAGTTTTAAAAGTTGAATAGTTTTATCAAGTATTTAATAAAAAGATAACAAATTTATGATTTTACAATAAATTATAATAAATTTTAGAATTTGAAAAGCTTAAAAATTTGAATAATTTAACATGACAACTCAACTCTTAAAATTAAATAAACATCACATTTTGTCTCTCCAATAGATGTTTTCATGTTTTCTTTAATGAATACAATATTCTTCCTAATAAGAAATGATATAAACATTGGGAAAAAAATTATATTTTAAAAATGAAAGTAACATGTTTTGCAAAAAAAAAAAAAAAAAAAAAAAAAAAAAAAAAACAAAGTTTTATTATAATTCAAGAAATTAACATCGATTGCAAGATTACTTTTTAATGCATTATATCTTATAGAATACATTAAACATTAAAACATAATTAACATAAAATCACTTTTAATCTTCTCCACTTTTCACTTTCATTGTGGATGACTTTTTTATCAAACATTTTTTCTTCAATAAATTAATTATAATGATAACAATAGTAATGCGTATATTTTATACTTTTTTTTTCAAAATGATATATCTTTTGTACTTTTGGAAATTAAATTTAAATTTTGTTATATGTGATTTTTTTATTGACTTCATATTTTTTATATTAATTTAACAAGTTAAAAAAGCACATGTTGAAAGACTAGTCTCTATAAATGGCTAAAATTGAACATCAAATTTTGAATGTGGTATCTTTTCTCCATTTTTTTAATGTTTTTTAAATAGAGGAGGGTTATTGTTTTTTTTTTTTTTTTTTTGTTATTTAAATAAAAACTTAAAATTAAGATTTATAAAATCATTCAAACAAATATTTTAATTAGAGATGGTTATTAGTTTTCTTTGGTACAAATAGGTTATTAGTCATATAATTATATTCATAAATTTAATTATTCAAACAAAATGATGTTTAATTTCTGGTAATAAATAATTATATGTAATAAACATTTTTAAAAATAACAAAATAAATTAAAATATTTACAATAACAAAATTTTAGATTTTATATAGTCGATAAACTTCTATCACTGTCTATCAATGCTACTGATAAAAGCATATCAATAATTATCAATGTCTATTATTGATAGAATTAATAATAGACATCTGAAAATTTTGTTATATGTTGTAAATATTTTGTCAAATTTACTATTTTTGACAATTCTCTTATATATAATTCTAAAAAATATTTAAATATTTATTTTATTTAAAATGTAATATCATATTTGATATTTGTTTTAAAAATTGTTATAGTAATAACTTTATTTTTATTATAAACATAAAGTTTACATTTAATTTTAAAATATTGATAATGATTGTATTAAAAAAATTTGTTATTTGATATTTTTTAAATATTGAATTGTCGTGGTTTCTAGAATTATTTTAATTTTTTTAAAAATAATTATAACTTTTTTTAATTTTTTTGTTCTATAAGACTAATCAAGTATATAAAAAAATAAATATTTTTTTTATATTGGAGTTACATTTTTGAACTTTTATTTTTAATTTTTTTTTTTTAGAAAAAATCAAATCTCTTTTGATTTTTTACTCCACATATGGCTGGTGGGACTAGTTGTAGTAAAAACGGCCATAGAGAAAAGTCATTCCCAATTGGGAGTTGGTGAGTGCAAGTATTTTCTACATTCATCTTCATTTGGGTCGGGTCACGAATAAAACAATTCGGATCCGGGTTGCGTTGGCGTTCAATGAACGCGTCGGTTAATTTCACACCCCCCTCCCCCACCCTCCTTCTCTTTTCCTCTTCCTCTTCCACCCCCCCATCTCTTTTCCTTTTCCTCTTCCACCCCTCCTTCCTCTTCCTTTTCCTCTTCCTTTTCTAAGATAAAATGATTTTCTTTTCCAATTCCAATTCCAATTCCAATTCCAATTCCAATTCCATGTATAGCATTCGGTTCACCTCACCCTACATCTCAACCATCCATTACTAATCTAAATCCTCCACGTCATCCTCCCAGAACATTCCAGCTCAATCCAACCAAATTTTATATTGAATTCTTTGTTACCGCCTTCCCCCACCAAGGCCTCTCTATAAATACCCCTCATTTGCCTTCTCTCTTCTTCCATCCTTCCTCCTTTCATCCATCTCTCTAGCCCTTTCCCTCTCCTTTCTTTTTCTGGTAACTTTTGTTTTTACTCTTTTCTTTTCTTTTTTTCTGGGTTGTTTTCATATCACTCCTCCTGCTTAATCCTTCATACGCTTTTCTTTTATAATCCAATCTGTGATGTGATCTTTCTCTCTTTTCGCCATCCCTATTTTATTCCGGTGTTTGACCTTTTATCTTATGAATTGAATGAAAATCTTTGTTTTTTGTTTCTTCTTTTCTCTTTGTTTTCTTTTTTCTTTTAGATCTTGTAGTATTTGTTCTGAGCATTTGCTAATTCTGGTGTTGGGTTATTCAATGAAGCCGCTGCCGAATTGGGAAATCGTTTATTCTTACTTTTTAATTGTGATTATGATTAATTGTTTGCTTTTATTGGTTTCGAAGATCTGAATCCCCTTTGTGCTGTTGACGTTTATTAACAAACTCAAGTTTTGTGAACCTTTTAACGAAAACGATTATGTTTTTAGAGTTCGGTAACGAGTTAAGTGTTTGTGAGAAAACAATCATGTATTTAGAAAGACAGAACATTGAACATTAAACAAACGGATCTAATATCCAACAAGGGTCTTTGCTTTTGCTTTTAAATTCTAGTATTTCTGGTATCTTAAGGTCTATATGGATAGTGAAGGGTTTGGGTTTCTAACGATGATTATTGTTACTATGCTTTCAGATTCCCGGTTGTTCTGTTTCGAGTAAGTTTCCATTCAAATAAGGTTCATGGTTGAATTAGATTTCCAGATCCCATCTGCATTTGATCCATTTGCCGACGCCAAAGATTCGGATGCCCCCGGAACGAAAGAGTATGTTCATATTCGCGTCCAGCAAAGGAACGGAAAGAAGTGCTTGACAACAGTTCAAGGTCTGAAAAAAGAGTTCAGCTACGAGAAGATTCTCAAAGACGTGAAGAAGGAGTTCTGCTGTAATGGTAACGTTGTGCAAGATAAAGAATTGGGGAAGATAATTCAACTTCAGGGTGATCAACGCAAGAACGTCTCTCAGTTTCTTGTTCAGGCTGGTCTTGTAAAGAAAGATCAGATCAAGATCCATGGATTTTAAGCAACCTTCTGTTTGATGTTTTATCTTATGCTGTTGAATTGGAAGTACTGAACGAGTCTCTGTATGTTTTTTTCTTTCGTCGTTATCTTTTTCTTTTTCAATGGATCGTAGGTTGGTGTGTGAAGATGGGAACTTACTATCAATGAAGCGTTTGATTTTGAGTATTTGCCTTGAAATTTCTGGTTTTTCATTCACCCCTTCTAACAAAGTCGATAGATCGGATTGAAAGCTTAGGTATAATTAACCATAACCAATTTCAAGTCCTCGTTGGAGAAAAAAAAGGAGCCTTCTGTGAAAAATTTGAACTTTTTTCTTGGGAACCTAAATGTATTATAAATTAATATATCTATACACTGTTACTTGTCAGTCAAGCTAAATTACCAAGAAAAACAATATTAATAATTAATTTATTAATGATAGTAATGTCAAAAGTAATTTTTTATAAGAAAATTAAGTTTAGTCATTTTCCTATTTTTTCTCATTTAATAAATGATAGTAAAGATTGAAAGATGAATAAGGAGGAAACTTCATAACTACATCATTGATTCACAATGATTCACAATGGTAAAAAAGACATAAGTTGCCAACATGAGCAACACTTGTATATATTATACAAAAAAGTAAATGCAAAATTTTAATTTGCGTAATTCTTCTTTTAAATGATCATGATATACGATTGTTAGACTACACACGATTGTGTATGCCTATACGATTGTATAGATAGTATTAACACTGGTCATCGATCATGTATACAATCTAAACCAAAATCTTGAATCATGATCGTTTAGATATTGGTATACAATCATGAATTTATAAGAGCTAAATAATCATATATAAAATCTAAATGATTCACGATTTTGTATCAAGATCATTTGTACTTGGTACAAGATCTTGATCTTATATCAAGATCGTTTAGATTTTGTACACCAAAGTTTACCAAGAACTCAACGAGATATTGATATATAATTTTGAATCAAGATTGTTTAGATCTTGGTTTACGATCTTTTAGATCTCGAAGAGAAAATATATAAGAGATGATGAAGTTCATTTACTGTAAGATCTGAACTTTAGGTATCTTAGATTTTTCAAAGAGCTTGAAAGGATTAGTTTTGAGCAAATCTAAGACAAGGAAGTAGGCTTGAGAAAGTGTTTTGGTAAGTGTGTTGTGATGGGTGAAAAGAAGGAAGGTCGTGTTGAAGTTTTAGAGTTTAAGAGGTTAGAAAGGAAAATTTTTGGTTAAGTATCAAAGAATATCAATTTAGGTGTTTTGGGTTGGCTTGGCGAAATAGTTATAGAGGTTAGAAAGGGTTATGAGTGGCGAGAAAGAAGGATCATAAAGGTTAGACATTTTAACTAACTTCATAAAGGAGTTTTTCACAACTTACTTGGACATTTTTACTTAAATTGGTCTTGAAAGTTCATAAATTGAGTCTAGTTTATTGAGGAAGGCTGCTGGGCGTTTTGGATAAGAGAAGGTGAGAAGGTAAGTTAGTGGGTGAATCCGAGCAAGGTACACTCCCAGAAGGCTACAGAATGCATCGTTTGACGTTTTGCTCTGAAATTTTGAGGTAAGAAATTTAACTCTTTTTAGAGAAACTTTGTAGAATGAAGTTTTATCAAAAGAGTTATGGATTTTAAGTTATAACTTTTCTAAATCGGGTCATGTAGTTTGAGTGAGAAATTAGGCGAGATGGTCATGGAGGCTAGCTATGCGTTTTGGACAACTATGTGACATGATTAAGGCAATCGGTTTAAGGATTTAGTGAAGTGTCAAAGCTTTGTTAGCATGCATTTTAAGGTGTAAAGTAAGAAGAAGGTGTCTTAATAAGGAGCTGGATTTAAGCAAGTATGAGGTGTCAACTTGTAGCCATGCAAGTAACTCTATAAATAGGCCATATTCAATATTGATTTTCTCACAATCTACTTGTGTGTTTTGAGTAAAATCACTTCTAAAAGTTTTCATTTTGAGTCTATTTTCTACATTGGGGCTGTTGGTTTAATTTGAGAGAGAGGGAAAGCTGAGTTTGAGCTAAAAGAAAAGAGGAAGGTCATTCTCGAGTAAAACTGGACAGTCTTTACTCTAAGGAGGTTATAGGATGCAATTGGTGGAATCCTTCGTTGAAATTCTAAGGTCATTTGCGTTCTGGATTTTCTGTTATTAAGCTCTAAAGTAGAAGAAAGGTTTTGGCTAAAAAAATGAGTTTATGGACAATGTAGGTTGTTGGGCGTGGCGTGTTGGATCAGAGAGGTTTTGGACAAGAAGAAATCGGACAAGCATATCAACCAAGGGTTTGATCTACGATCTGTGATTGGTTTTTTTCTTAATAGTTTTGTGGTTTTGCTATACTACTTTGAAAGATAATTTCAAATAAGAAAGTGTTTCGAAAGAGATTTCATTGAAAAGTTTATATGTTCTCAAACATAATTTTTATTGTTAAAGTTTGATTTGATGAACATGATTTCAATGCTATGAAATAGTTTTCAAACCATTAGTTGATTTCTTCAGATGATGCTAACTTTTATGTGCACATAAGCAGTCAAAGCCACCATGGGGTGTACGGACTACATGGTGATAAGAAGCTGACTTATGCGTTGAAAGGAACGTATAAAGCTTAGCAGCCTGAGCAACAAGGACGAATCTATATGTTCTCGGATGCTGTTGATCCAGTAGTCAAACACGAGGTAATGAGATCCAGCGTAGAGAAGGATTCAGAATCCTTGGCGCGAAAGAAATGACTGTTAACTAATGTGAGTTTATGTGAAATTGTTATGTTATAAATATGTTTGTTAAGCATAAATAAAGGTTTATGTGAAATGAAATAAATTGATATTGTTTATGCGAAATGATATTTATGAAAAGATATTGCGAAAAGGATTTCATAAAACCTCACTAAGTCTTTTAGACTTATTCTTTCAAAATTTATCTTCCAGGACTTAGGCGTTGAGTTCAAGAGGAGAGGAAATTTGGGCTTGCTAGGCGAGAAGCTGCTAGACGTTTTAAGTGTTAGTTTTTATCTTTAGGTTAAATGTTGTATCATTGTGTTCATGTACTAAATGCCTTGTTAAGGAATAAAAGTTCAAAGTTTGTTTTATCTTTCCACGTTAAGTTCTTTATTGCCTAAGGGATATTCGTGAAGTTATGTGTTTTGGCGATTAAGCTAAGTTAAGGAAGTTAAAATGAGTGTCTTTGGCGTTTGACCACATCAAGGATGCTCAAGTCGCACCGTCTCGCGAGACAAGCAAGCAGGTCTGTGGGGCGGGGTGTGACATTTACCAAGTGAAAATTTGAAGAATTGAAAAAAGAAAGAAGTGAAACATCGAAGAAGGAAAAATTATAGAAAAAGAAATGAAGAAATCACGAACAAGAACAAGTGAGAAATGAAGAAATTAATAATATGAAGAGGCAATGAATAAATCACAAAGAAGAAGAAGAAAAGTGAAAAATCGTCTGCAAATCATCCGCAATATTCAAGAACAAATATGTAATTTATGAAAATATATTTGCATAATTATGAAAAATTTCCTTTGTTTTAAGATTAAATAATAAACAATTACCAACTTTAAATTGAAACAGAAATATAAGAATATGAATCAATTAGTGTGGAACAACAAGAATGTGATTGATGTGTTTGATAAAGTTTTTTCTTTTTCTTTTTAATTTTATTTTTATTATTTCTTTTTTACAATAAGCTTGATGAGAGGGAGATTATCTTACCATGTAGTAGGGTTAACGTAAAAAGAGAATCAAACTTTTAATCTTAATACTATTTGCTACTTGTAAAAAGAGAATCAAACTTTTAATCTTAATACTGTTTGCTACTTTTAAAACAATACGTTTACCAAAAAGAAGCTAGAAGGAAGACTTGAAATTTGGAGGAACCATTGATTGGTTTATAAGTTGATTTATTTGGCAGTAGGTGTAGAATGGAAGAATTTGAATTTTTGATAATGTAATCTACCTCTCACTTTAATGTTTTTCCATCATGATAATTTTTCATTATTAAAAAATTGAACCATCAGCAGGACAAAGCATTTTCCACCTCAAAATCTGAAACCAATTGTTTGAGGCAATAAAAAGTTTTGATTTGTTGACAGTAGACAATAATTATGTTCGCCAAGTACATTTAAATAATTGTTGGATTTGGTGGGAGACATAATCTTTTTCTTTTTTGTTTTTACCAATACAATTATTAATGTTCATATATTTATTAAACATGTATTATTATTATTATTTAGATACCTCTTTCTTTTTAGATGAACCAAAATATTTATAAATATAGAAAATTTTTACTTTCTATCATTTCTATCATTTTATCTTCTGTTTGATCAAGATGACTCCTATATGAATTTAATAAAATATAAGGATTATATATGTTTTATATCTGACCGTTATTAGGTGGTGAAGTAATGAAGAACTGTGATAAATAATGAGATAAAAAAATGAAATTATATCCACTAGAACTGTAACAGAGTGGCATGTATGTATTGATTATTGGAAGTTGAACAAAGTTACTAGAAAATGCCATTTTTAACTTTCTTTTACCAATCAAATGCTTGATAGGTGATAGCTTAAATGCTTGATATTGGTGATTGAAACAAAGTGTTTGAGTGGAAAAAAGTTATGAATAATCGAGGTCTTAGTGCATACAATATAATAAATTTGGAGTATTTAAAGTGTCAAATCTCACCCGACTAAATTGAATTTTAAGTTGATTATGATTAGGAGTGTTCAAATAACCCAACAATCCAGACTACCCAACCTAAATTGTAAAAATTGAGTTGGGTTGAATTTTTTTATGTTCTTTTCGGATTGGATTGGATTCAGGTTACGTTTTTTAATATTTGGGTTGACCAAACCCACTTGAATTTCTAATATTATTAATACACATATATATTATAACTTATAAATATTAATTATTTATACATAATTATTATGAAGTTTGTAATAGATGTGCTGAATTTTGATACTTAACATTTGAGTTTTATGAAACTTTAGTTATTAATATGTGTTGTGAACAAATTTAAGTATTTTTAAGTTATAAAAAACTTAAAAAATAAGAAAATAAATTAATTAAATAACCCGACGACCGAACCTGAATTTTAATGGTTGGATTTGGGTTGAAGATCTTACTTGAGTTATTTGGATTGCCAATTTAACAATTCAAAAATTTGGGTTGGTCCAAATAATCTACTGAACCCATTTACACTCATAATTATGAATATGGACCAATGAAACTAAGATAGGTGAGAAAAAAAGCTTTAAAACAGTAAACAATGAAGATCAAATATGGACAAACAATGTTTCAACCTTTTGGGTGTGCTATTGCATTTAGTGATGAGACCACATAATACAAATTACACGAATAAAAATCTACTCCTATACGATCTTTTGTCCAGTTTTTTTAAGGAGATCTAAGAATCTAATGCCTAACGTTTCCATGGTTAAGTTGGATCTCAGATTAATTTTAAGTTCAATTTTTTCATCCTGTGATACCAATTATTTCTAGGGTGATGTGACAACAATCTTATTTCTAGGCTAGAAGTCCCAAATCTCATCGTGTGACATCTATTTACACCCTAACTTCTCAACATTAGAGATCCACTATATCATTAAATGAAGTGGCCATTTAAAAATCCCGAGTTTATATTTAAAATCAACATAGAGAATACGTAAAACAAATTAGCAGTGTGCAGTGTAGTATTACTTAAGTCATAACAACCTTAGGTATTCACATTGTTGAACCTCTAAGAAGATTTAACTCATGAAAAATGAAAAAATAATTAACCTTATTGAATCATAAATCATACAATATATAGTTTAATTGGCAAGAAAAAGGACTACAAGAAAAATAATTGAATATTTTGTTGGGTTTTATGTCCTATAACTCATGATTTGTGAATGTTTTATTCTATTGATAAATAAAGTTGTTATTGAGGTATTGTTCAATAAATTTTTATTGAATAAGAGACTTGCTTGTTATAAACTCAAAATTCAATAACTACGGTTTCTTGCCTATAGTATAAGTACTTGAATTTTATGCAGTGACATAAATTTGGATCAAGTTTGAGTAGATAGTCTTGTCTATAGTATAAGAATATAGGGTTGGATGCCTTATTATGGGAACACTATGGATGTGACCCATTTTGTATTTAGTACAAGTTATGCAAAGGCATCCTATGTAAAAGAGTTAGCATAAGACTGAACAATGAAATATTCACTTTTACATTATAACACTATTTACTGTTTAAAAATGACTATTTCGACTTTATTGACCTAAGTAACTTGATCTAATTCTGAGCTAACTATAAACTTCTGTTTACTCAAGATTGTCCTTAGATCTGCATGGATGAGAGAAGCTCAATGTGCTGGTTCAATAGATCTTCCATTTTAGAGGTAAGACTAGGTTGATAGCTTGGGAACATAAAGTGAAAGATGAAATTCACTCCTGCCTGTTTCTAAGGATAGTAGAGAAGTTCCCTTAAGTGTCGACTCTAGGTTTTGAACATAGAACTTTGTCTTTCATTTTCTAGAGAGAGATTCGAGTTTAATGGTTGGACCATAAACCAATTTTTCATTAGAGAATTAGTTGAGACTTAAGAAACAAGATTAATTTCAGTGGCAAAACAGTATTTTGTAAGGGTGAGTAGCGATAAGTCGGGGTCGGTTTTTTTACTAAACTGACCACAAGTCGAAATAGAAGTGACAAAACTAGTTTTGGCCCATTCCCAACAAAATCGATCTGTTCGACTTTCAGACTGTCAGTCGATTTTGGTCAGTTTCTATGGTTTTTTGTCCTTCTCTTCTTCCTTCCTTTCCTTTGTTTTCTGTCTCTCTTTTCCCTTTCCTTTTCTTTTTCTTTTTCCTTTTTCCTTTGAGAAAATTTTCCTTTACAATGAAGTGGAGTTGAAACGGCTAGACGCCAGAACTAGATGTGAAGAGATGAAGAGGACGAAGAGGAGAAGATGAACAGCTAAACATCGGACGCTAGAAGCGAACGAAGAGCTTGCTGAAGGGACACCGAACGTCGAACGACAAACGTGAAGATGGAGGGAAAGGGGGTCACAGTTGGCCATTGGGTAATTTGAGAGAGAGAGTGAGAATTGAGAATTGAGATGAGAACTTGTCATTGGCCTTTGTCCATTGGTCATATGCATCCCTAACAGTCTGGCATGCATTTCGAGGAAAGGAAGGAGGACATTTCTCTATTAAGACGAAACGTAGATCATCAACTACTAAAATCATATTTAAGTTTGACTTCCATGTCGCATAATTCTCACTGGTAAATTTTTCATTTTTAAGAAGTGCAACAATTGAGGAAGACATGCTGAAATAACAAACAATTGACCATATTAGTTATCTTTGTCTTAACCCATTATACAAAATAATCCAATCAATTCAGCAAAAATAAACAATCAAAGAACCCTAAACAAACAAATGATTTAGTTTTTGCAACGATACTTCAGAAGCTTAAAGCAATAATCATTGAAAGGGTGATCAACTACTTCTCTTCTGAATTGAGAAAATCTCAGCTAATTACTAATATCAGAATAACTCTTATTCCTATAGTTCTTAGCTACCGTTGTTCGGTCAAAGATTCATTAACTAACTTAATTCATCTTGTAAGTGTGATCCTACCATTTTCAGATTCTAGAGGTATGCTTCAACAGGCTACCCAAAGGAAAGACAATTGTTGAAGATTAACCTAAGAAACCTTATCCATTTTTGGAGTTTGCGTTGTTCGGACTTCTATGACCAGGCCCTCCGAAGGGATGGTCACTCCAAGATGACATGCGAGCGGATCATAGAAATCTCACGGTGCAACCTAATGGAGGATACCGTAGGATACGTTGACACACGTCCTTCTCCCACTTACTATGTACATTTTTCCTATTCACCTTGTTATTGACCCATATAAACACTTTTTGAATGGAGGTCGCACCCAGGGCAACACGAAGCCGAGTATGGATCTCACATGTGAACCCTTAGGGACGTGAGAGTTAAAAATTGATATATCATATATACCAATTTTCTCCCATTAAAATGTTATACTAATTTAGGGTTTGTTGTACTTAGTTAAATTCTAACTAAATGAATCTAACTAAGTCTATAATTACTATAAAATTTTACTCTAAAGTTTCTAGGTGTATTAAACCATTTAATTTATCTAGTGACATCTTATGCTAATAGAAATAAGGTTAATTCAATGTCGGTTTCGAGTCAGTTTCCAGGTAGGAGGTGTTCCGTGAACCATCAACTCAAGTACTCTCAGCCTTAGACAGAACTTTATCGGTGGAGTTCCCTTATAACCTTAAATTCCTATTTGTCCTACTTAATTTCATTAAACTAGAACAAGACTTAACTCTAATCCTATTAGAATTAATGTGTCTTAGGTCTATTTAATTTTAAACAATTTAAAATTAATTTAATTTAATCCTAAGATCGTATGTTTGCATTCAACTCTTTATTATAGGTTGACGGTTTCTAATTATCAAATTTTATAACTATTATAAAGTTAATTAATTAGCCCGATACGCATATTATGATTTAATTAATTAAAATAAAATTATAATTAAATAATAAACCATACATCATGCAAACACATTACATTAATATAACAATTATATTAAACTATGAATGTAATATGCACAATGCAAATAGATTTTTATCTTAATTAATATAACACTTATATTTAAAAAAATCATGAAAATCCATCAAACATACACTAGACATTAATTTAAATATAACAAATTATATTTAACTAAGTAATGTCATGCATCATGCTTATAAAATTTCATATATTTAAAACATCAACATACTTTAAATAACTCATGAAATTTATAATCATGCATTAATACCATACATTACGCTTATAATATATAAAAATTCACGAACATGCTTAACCTAAGGTGAGATTTATCTAAATGACATCCATAAAACATTTAAATAGCAATTGAATCTGTAAAATTAGCCCATAGGATAAATAAAGCAATAAATTACAATAATTACGCTTTAAAATATCCTAAAAATGCTTCAAAAGCTCCAAAACCAGTCTCAAAACCTTGAAAAGCTTCAAACTGGACTAAAAAACCTTAAATCGGTCCAAAAATGGAAGAACCGGCCCAAAACCAAGTTGAACTGGTGCCAAACCACGCACCTAAAGCATAATCGAAGCTGAACCAACGCCGAAGTGAAGCCGACCACCCTGAACTAGAGTATCATGCGGGAACCACCCGAAGCCGAGCCGCCGAGCCGCAATGTGCCTCCTATGTGCTGCTGACGTCAACCCTTCTTCAACCTGGCTTTGCATGGCTTCAACATCTAACAATATATATATATAATCAGCCTCAATCATTTTCTTTTGGATTTCTTGCCACTCTCTTATTTTTTTTTTAAAGAAAAAGTATACATGTCGACTAACCTATTGAATGTTTAAAAACTATTGATTCTATATTGGAAAAATAATAATATATGTAGTATATGTATCCTAATTGATTTTTGAACAATATTTTTTATTCAAATATTTATGTTAAAAAATATCGTATGAAATGTTTAAAATAATTTTTTTATGGAGGAGATTCATTAGAGTGCCTGCAAGACAAAAAAGAGTAAGCACGGGTGTGGTGTGTAACCAGACACACTCCAACGCTCAAGTCAGTCTAGTGTTTCAGAGTAGTCAACAGTAGAGAAAATAGTAAACATTCAGGCGTATTTGGACGTCAGGCATACGTTCAAACAATAACCTTGGTTATTTATATAACATGATGTGTAACCGACGCTTGGGTCATAATTGCCTCTCTTGAACTTCCACAACAGTTGAGTGACTATTTAACCTAAAATCTCATAACAATATTTCTATAATTCAACTACCTTATCCATGCAAATGTTAAGTTTGAAAGACAAAATAAAATATTATAAAAATATGGTATTTGCGTAACAAACTTTTGTAAAAAAACTTAGAAAGATTTAGACAAAAGACATAAATATACTAGAAAATTTCATAAATGTCCTAAATTATGATTTATTTTCCTGATTAGGTTTTCGTAAATTTTTAGGACATTTATAACTTTATAATAATTATTAATTATATATCATTTTTGAAATTAAATTCGAATGATTTCCTTATTTATATTATACTAAATTAATTATGCAAATAACAACTTCATTATTTGGCCTATTAACTAAGGTATAAATTTATTATGAAAATTAATTAGAAGTATTTTATTAATTCAATATAAAATGAAATCTTTTTTAATATTGAATTATTTAATGATTAAAAATAACAATATATCATTATTTGCATCACCCTTGAACATTCTGAGATAAAAATTCTAGCACCGGCAAAGATTTCGTCTTCTTCCTAATTCGATTTTGATCGTTTCTTCCATCAATTTCATTGTTATCAATATCGTTCTTCAATTTGGTTCTTTAGTTTATTTCTACATTTCGTTTTATATACAACTTTTGGTTAGTTGTCTTCCTCAAGTACTTTTTTTTTCTTCCAATTTCAATCAATTACTTTCGTTTTTTTTTTTTTTTTCAAATTTCGTACTTTACCGAGATTTTTCTTACACGTATATACCACTTCATATATACAATATGACATATGTATTCTTTCTTCTTTCATTTCATAGCATATATTTTTTTCTTTAAAAATATCTTCTTTCTTTTTCAGTTTTGTAACATATATTCCGGTTGTGTCCCTCCTATTTTGTTTAAGTTTTTATTGTTCAGTTCATCTTCCTGTCATGTTCGACATAATTTTTACTAAATGTCCCGTCATTCATATATACTATGGTATACCACTGAATAATAAATTTATGTCATGTGATTTGTAACATATATACTACTGTATATATTCAATAATACATACATATATTCTTTTTCATGTACTGTGATTTTTCTTACGGCGTATATATACCAATATATACACAGGTTATATATTCATTCAATATTTTTTTTATATTTCTTACATATATGCTATTGAATAATTCATTTATGTTTTGTGATTTGTTACATATATACTATTGCATATATTCAATAATACATACACATAATTTTTTTATGTTATGTGCTTTTTTCTTAATGCATTTAACACGGATTATGTACCCGATCAACATTTTTTTTAATTCTTACATATATACTACTGCATCATACATATATCTTATGTGATTTGTCACATATATATACTACTTCATATATTTAATAACATAAATGATGTTATCTTCAATATACTCAATATACCATAGTGTATTTCGAACACAAAATATAAATTCTTACTAACCATAAATGAACAATATATACTATAATATACCTGTAATTACTATTGTTTCAAACATAACTTATTATTTATTACATATAAAATGAATATTTGAAATAAAATACATAAACCAGTTTAACAAATTGATAGCATAACCTTAAATTCATAAAATATACAATGTATTGTTTCATATATACTATTAATAAACCAATTTAACATTCAACCATTTTTTTCCATACAATTTCCTGGATATTCAATTCTTTCATCAAAGTTCATACATTGCAAACATATTAAGTTTTTCTCCATTACATATACTAGAGAACAACTAATATTTTAATGACATATATTACACATACTCATCATAATTTTTTCTCATTCATGTTCCTGTAAACATAAACAACTTTCATACATAATCAATATTATTTCAATCATAACGTATTATTGCATATTTAAATAAAATACATAAACAAATTGATATAAGAATCTTTCATTAATAAAATATACACCGTATTATTCAATATATACTATAATTACATAAAATATATGAAAAATAATTCAAAAGGAAAGAAAGAATAGACGGAGAAAGAGATTGGAAAGTGAGAGAGAAATCATAGAATATTTTAAAAAAACAATAAAAAGAAAATTAATTAAGAGACAATTTTTATTATTAATATTACTATAATAAAATTTAATCGTTTACCATATTTACATAGGATATCTAATAAATGCAAATTTTAAACATGATCCACTCTCCTTTTTCATTTTTCTATTTTTAATATATTATTAATAATAAAGATGGATAAATTGGTCATTTGGACCATATATTTATGTAAAATATTAGTCAATTTAGAACATTTCTAAAAAATTTGAGAAATTTAGGACAATCTTGTAACATGGGGTACAATTTTAGACCATATTAGTTAAAGACCCAAAAACTTATTGATGAAAGAATTTTTGAGAAAAACCCAACAACCCCACAGTTTTGCTATTCCCACAAATATTCCAACATTTAACAACACCTTTAAAACATGGAGAGGAAAAATAAAGCCCATTTGACAAGCGAGATGGACTAAGCCCAATTAGACATTCAAAGTATATTTATACTTAATGAAACATAAGTATGAAGCTCTTGAAAAGTTCAAAGAGTATAAGGCTGAAGTTGAAAATTTATCAAGTAAAAAGATTAAAATACTTCGATCAGATCGAGGTGGAGAGTACATGAATTTGAAATTCCAAGACTATATGATAGAACATGGAATTCAATCCCAACTCTCAATACTTGGTTCGTTCAATGAAAATCTATATGATATGACTATATGTTAGACATGGTTCGTTCAATGATGAATTATATTCAATTGCCTAGTTCATTTTTGGGGTATGCAGTAGAGACTTTAGTTCATATCTTGAACAATGTTCCCTCGAAGAGTGTTTCTAAAACACCTTTTGAGTTATGGAGAGGACGTAACCTAGTTTAAGTCACTTCAGAATCTGAGGTTGTCCAGCACACGTGTTAGTGACAAATTCCAAGAAGTTGGAATCTCGTTCAATGTTATGCCAATTTGTTGGTTATACTAAAGAAACGATAGGTGGTCTATTCTTCAATCTATAAGAAAACAAAGTGTTTGTATCAACAAATGCTACTTTCTTGGAAGAAGACCACATGAGAGATCATAAACCACGAAACAAATTAATATTAAATGAAGCTACTAATGAATCAATAGGGTTGTTGATGAAGTTGGTCCCTCATCAAAAGTTGATGAAACCAACACATCAGGTCAATCTTGTCCTTCTCAATCGTTGAAAATGCCTTGAAGCAGTGGGAGGGTTGTATCACAACCTAACCATTACTTGGGTTTAGCTTAAACTCAGGTTGTCATACCAGATGATGGCGTTGAGGATCCATTGTCCTTTAAACAGGGAATGGATGATGTAGACAAGGACCAATGGGTCAAAGCCAAGGACCTTCAAATGAAGTCCATTACTTCAATTCAGTTTGGGAGCTTGTAGATTATTTGAATGGGTGAAACCTATAGGGTGCAAATGGATCTATAAGAGAAAGAGAGATTCAATTGGAAAAGTACAGACCTTCAAAGCTAGACTTGCAGCAAAATGGTATACCCAAAGGGAAGGGGTTGACTATGAGAAACTTTTTTCCCTGTTGTTATGTTAAAGTCTTTAAGGATTCTCTTGTCCACAGTCACACTTTATGATTATGGAATATGGCAAATGGATATCAAGACTGCTTTTCTGAATGACAATTTTGAATAGAGTATCTTTATATCTCAGCCCTAGGGGTTCATAACCCAAGATCAAGAGCAAAAGGTTTGCAAGTTGAATCGATCCATTTATGGGTTGAAACAAGTATCTAGATTTTGGAACATTAGGTTTGATACTGCAATCAAATCTTGCAGTTTTGACCAAAACGTTGATGAACCTTGTGTATACAAGAAAATCAACACAGGCAAAGTAGCTTTCTTAGTACTTTATATGGGCGATATCATTCTTATTGGGAATGATGTAGGATACCTAACAACCCAATTCCAAATGAAAGATTTTGGAGAGACAATAGGTTTTTGCGATCCAAATCATAAGAGATCGTAAGAACAAAACACTAGCACTGTCTCAGGAAACCTATATCGATAAAATGTTAGTTCGATATCCGATGCAGAACTCTAAGAAGGATTTATTACCTTTTGGACACGGGGGTTCACTTGTCTAAGGAACAATGTCCTAAGACATTGCAAGAAGTTAAGGATATGAGACGTATTCCCTATGCCTCAGCTGTGGGTAGCTTAATGTATGCTATGCTCTACTCTAAGCCAGACATTTGTTATGCAGTGGGAATAGTCAATATACATCATTCCAACCCAGTTAGACCATTGGATGATAGTTAAACTTATTCTCAAGTATCTTAAGAGAACGAGAGACTACATACTTGTGTATGGAGTTGAGCATTTGATCCTTACAGGATACACTGACTCTAATTTTCAAACTGATAATGATTCTAGAAAATTCACGTTGGGATCAGTGTTCACCCTGAACGGAGGAGCTGTAGTATGACATAACATCAAGCAAGGATGTATTACAGACTCTACCATGGAGGTTGAGTACGTCGCTGCTTGCGAAGCAGCAAAAGAAGCAGTTTGACTCAAGAAGTTCTTGCATGATTTGGAAGTTGTTTCAAACATGAACAAGCTTATCACTTTATATTATGATAACAGTGGGGTAATAGCCAATTCTAAAGAACCTTGTAGCCACAAACGAGGGAAACACATAGAAAGGAAGTATCACCTGATACGAGAGATTGTGCAATGAGGAGATGTGATCAACACCAAGATCGCTTCGGAGCACATCATTGCTGAGTCATTTACGAAGACACTCATGACTAAAGTGTTAGAGGGTCATTTGAAAATCTAGGTCTGCGAGATATGTACATTAGGTAATCTAGGGCAATTGGGAGATGTGTAATGGGTATGAGGATGCCCTAGTTTATTGTATTTGTATATATACATTTTATGTAATATACTTGTACATTTTACCATTTCTAATGTTTGAGGATAACTTTATTATGTCCTAAAACTCGTATATAGTAAATATAATCTATTGATCGTTATTAATAAAGTGTTATTACTATAATTTCAATAAAGGGTCTATAGTATAGGGATAAGGCTAGGTACCTTATCCTGGTAACACTATGGATACAACTCACTTTGTATTTGATACAAACACAATGACCCAATGCGTTCGTGTAGGTGACATGCAAGTGAGAGTATCCTATGCAATGAGTTTGCATAAGACCAGAGAATGAAATAGTAACCACTAGATGTAAGGTTTTTAACTAGTTGGATTTCTATTTCACTAGGATGACCTAGGTAAATTAATCTGAACCTGAGTGTATTATGAACTCCCGTTCGTAAGGAATTGTCCTTTGATTTGTACGAGTGAGTGTGGCCAGATTGTCGACTCAATATGCTTATCATTTTAAGGACAAGAATGAGTGGAGACCTTAGGGTAAATAGAGCTAGCTCATCTGCTGCTATAATGAGCAAGAACGCCAAGGCTGTAAAAGGAAATTGTTTCCATTGCAACCAAGAGGCACATTGGAAGAGAAACTGTCCCAAGTACTTGGCAAAAAAATAATTAAGGCCAAACAAGGTAAATGTGATTTACTAATGCAGAGACTTGTTTAGTGGAAAATGATTATTTAGCCTGAATCATAGATTCAGGTGCCACAAACCATGTTTGTTCTTCATTTTAGAGAATTAGTTCTTGACAACACTTGAAGACTAGAGAGATGACGATGCGAGTTGGAATTGGGCATGTCATCTCAACGATTGCAGTGGGAGGGCTTCAACTTTGTTTACAATTTTTTTTTTATTAGAAAATGTATATGTTGTTCCTAATTTAAAAAGGAACTTGATTTCTGTAAAGTGCTTACTAGAACAATCTTACTCTTTAATTTTTAATGTAAATAAAGTGTTTATTTGCAAAAATGGTGTTGAGATTTGTTCTGCAAAGTTAGAAAATAATCTTTATGTGTTAAGATTGTTAATATGTAAAGCCCTTCTTAGTACTGAAATGTTCAAAACTGCAGTGACTCAAAATAAAAGACTTCAAATTTCTCCAAAAGAAAATGCTCGTCTTTGGCACCTAAGATTATGGCACATAAATCTCAATAAGATTGAAAGATTAGTAAAGAATGGACTTCTAAGTGAGTTAGAAGAAAATTATTTACGTGTATGTGAGTCATGCCCTGTAGGGGTGTATTCGGGTTGGGTTGGGTTGGGTTGGGAGACATTCTCAACCCAACCCATATTTTTGGGTTGTTTGGGTTGACAACCCAAACAACCCGAATTAAGTTTTCAACCCAACCCAACCCAAACCGTAAAATATGGGTTGGGTTGGGTTGGGTTATCAGGTTGTTTGGATGGAAGAGAAGATAACCAGAGATGAGATCTGCAAAGATGAGATCTGACAGAGATGGATGGGAAAGATGAGATCTGATGGAGGAGAAAAATTAAAAGAAACGTGCGGTAAGCCAAAGAAAATAGAGGAGAAAATTAAAAGAAAAACGAAGGTGGACCCTGATTGTGAGGGGAAGATGAGATTGTCAAAGAAAACGCCGATTGTGAGGATGAAACTGAGGTGAGAGCGAGACAAAGGAGAAAAATTGAAAGAAGCGTGCGGCCAGAAGGAGGACGTCGATTGTGAGGGAGACGATCGAGGTGAGAGTGAGACCAAGATAGAAGGGAAAAATTGAAAGAAAGGTGAGGCCAGACGACAGACGGCGGACGTCGATTGTAAGGGAGACGATTGAGGTGAGAGTGAGACTGCGACAAAAGAGAGAAATTGAAAGAAAGTGAGGCGTGAGGTGAGTGACTCGCGAGGGAGGAAAGAAAGTGAGGCCTTGACCTAATTCTTTTATTTTATTTTATTAATTAAATAATATATATATATATATATATTAATTCGGGTTGGGTTGGGTTGAATCGAAATTTTCAACCCTCCAACCTGAAATCGAACCCAACCCAAAAAAATAAAAAAAAATTAACCCAACCCAATCCACATTTTAACATAACCCAACTCAACCCTTCTAATATGAGTTGGGTAGTCCGGGTTAGTCGGGTTCAACCCACATTGTTACACCCCTAATGCCTTGAAGGTAAGATGACCAAAAGACCTTTTACTGGAAAAGGTCATAGGGCCAAAGAACAGCTGGAACTTGTACATTCAAATCTATGTGGTCCTATGAATGTTAAGGCAAGATGAGGGTTTGAATATTTCATCACTTTTACTGATGATTATTCAAGATATGGGTATGTTTATGCAACATAAGTCTGAAGCCCTTGAAAAGTTCAAGGAATATAAGGTTGAAGTGAAAAATGTATTAAGTAAAACTATTAAAATATTTTGGTCAGATCGAGGTGAAGAGTATGTGGATTTGAAATTCCAAGACTATTTGATGAAATGTGGAATTGTATCCAAATTCCCAGCATTTGGTACACCTCAACATAATGGTGTATCAAAAAGGAGAAATCGAACTTTGTTGAACATGGTTCGATCTATGATGAGTTACACTCACTTACCTAATTCATTTTGGGGTTTTGCAGTGCAAACTGCAGTCTATATTTTGAATTGTGTTCCATCTAAAAGTGTTTTTGAAACACCTTTGAAATTATGGAATGGTCGTAAAGGTAGTTTACGTCATTTCAGAATCTGAGGTTGTCCAACAGATGCTTGAGACTAATCTTAAGAAATTCAAAATTATGTTTATTTGTAGGCTACCCCAAAGGAACTAGATGTGGTTACTTCTATGATCCTAAAGATAAAGTAAAGTGTTTGTATCGACAAACACTACATTTTTAGAAGAGGACCACATAAGGGAGCACAAACCGTGTAGTAAGATAGTATTAAATGAATTTTCCAATGAAACTACTAAACCTCCAACAAGAGTTGTTGAAGAGCCTAGTGCATTAACAATAACTGTTCATGTCGGTTCATCTACTAGGACACATCAACCTCAATTGTTGAGAGAACCTCGACGAAGTGAGAGGGTTACAAAATTACCTATTCATTATATGAGTTTAATTGAAACCTTAATTGTCATATCTGATAGAAAAATTGAGGATCGATTAACTTTTAAGAAGGCAATAGAGGATGTGGATAAAGATGAATGGATCAAAGCTATGAATCTTGAATTGGAGTCTATGTACTTCTATTTAGCCTGGAATCTTGTAGATCAATCTGATGAGGTAAAACCTATAGGTTGCAAATGGATCTACAAGAGAAAAAGGGGTGCAGATGGTAAGGTCTAAACTTTTAAAGCTAGACTAGTGGTAATAGGGTTATACCGAAGTTGAGGGAGTTGACTATGTAGAGACTCTCACTTGTTGCCATATTAAAGTCTATTCAAATACTGTTGTCCATTGCTGCATATTATGACTATGAGATTTGGAAAATGGACGGTAAGACTGCTTTTTTGAGTGGCAATCTTGAGAAGACCATCTATATGCAACAATCATAAGGATTCATAACTCCAGGACAAGAGTAAAAGGTTTGCAAGCTTAATGCTTCCATTTATAGATTGAAACAAGCTTCTTGATCTTGGAACATAAGGTTTGGTACCGCAATAAAATCTTATTGCTTTGATCAAATCGTTGATGAACCTTGTGTCTACAAGAGAATCATTAACAATTCAGTTGCTTTCCACTACAAAAAAGGCCTTTGCCGATGCACAAAGGCGTCGGCGAGAGACCATAAAACGTAGACAAAGGCTTTGTCGACGTACTTTGAGATGTTGACATGAACGTCGGGAAAACGGCAAAGTGCGATGTACCAATGCGAGACGAAAGTCGCTATAAAGGTAACGCTAACGTGCCTCAGTCGCGTTGGCATAAGCATGACCGACATCGCGTTGGCAAAAGACCTTTCTCGACGTTTTGGTCATGCGTTGGGGAAGGTTCCCTATGCCGATGTAGACTCTATGTCGGCAAAACCTTAATTTTTATTTTTTAAAAAATATTTATTTTATTATTTTTTTTGTTATTAATATTGAATATTGTTCTTGGTTTCCCGTTTGACTCGAAATGTAATGTGCAATAATTTCTAAAATTTAAGAAATTACATTAATTATAAGAAATCAAATACAATATATAAATGTTCAAAATGTTTACGAGCAATTACAATAAAATAAAATGAAATAACCTATACCTAGTAGATGGTAGTCGCGAATGCCACATAAATAATGCAAAAAGTACAAATGAAATAAAAATATATTTAGAATATCATAGATGCAGAATCAAACAAATATAAATGTTGAAAAGTAAGTACCCTAAGTGTTCACGGGCCTATATGTTGGCGACTCATATCCTCGATCATCTTCCTCATTCGTTCCATTTCTCGTGCATAGTTTTCTTCAATTCTACGAATTGTCTCATCCATTAGTCTATCACGGTTTGCTATTTGTCGATCAAGGTTTGTCACTATTCGGTCCCGCTCCTCATCTCTTAGTCTTTGTTCTTCAATCATGTTGTTAACGTTTTCAAGGTCGTCCCTAAGTTGGCTAACCTCTGCAATGTGTGCCTGGTGGTCATAAAAGGAGGAAGAATCTGAGGAAGCAGAACTCTTCCTGAACTTGGGTTTGGGGCCTAACCAAGACCTTTTGAGTAGCCCGGTCGTCTACCAAAAATAGTATCACATATCTCGTCATCCGAGAGTGGTTGAGAACTCTGTGGGACTAGCTGCGGAAGTTGTTACATTTGATTCTGCACAATATACAAGGTGGGGTTAAGAGAGATCATCGAAATTTAAATAGAAAGTAATAACAAGTTAGGGTGAACTTTACATGTGCGTTCTCTACCGCCAGTGAAACGAACTTGCCAGTACTACTAGCGTGTGTCTCTATAAACAACTCGACACGGTCCACTGGACGACTTCGTGTTACAGTGAGCTCGACTTGTCGCTGAAGGAATGACTTAAAACCTCTCATGTTGTTGTAAGGCTGCTTCGCTCTAGCAGCCTTACAAGCACTTGATTGCTCCTACAATCAAACAAAGTCGAGTCATATAGTGGTCACAAAGAAAGTGTCAATCTGGCACCTGATTGACCAATCGTGGCGGTGAGTTTGTCCGTGCTTCTTCAGGGTCACTGAACTTCTTAAAGTGTAGGTGGTTTTCTCCTCTAAACTCTTTTCACCATGGTGAGCATTTGATGCTCAACAAACCGATTAAGTGATGGATTCTGAAAATCCAGCACGAAAAATTGCTACAAAAGAAATAAGTTTGAGATTAGTTTTCTACATACGTAGGTTCAACATATACATATGTTAAAAAATTTACAAACTTACCCCTAGGCCACCCTTGACGACCTCGATGCATTCACGGGGTACATTTGCCCATTTTAGCGCCTGAATTTGAAACGTCTCTACCGTCAACACACTGATCGTGTAGCTGAAACAAGGGGCGTGTGCTGAGACATGTCTATCCCCTCCCAGGGGAATTGAAATGGGAATCCTCCCATTCTACTAATGTATCTCTCCAACTCAATGTTTCTGGAGTGTTGTCCCCTCCTCGAAATGAGAGTTGGAGAGGGTTGAGACGGCTCTACAAAAGAAAAGCAACCTTTAATTAAATTGGACAGTAACAATGAGTATTAGTATCTAAGTGTAACGAGATGAACTTGGAGTGTCGCCCACCGAGGACAATCCTTCTGCGTTATCTAACGGATCCAAATTGAGAAAAATGTCTGAATCATTATTACCGATCAGAAAGTTAGGCCTAATTCCTACAGACATGAAAACCAACAAACGTTAAACAAAATGTGAGTATTGCATAAACTAAATGTATAAAATTAAAAAATATATGACTAATTTGTATACGTTAAGAAGACATTTTTATTCATTTTCGCTTGACACACTTAGATGTGATAATGATGATTGTTCGTTATCGTCTATGAAGTTGTCTACGACAGGACGCACAATATTTGGTTTTTCCACAACTGTAGGACCAACTTCAGTCCTACACAGAGTTGCATCCTCAATAAGTGTTTCGTCCACACGATGTCTGACGACGATTTTCAATACATTAAGTTGGTCATTCTCAACATCGTTTGCTTCTGGCACGTCCCATACACATTAGGGTCCTCGAGGTAGAAAACTTGATGGGTCTGGGTTGCGAGAATCACCGGTTCCTCAATGAACCAAAAACGGGGTGTGTTTACTAATTTGTACCCTAGTTCCACGTGCATCCTATGATTTTTGTTGATGTTTGTGTCAAACCATCTTCGCTTAAAAGGCCAAGCATGTCGTTCAAATGGATATTGAACGTGCAACACTTCATCCAAAACACCATAGAAATTTTTTTCGGCACCGCCTCCACTACCTTCACCAACTACCATGACTCCACTGTTCTGTGTTGTGCGTTGGGAATCATGCTCCAACTTGTGAAATCGTATGCCACTAACAATGCATCCACTGTAAGAGCTAACCTCAAGTGAATGTCCCATTGCGAGTGAGAATAAATCTTGAGAAATATTGTTTGAACTCTCACGCCTTTTTGCTATAACCTCGTCCATGTCTTTTCAAAGTTTCAGAAACGCTTTCACCTGACGATGTATCAACAGTAGATGTTTCCTACAGTACATAATTTTGAGTTTAGGTGACGACAAATATAACAAATACCCATCATGATTAGTATAGAGAAAATACTTGCGGTACTCCGCTATTTCATCAACATTGTTGAGAATGTACCAATGAAAGAGTCGTTGCTCTTCTTGTGATATGCTTCAAAAACAGGACCCTCCCAATGGTAGTACCTTCTAAACAAACACTTCGAACTCACCAATCATCTTGTCCTCGGGAATGCTATCATCATTTTGATCATCTTTGGTGAATCGTGTCTCAATCCCACGTAGATACTGCGAATAAAAAGTACTTGATTCATTCATAAGATAGCCTTCTGTAATAGACCCCATATGACGTGTTTTGTTACGAACATATTGTTTTAGTGTTCGAAGACTTCTTTCGATGGGATACATTCAATTGTAAGAAACCGGATCAACAACCTTAGTCTCGTATGGTAGGTGAACTTCAAAGTGTACCATTACACTGAAAAAAGCCAGAGGAAATATTCTTTCCAGTTTGTACAGTATAATTTTTATCTGCCTGCAATCTGTCCAAATCACTGACTCTTATCGTCCTGGTGCACAAATCACGAAAAAAATTACACAGTTCAGTAATAGCAGTGTACACATTTTTCGATAAGAATGGACGAACACTGATTGGAAGAAGTCAATGTAGCAGAACATGACAATCATGCATTTTGAGACCTGATATTTTTCCTTCGTTTGCATTCACACATCGTGAAATATTAGAGACGAATCCATCGGGAAACTTAACTGCTATTAGAAACTTAACTCAACTCGCTTGCTGCTGGTCAACGTGTAGCTCACATGTGGTTTCACCAATCGATTATCGAATTTTATCAAATGTAAATCTTTTATTTTAAACATTGTTGATCCAAATGGGCATTCGTGGTATCCTTGATTTTTTCTTCAATATTTAACAACGTACCAACTAAGTTGTCACAAACATTCTTTTCAATATGCATTACATCAAGTTTGTGACGAATAAGTAGTCTCGACCAGTAAGGAAGATCAAAGAAAATACTTTTCTTTGTCCAATTAAGAGCTATTTTTTTTTCTATCTTTCAACGTAGGATGCTTGCTCATAACTGGAAGCTCCAACGAATCTAGTTATTCCAAGATTTCTTGGTCATCATTACAACTGGAGGTGTCTTACACTCTACTTTTCCATTATGGGTACTTCTGCACCAAACGTGGTTATCTGGAAGATAGCACCGATGTCTCATGAAAGCTATTTTTTCTCTTATCCCGAGAGGAAAGAATTTTCGATGCGCTTTTCGCGACGTGGTTGCCGACGTCGTTCACAACGTCGCGGTAGCCTTTCGAGACGCGGTTTGGGGTTTTCTGCGACGTTACTATGCGTTGGGGAAGACCGTAATTATTGTAGTGTGACGATCTATCTCCCATGCAGATGGACATGCTTGATACCCTTTCATACTCCACCCAGATAGATCACCATATGCTGAAAGTCATTAATTGTCCAGAACAATGCTGTATACAATTGAAAACACTAATCCGTAAGAGAGTCATACGTACGCACACTAATTCGAATTCATACATCTCTTGCATGGACACCTTATTGACGTGATGTTTTGCAACCTATAAAAATTGGAAAACTCATTCTTTATACTCAACTGGAAACATACCCCTAAGTTCCATCCAACTCTTGTCCATCTCGTTAAAAGCCCTAAAACATAAATACATTTAATTAGTCTTATATCTCTTCTCTCAACTTACTCCAACTTACTCCAATTTACTCAAACTTACTTCAACTTAACTCCAACATACTCCATCAATAAGCTATATTGTCAAATCTCTAATATATCACTAAAATTATATTCAAAGCTAAACTTAAGTTTAAATCTAACTAACACTTTCAACATACCTAACAATTCATACATACTTAATTAAAAGCCCCTTAAGAATCTCAAAGCTAGTAATTAATAACAGATGACAAACTAATTTTTAACATAAATAAATAGGTTACCATAACTGTAGGATAACCATAAAATTCACATTCGTATTCAACTTTAAATTCAAATTCGTGTTATAATTGATATTACATAGAAATTCATATTTAAACTCAAATTTAAATTAACTATCAAGTTCAATATCTAAAAACCATACATTACACATGCATACATCTTAGTATATAAAAATACAATCTTAAATTTACACATCCAATCTCAATCTTACATATAATAATTCATACATTTTCATATAAAAATATACATAATATATTACGCATAAATACATCTCTTGCATGGATCACACACACAAAATTACATAATACATTACCAAAAATACAATGAATTTCAAACTACACATGCATACATTTCAAACTATACATAATAAAACATACATAATATATTACACATTCATACATTTCAAACTATATAAGTTTCAAACTAAAAAAATAGACAAAATCTTATACCAAGCAAATCAACAATGAAGGATGAGGGAGGAGCACAAAGTGATGGGTGACGAACGAGCGACAACTGGCAAGCGACTCTTATTCTTCTTCCCTCTCTCTCTTTTTATTTTCTTTTCTCTTTCGAATTCGCGGCCTCTGTGTTTTGTATTTACAGAACAAATAAGGAAAGGAAAGGCTGATGCAGCACAAAAACGTCGACCTTTCCAGACTTTTTCGACGTTTCACTAATGGCGTCGGAGAAGGTAGAACCATAATAATAAATGTCCAACATTTGTCAATGTGGTCAACGCTGACGTCGGCAAAGGTTTGAATTAAATATTATAATTCAAACCTTTGTCGACGTTGTGTGTAAGAACGTCGTCAAAGGTTAAAATTGAATATTGTAATTTCAACCTTTGTCGATGTTCTTACACACCATGTATGAAAAGATTTGCATTTAATATTATAATTAAACCTTTGCCGACGTCCTTACACACCACGTCGAAAAAGTGTAATAAAAAATTCAATTTCTATTTATTCTCGATGTGGTTTATGGTTACATCAGCCTTATCATCTTATTTCAACGTGTATTTCACAACGTCGGTGTTTCCACTCATTGTCGACTTTGTTTTTCCCAACGTCCTTTATGACGTCGGGATAAGCCCATTTTCTTATAGTGTTCTTAGTTTTGTACGTAGATGATATCCTATTCATTGAGAATGATGTTGGTGTACGAAATAATATCATAAAATGGCCGGTGGTCCAATTTCAAATGAAAGATTTGGGAGAGGCACATTTGTTTTGGGCATTCAGATCTTAAGAGATCGTAAGAATAAAATGCTATCTTTGTCTCAAGCATCGTATATTGACAAGATAGTTGTTAAATATTCAATGCAAAACTCTAAGAGAGCCTTACTACCTTTCAGGCGTACAGTTACTTTGTCTAAGGAACAGTGTTCTAAGACACCTCAAGAGGTTGAGGAAATAAGACATATCCCCTATGCATCAGCTATTGGTAACTTGATGTATGCGATGTTATGTACTAGACCTGACATCTATTATGCAGTGGGGATAGTCAGTAGATATCAATCTAATTCAGGATTAGCCCAGTGGACTGTTGCTAAAACTATCCTCAAGTATCTTAGGAGAACGAGGGGTAACATGCATGTGTATGGTTTAAAGGATTTGATTCTTACAGGATACACAAACTCTAACTTTCAAACTTATAGAGATTCTAGTAAATCTACTTCAGGTTCAATGTTCACTCTTAACGAAGGAGCTGTAGTTTAGAGAAGTATCAAGCAAGGATGTATTGTTGACTCTACCATAGAGGCAAATTATGTCGTAGCCTGTGAAGCTACCAAAGAAGCTGTTTAGCTTAGGAAATTCTTGACTGATTTGGAAATTGTTCCAAGCATGTCAAAGCCAATTACTCTTTACTATGATAACAGTGAGGTTGTGGCCAATTCTAGGGTGCTAAGAAGCCATAAGCGTGCAAAGCATATTGAACGTAAGTATCAGTTGATCCGAGAGATAGTGCATTGAGAGGACGTGATCATCACCCAGATAGCTTTGGCGCTCAACGTTGCAGATCCATTTACAAAACCCCTCATAGCTAAGTTGTTTGAGGATCACCTAGAGAGTCTGGGTCAACGTGACATGCCACATTTAATCCAGGGCATATGGGAGATTTATTGGGTGCATATTGTATGCCCTAGTTTCTTATTTTGTGTACTATTATAGTGTTTTAACTTTTATGTTGTACACTCCACTAGCTTTAAGACAAGTAGAAGATTGTTGGGGTTGATGCCCTAAATCTCGTGGTTTATAGTTTGTAATTGTATATATTATACAAATATTTTATTTATTTAATAAAATAAAATGTTTTATTTTGGTACTTAACGAGTTAGATGTAACTACAGGGATAAAACGGTGATTTTTGGCATAGTTATACTTATGAGCAATTTGTGAAGGGTCATTGTACTCTTGATTGGTTATATCTAATGAACACAAAAATATATCTACAGTAAGAAGAGTGCATCTGTTAGTCTTTAGTGGAACGACTGATAGTTAATGAATAGAGAGTAGATTAATTTAATTAAAGAGTTTAATTAATTAATCTTATATCATTGGAGCTCCAATCTGTAGGTCCATAAGGCCCCCTTGTTAGCTCAATAAAAATAAATGATAATCAAAATTATTTTGGTTTAATTTGAATTGTTCAAATTGATTAAAGGGAAGGGCACTTGCAAAAATGGCAAAACAAGAGTTTATAGCACACATACTTTATTATTTGCGAAAATGACAAAAAATAAAGCTCAACCCGTACATATAAAAGCATGGATTTGATTAATTTTTCTATATTTGCAAAATCACAAACCTTAAAGATATTTTTTGCAAAATAGATAAATTAATTTGCCACCCAATACGATTTCCCTTAATATAATGTATTTGATACATTATAATATAAAGTTTTTATGAGAGAAGTTAATATTTCAATATGATTCAAATAATAATAATAATAATATGAATAAGATTCATAAATAAACTATATGTTAAAATTAATATAGATTAGATTCATATTAGAATTATAGATCATATCAGAGATCTAAACTATTGGTTATATTATGTATGATATAACATAAAGTTTCCCCTCTCCAGATTGTCAGGCGTTGAAGCCAAGTAAGGAATGGAAGTTAGACATAGAAGTACAGTAAATAAGGAAAAGTTGGGTTATTATGTAAACTTGTGCGGCGAGCAAGCTGTGTCATCCTATCTTGTGTTAAGGAGTCAATTGGTAAGAACTTCACTCCTTAATGACGAGGGTTACAACTCAGATCGAAGAAAGACCATCCAACGTGTCAAGGTTGGTGAGGGCTAAAGACGATGAGTGTGAAAGAACTGAGTCAGGAAAGGAAGCCCTAAAGGTTGTACCTAAAATAGATTCCGAACAACCAAGGAGAAGGATGAAAATGTGGTCCTTACACCTCTAAACACCTCGACGTAAAGAGCAGCATCTCAATGGATGAAGAAAGGCGAGTGGATTAGAACTTAGGTTTTATTTAATACTTTGCTAGAAAAGGAATGTAACTGTTAAGTGTGAACTTTGTGTAAAGTGTTAAGTTAATAAAAGAAGAAGTTGTGTTTATTTCGCTGCTTATCAATGGTACACACCGCTTAGTAAATGAATTTCTTCGTTATGAAAAGAGTGTTAAGCGATGGAGTAGGTTCGAGGCGAAGGCTTCACGATGAAACAAGTAAAAGTGAGTTGTTCCGCTTACTAAGCGGCATCGTATCATCTCATGGTGAGATACGCGACGGGTGTCTAGGTGGCACGCCTCATTGATCTGGTCACAAAAAGTGGCATTTGGGGTAGGGCATGATATCAACGCCTCATTCAATAAATTTTAAATCACACATTAGCATTTCATATTCCTTTCGCCAGGAACATGAACCATTCCCACACATAGACTATTGTAATGGCCTTTTCATCAACAACATCCCATGGAGAATTCTCTGGTTCACTTTCGTTGCTCAGGCCGCTAAGCTTAATACACTCCTTTTACGCATGGACCAGCTTCATTCTACCATGCAGTCCTTTTGTATATAATTGCCTTTACTCTTTACGTGCACATAATAGTCAGCTCTTTGATAGGAATAAAACTAATAATTTACTCACAAGCATAGCATTCAATCATTAAACATGGAACTTTACCTTAAGCATAACATAAAAGCTTTGTTCGGAAATCATACTTTTTTCATAAATATTAACGTGAAATACAATATTACAAGATAACAACATAAGGGTTTAGAATGAAAGTTTTAAAAATCTCTATTTATCTTTGAAGAAAAATCACTCATAGACTAATTTCCATCTTTAGAACACCTAACCCTTCTCGTCTGATAACACTCCAGCAGCACAACACTTTTAGTCTTTCCCTAACAAATTCTCAGAGTAACACCCCTCTTCTTTTGTCCTAATCTCCTATTTATACTAATCCAAAGTTGGATTAGTCACTCTTTAAGCTCTCTTAAGTCACCGGCTCTTACTTGAAGTGCTACACGTGTCAACTTAAGCTCTCTTTAAGCAACCCCCTTCATCACGTCACCTTGCTTCAACGCAAACCATCAGAACGCCTAAATCCTCAAATACTTCCTTTTCAAAATGCCTTCTTTAAAACATTCTTAAACAAACTCTTAATTGACAAGGACTCTTCTATTCCAGACACGGGTCTCACATAGCCACCGGTAGCCTTTGAGTCATCCAATAAGGAGTTCTAGTCAACATCGTTGCAGCCTTTAAGAACAACGAAAAACCTTTAATAGTGTAATCCTAAGTTCTAGGTTTTCTAAGTACCCCATAACCCTTTCTATAAAATTTCAATGTTCTATACTAGGTCTGCTTGTTAACCTACAGAGCAGTGCTACCACAAAAGCTATGTCGAGCCTAGTGCATTATCTGAGACTGCCAATGATGCTCGCATACTCAGATTGGTTAACATTGTTACCAATGTTCTTGAACAACTTTACACTAGGGTCATAAGGAGTACAAGTTGATTTACAATTGATAGTAATTATATTTCTTTAGAATTTTTTCTACGTAATGAGATTGATCCAAAGAAATTCCCTTATGAAACCTAGTTACTTTTATTTCTAAGATTACACTAGCTTCTCCTAAACCTTTCATGTTAAAGTTTTCACTTAACTTAGACTTTACATCATTTATTACGTGCAAATTCGACCAAAGAATTAACAAATCATCTACACATAAACACAAGATTGTGCAAAGATTGTTTCCAAACTTATGGTAGATGCTTTTATCACCTACATTGACTTTGAAGCCTTTTAGACAAAACTTGACTATCAATTTTTTTCATGTCATTAATTAGGAACTTTGTTTTAGACTATAAAGAGTTTTTCTAATGCTTACAAACTTTGTTTTCTTGACCATGGACTACGAAACCTTTAGGTTGTTCCATATAAATTTATTCTTCTAGTTCTCCATAAAGGAAAGCAGACTTAACATCCATTTGAGGTACTAGGATGTTATTTAAGAAAGCAAGAGAAAACAATACACGAATTGAGGTTACCCTAGTGATCGGAGAAAAGGTGCCAAAGAAGTTTATGTTTTCTCTTGTCTAAAACCTTTGGCTACTAGCCTAGCTTTAAACTTGTCTATTGTTCCATCAGGTTTGAGTTTCTTGTTTAGAATCCATTTACGACCTAACAACCCAAAGGTAGGTCTACTAGGTGCCACGTCCTATTCGACTCAAGAGCATCCATGTCATCATTTATAGCTTCTTGCCATAAGTTGGCATCTACAGAAGACAACTCTTCTTTCAGGTCTTCTTCTACATTGAAGGTCTAGAATCTTCCCCAAAAGCCTTGACAACTCTAGTTTGTTTGCTTCTTCTAGGTTCTGGGTCAACTTTTACAAAGGACAATAAATTATTCTTTTTTTTTTCTTTTCCTATCTTGGCCTGGCCTGACCTTCTTTTTTTCCTTTTCAACTAATTTCACTTGCACTTTACATTTTAAAGTTGTTTTAAGTACTCTTAAATCATTTTTATCATTGTTAGAATTAGGAAAATCATCAACATCAGTCTCAACATCAGTCTTGTGAGTAGGGGCTAGGGTCATTGATAAAATGTTAAAAATTAGAGAAGATCCTTGTTTTGTTCTTACACAAAACAAAAAATTGAATTCCTCAAATCGTGAAATAAAATTCCATTCAAATCTTATTTGAATAAATATCTCTCCAATATCTTATACATTTATATTAATATAATTAATTAAATCATATTTAATTAATATTTCATTCAAATCTTATTTGAATGAATATCTCTGCAATATTAATTTACAAATTTAATTAAATAAAACTAAATTATTAATTAATTATCCAATTAATTAATAACAAAGTTAAATATCTTATATTTAACTTAAATTAAATTTGAATCATATTCAAATATAAACTTATCTCATAATCAATAATTTTAATATGAATCCAATTCACATTAAATTAATATTTGAACTCATTCAAATATTTTATCTCTTATAAATTAATTTTGAATCATATCCAAAATTAAATTTATATAATAAAGTTTCACAAACTTTATATTATAATGTATCACTATACATTAAACTAATTTCCAAAGTAAATTTGAACATTTCAAATTACAACCAATATAAATAAAATCTCATTGCCCTTTACGAGCTAGAAAGGGACCTAATGGACCTACAAATCAGAAGCTACAACGATCTGAGATTAATTGGCTAAATTCATTAACCACATTAATCAATATTCGTTAACTGTGTGTACACTCCACTAAAGACTCACAGCTGAACTCTTCTCATTGTAGATATATTTCTGTGTCCACGGATATAGACCAATAACAGTAAGTTAGTCATTCATGAGTGTTCGTAACATTAGTTAGGTCAATTTATCGTTTAACCACTGGGTTACCTTTAATCCTTAAATATCAGTGCACCTCCAATGAACAACCTGTTTATGGTCCTACCAATAAACAGAAACCCCTCTCGTGCCATAGAGAGGGTAGGGCCCTTTGTACAAGACCTGGAGACACCATTTAAAGGAACACTCATCTACTTACCCTAAAGTAGGGAAGGAGTGAATTCCATCTTGTGTAATTATGTTCCCAACTCCCCACTCGGTCTTGTCCCCAAAATGATAAGCTTGTTGAGTCGGCGATCTGGCCACTTTCACCCGTACAAATCAAAGGACAATCCCTCGCGAACAGGAGTTCATAACACACTCAGGATTAAGACTAAGTTACCTAGGTCATCCTAGTGAAATAGAAACCTAACTAGTTAACGGAGTTACATCTAGTGGTTACTATTTTGCGGTCCGGTCTTATGCAAACTCATTCCATAGGATACCCTCGCTCGCATGTCAACTACACGAACTCGTTGGATCATTGCGTTTGTATCAAATACAAAGTGAGTCGTATCAATAGTGTTACCAGGATAAGGTACCCAGCCTTATCTCTATACTATAGACCCTTTAAGCTGGTTTTGAACATTGATCCCCGTATGTCTCTACATACTGTTCAAGACTCATTAAACAGCTTAGAATGTTAGTTTATTGGATTTGGGTTATTAAGACAAAACTAATAATTTAATTAATAACAATTATTACAATAATAACACTTTATTAATAACGGTCAATGGATTATATTTACAATCTACGAGTTTTAGGACATAAATCTCAACAAAGATGTAAGAACTAATATTACTAATGAATGCAAACAAATACAGAACTCCTTTCATTGTAGATGAAGGGAAAAAAATAGCTAAAACGAATACAGAACACATACTATTATTACGTTTATTTTTTCCTAATCTTCTCTTAAAACGAAAAGCTCCATGCACTCCACCCTCTCTTTTCCGATTCTCCCCACCAAGCCTCCAACGCTCTCTGCCCTAACCCTCACGTCAGTCGTTGGTCGTGTGAACTTGTTCAAGAAAAGTTAACATCATTTTTTTTATGGGTTTAAACTTGTTATTTTGATGTCTTTAATTGGAATCCTTGTTATGTAATATTTTTATATGCATGACATATACTTAATTTCTAATTTTACAAAAAAAAATTGATTTATTCCCGACGTGTCGTGTCCTACTTTTAAAAATGGCGTATCACCGTATGAGTATTGTTGTGCCACCGTGTCCTTGCCTGTATCTATCCTTTCTAGTTTTTCTCCCTTCAAATAACATAAAAACACAGGAACAGCCCAAGTAAAATGCATGTGAATTTGTACATGTTCAACATTATTTTCCTAATAAAAGATTGAGACACGTGTTTGATTTGCTTTTTTCATAAAAATTTAACTCTCCTAAACTATCAATTATGACGTTAAACACATGCATTTCACGCAATGATTTAGGGTTTTTAAGGCTAAATAACTCAACTGAGGGAGAGCTATCAAATATAGTGCATTTAGTCAAGAAGAAAATGGAGTGAAAGTGCCACTTGAAAAGTTGAAGATTTGAAAGATACAGTGAAGAACAAGAAAAAAAAAAACTATGTAAAAATTGAAAATTGAAGGATGTGTAGATCAATGCATTGCTTTAGAATTTGTGATGACGAACCTTGTCAAAATTAAACCTGCTCAATGCTCATCAATCTTCCCATCTTCTAAAGAGGATATTTAAGATTATTTAGAGTAATTTTTTGAATTTCAGTTTTGCATTTTGTCTCTCAATTCATATAACCATTGAGTTTCAGATTTATAAGTCTCATTTTCTCCAAGTTGACATTTCAACATCCATTTGACCTTTAAAATGATTTGTAATGTTCTTTAAAAGAATTTATATATTAATAATTTTTTAAGTTAGCGTATTTTCAAAACCTCATTTTGGGTTTTCATTTCAAATTAATCTGCTTGATTTAATGATTAAACCAATTTATGGAATTAGTCCTAACGAAATTAATTATGGAATGAATTATCTTAAGCTATAAGAGTGGTCATCACATATTCTAATTAGCGTTTAAGTCTAAGAGTAGTTATTTCATCTTGGAATCTATCATAAGTATGTGAGTGTCTACAAGGATTCAAGAGATCCTTATTCTTAGCATTTTTGGTGTTTATCATACGAAAAAGTTTAAATAAAAAAGAAAAGGAAAACATTTTAGAGTCCTAAAAAGTAAATAAAAAATTTGCCAAACACACATTAATTAAGTTTTTGTGTGTGTGTGTGTGTTCCTTTGAGAGCACTCAGTAATGAGTCCTATTGGTTCAATTAGGAAGTGTGTTATTGTCATAGTACTACAATTATTTATAGATACGTTGGGTCCCTATCCTACACATAAAAATATAGATAAACATCAATTTCATATTTTGTGTTTCATATAAATTATCACAAAATATTTTTGAAGAAAATTCAAAACATGTTTATTGTTCCATTAAAATTGTAGGGTTACTGAAATTAAAAGTATGACATTAGACTTCTCCTCTTAACGAATTGATATTTTCCTGAATTTGACGTTCATATAAGGGATAGATATATAAATATTTATCTGTATTGCCTAAAAATGTCCTTAAAACATGAGCATATCACTAATAAACTTTTTTTTTACTTATTTAAAAAACTAAATAATTTATCATTGTTCTAATTGACATTTAAGTAAAATTGTGAAACTATTTTTTTATGTATTTTAATTAACATTAAAACTTACCTTTATGTGTGGGTTTTTTTCTTTAAATTCTTTTAAATGACAAAATTATTGAAAGAAATTTAAAATATAGCAAAAATTTATAATTATTGATAAATAATATCTATCAATGTCTATTATATCTTTCACTAATAAGCTACTATCATCTATTAGTGATAGATATTGATATCCACCGATAAATGCCTATCGATGCCTATTAATGTTTATCATTGATATTTTACTATATTTGTAAATATTTATTTTAATTTATTTCACTATGTTTGAAAACAACTCCTTTTTATTTAAAAAAAAATCAATAACAAAAATTTTGGGTTTAAGCCAAAACTTTATGAATTGATATAAAAATTATTCTATCATTTGACTTAAAAATAATTTTTTTCAATAGACATCGAAAAGCAGGTATCATTATAACCACATAGTTTATATTTATGGAAAAACTTTACAATTAGATTTCAACTAGAGAAAATCATTCCTAATTTGGTTTAGTCAGTTTAAATAACTATATATACATTGCATATATATTTATGGATCTTTACACTTAGATTCCTAAGTAGAGAAAATTATTAAACTCTTTAGCATCTTTGTCATAAGATAAAAGAAAATTATTTTAATGTTTATGTTCTTTTTGTTGATCAATTATTTTTTTATTCTTTTTTTTTTCTCCCTTTCTTTCTTGTTTCTTTGGAAATAAAGATGAACTTCTTGCAATAATTAGCAATTATTAACATTATTATACAAGTTTGTTATCCTCCTAGTTCCTTTCATTCTTCCTAATTCAACAACTTCGATGGAGGACTTGAACCTGATCTTTTCATGATTGAAAAACTTCCACGTTGAGTTATGTAAATTTTCGATATTCCCTAATCATTCTACTAAGACTCATTATTATTATTAGGTTAGATCATATTTAATACGTGTAATTTAAACACTATTAAATTAGTAGTATTCCAAACCCTATACTAGCATTTAATGAAATTTTTTTGAACCAAGGTGTGATGAGGGCACTAAAAAAGTGTTAATCTAGTTGAGATAGTTTGGTGCTCTTACTGTCCTCTCGGTCTATAGTATGTCTTTGAAGGAAAAAAAGGATTTCAAACCCTGTATACATATATGGTTGGAAATATTTTATATTTGCTAATTGAAATTATAAATCCAAAAACACAAAAGTTAGTAGTACATAAAAGAGGTTTTTTCAAAAATATAACAAACAAATCAATAAAATATTTGCATTACATAGTACAATTTTGAAAATGTGAAATACCAAAAATACCCCACTCAACACTCGATTAATCGGCCACATGCGTGTGAGAAATCATCTTTTAAACGATCGTGTACTACAACCTTAACGAATGATCTATGATCATTTAGATAATCATGATACATGATCATGTAATTCATTTTAAATGATGGAAAAAAAAGATTTCACATTTAAATGATCAAATAATAAACTCTAAACGATGGCGAGAAAGCTTCAGATCACATTAAACGATCGTATAATATAATCTAAACGATCGTCGGATCATAACTACACAATCGTTAAGATATATTACAAGAAGAGGCGATTGTGCAGTGAAATAATATACTTTAAACGATCGTGTTGATCGTGGTAAGCGATCGTGTAGTTCAATGTAAATTATCGTTAAAAACTTCAAATCTACAGATCGTGTTGACTATGGTATATAAACGATCGTGTTGATTATGGTAAGTGATCGTGTTTGGTTATGATAAGCGATCGTGTAGTCCAATATAAATGATCGCAAAAATCTTCAAATTTAACAATCGTGTTGATCATTTAAAATGATATCTAAACGATCTTGATATTCTCGAATATGAGAAAAATAAATAAGAATATTAAAACAATCGTAAAATAGCTTCAAAGTATCTTGTCGAAAATAGTAAAGATGAAATAGGAAATTTAAACAGAAGAATAAATTGTTTAAATATAGAAGAAGAAAAATATGGAAGATGAGAAATGAATTAATAAATCACAAAGAGGAAGAAAAATAAGTTAAGAACCGTCCCATAATATTCAAAACCATATCTAGAATTCATGAAAACACAACGGTGGTTTCATGAAATTTAATTTTTTATTACACATATCGTAAATATTTTTGGATTTTGTTTTATATATAATTCCTTTATAGGTTCGTAAGTACCCGTCCCCCAAGCACCGAGTCATGATAAAGGCAATGACATCGGTTTTTAGTTTCCGCAAAAAATGAACCAAAATTGACCGTCCGACAGACGAAGCTTGCAGCCGTTAAGACTGATCATGAATTCGTCACTCATATAGCAGGTACGTGCCTTCCGCTCAACTTCTTTTTTGATGGTTTAAGGCTGAATTCATTGAGAGAAAGAATTTGAGAGAGAGGTTAATATGGAAATAAACGAGGCGCAATGAAATATAACCTATATGTAATAAAAATAAAAAAAATAAAAACATTAAGTTTAATTTAGCCCTTGAATATTGATTGACCACTTGTACAAAATGAAACTACGGCCTACCTAATCCTATATTTATGTGTGTTAGAATCAGGAAGATGTCAATATTGATATTTTAATTTTACAAATATATGGATAACAAATACTCTGTGAGTGACAAAATTTATAAAACAAGTTATGGAACAATAATTAAGTTAGTTTTACTCACAAACTAAATTATATGGATATTGTTTATTATACACATTTCTATTCAGATTTAACTAAATAGATAGAAAAAGATTATCTTCCACAAACAATTATAAAAAAATATAATAGATATATCAATGTCGAACCTGTCTTTAATTTAGGAATGTATTTCAACAAGTTGATAGATACTTCATTTCATCTTTGCTTATTTAATTTATAGTAAATAAAAAAGAAAAGATATATGGAAGACAAAAAAAAAAAAAAAAAATCAGATCTCCAAAAGCTCTTTCCATTTATATATATATAAAGAAAATAAATGGCATGTTTAAAACCAGTAGGGTATAGCATTAGCAAGTTGAAGTTTTCTTTTTTCTTTTTTTCTTTTTCTTGTCAATAAATGCAACAATTTGAAAACCCTCGATTTATATATATATATATATATATATACTTTTTTTTATAAAAAAAAATAGTACTATTAATTTATTTATATAGTTAGCCCACAGCTCAGAACAAAAACCACTATTGTTTCTTCTTTTATCTGCACACAGTTTAGTTTCCCAATTGGCTCTCACTTGAAAAATACCCTTTTTGTTTTGTTCCTAAAAAGTTAATATCTTTTATGTTATTCTTTATTTAATTTTGTTTTTTTTTTATAAAAAAAAAAAGCTTATTCTTTAAGAAAAAACCAGAACTTTGGAGAAATGGTTTTTCTTTTTTTCTTTCCTCTTAAGAAAAACCATTGACTCAAAATGTTTTTATCTGCTTTTTCTGGGGACTGTCATTAATGATTTGTACAACCCCTTCCTTCTCTTCACCCACCAATCACAACAAACTTAAATTTAACACTCTCTCTTCCAATTCCTTTCACATCCTCATCATATGTTAATCTTCCATTTTTTTTCTCTCTAAACAAAAATGTCACATCTATTGCTAAAATTTATCAACACTGATATCTTTTTATATCATTGTTAGGTTTTGATAAGTGAATTTAAAATTTGTCATATCTACATATTATTTGCAGCTGTCATTAATTTTCTTGAATGTTTTGAATTTGGTAAGTTATATTGGTGTGATTTTTATGAGTGAAAATGTGAGATTTGATATTTTCAAGTATGTGTATGATAGTAAATTAAATGTAATAATAGAACTGGATATTTCAATTTGAACCTCGAAAAAAATATGTTTGATTAGATGTATATAAAGATTTATAAACCATACCTAGATAGTTGACCTTAACTACTAGGTTGAATCTAAAGCAAGCTTAGTGATTGGCATGACCTCCCATCCTCTAGGAGAAATTGATTGTTATACATTTTATGTAATTGTTTTATTTTATTCTATATATTCTATATATTATATAAGTTATAGTTTTTTTTTTGTGTATTAAAAATATTTTAGTTTAACAAAAATAAAAATGGTTTAGAACGTGAAATAATTTTGTATTTAACAAAGCTTTTATCATTTTAATTTTAATATATATTGTTCATTATTTTAAAATTTCTACTAGTCATATCACAGTTAGAAAACTTGTCAAACAAATATTTGATCTCCAAATTCATTTGATTTTTTAGCGATTAAGTTAACGAGTCAAAAACATAAATCAATTAGTATATAATGTATGTTAATGGTAATGAGATTTGTGGTACAAAATCACATTATATAAGTTAACGTGACTATAAGTTAATTTGTGATTGTATATATATACTTTAACCAATTAATTTATTATTCCTTGGTATTCATTCAAGCATGATTGTTGGAACCAATTTCAATTAATATTTGTTTGAAATTTATCTAATGGGGTAATTTTGTGAAATTCCCTCAAATACATGAACAAAATTTTTAAAGAATGACAGTTGTGACACGATCATTAGCCAATTCAACATAACTTAGTAGCATAAATTATAACATCAACGTTAGAGGTTTAATTATATATATATATATATACAAGTATATATATATATAAAAAAAGATATGATATATTACATTTAAGTGAATGAAGTGTATGATATAATTTTTTGTTTCTTATTTTAATTAACTTAAAGTCAACGAAGTCTAACAATATAGTCCTTTTTGTCTCTTATAGTAATTAATTGATATGATAGTCAATTGTGTCATGCAATAATTATAGCATTATTTATTGTGATATATTCAATATGATCTTCACTAACTATCATATGGGGGATGAATATGAATTTTGTTTTAATCCAAATTTTGAAGTTGAATTTAGTGGCTCAATATGTAAACTCCTTTTGAAGTGATTTTTAAAAATTTGAATTTTGTTGGAGTGATTTTATTTGATGTTTTAATCACATTGGGAAAAAGAGAAAAGAAAAAGAAGACGATTGGTGCACCAAATACCGAATTGCTATTTTTTGGGAAAAAGAAGATGGTTGGTTATTTTCAAAAAAGAAAACCCACTTTAGAGTTAGTTTTTATTTGTTTAGTTAGCTGTATGAGTTTACCAACCACAAACCATCAAAATTAAAGGCAAAAGAGAAAAATGGACCATCCCATATATAATATTGTAATAATAATAATAATAAATAAATAAATAAAAAGAAAGAAGTACAAAACGACTTTTCCCAACCTGCCACCCAATTGGTACTATAATAAAGCTTATCTGACTACTTTCAAATAATTTTCTATCCCTTTATAAAAAAAATAAAAAGAATTTTAAATTTAATTGTTTAAAATTATTTAAAATTTGAATTCTGGTTGTGGCAATCATCTTACTGTATTTCATTTTCATTTTCGTTTTGGAAAATTGCATTTTTTTTTCTTTTTCAGTTTTTTATATTTCTTAAGTAAGCAGTAGAGTTTAATTCTAAATTTAAATTTAAAATGTAAAAACTCATTTTTCTAAAAAAGAAATTTATGAATTAATTTTTTAGAACATTTGTAGAAAGTAACTAGCAGAGGAAGAGAATAAGAGATGGATGGAAAGAGTGATTTTAATTTGACTTTAATATTTCAAAAAAATTTAAACTAAAAACAAATTAAGTCAATAAATAGGATCTTAGTTTAACCCATTTTCATTTTTTAAAATTTAGCATATGGACACTACTTTCAAAAGATTGTTTTCTATATTTTGTCGTCTATATTTTAAGCGTATTTTCAAAATTCAAACTAAAATTTGTAAATTCAACCATAGTTTCTAAAAAAAATTAGTTCATATTTTTGATATTGGATGAAAATATGAAATCATGATTAAAAAATTATGTAAAACAAGTATGATCTTGTTTAATAATTATTCGGTTTTTTAATTTTAAAAATTAAGTATATAAAGTTCCTTTTTATCTATTAATTTTATTGTTTTGTTATTTATATAATAGAATTGAAAACAAAGCCGAACTTTTGAAAACTAAAATTAGTTGTTTTTAAAAACTTATTTATGCTTTTTGAAGTCGTCTAAGAAATCAAATTTTAATTTATCAAATAAACTACAATTTAAAATTTGTGTGACACAACAAATACTAATTCCAATATATACAAACCAAAAATCACAAATGACTTATGTAAATTACATATTTTTTCAAAAATTAAAATCAAATGGTTACTCAACTTGATAAACTTAATTAAACTTATTAATTAGTTGACAAAGATATATATATAAATCACTTGATTTCTTCAAATTTAAACTTATTAATGAGTTGACTAAGATATTTATAAATCACTTGATCTTCTTCGAATTTTAAAAACTGATGACATTAAATAAAAATCAACGTCTCCAATTGGCAAAATCCATTAAAAATGTGTTAAATTAGAGCAATTTTCTTTTTCCTCTCTCTCTCTCTCTCTCTCTCTCATCTTCAAAAGTCAAATGTATTATAATAAAAGAGAGAAAAAAGAAAAAGGGTAGCTAGGAAACATTACAAATCCTTCCAGTATGTGTACATTTTATCTTCTAAAAAAAGAAAACTTTCATCCCATTTATTACCCAAAATGTAAGCTTATGCATTGTGTATATCATATCCACAAACTTGGCCCTACCATCTTCTTCTTTCTTCAATAATACCCTTTAAATATCCAAAGTAACTCACTAAACTTCAATGCAATTCTTCAAACTCTTTGACATCTCTGTGATTTCTTGTTCTGAGTTTACCATGCTGGTTCTTGAGTTTAAGGAGCAGCTTTTTTTCGACAAACCTCTTCGCTTCCTCACCGAAGCTTTCAAGACGATCACCTTAGCTTTGTTCCTATCTCTTCTCGCTTTAGGTATGCTGTCTCATCTCAATAAATTATTTGATACACTAACACATCATAGATTGGGGTTTAATTAATAATATGGTTGCGAAAATAGTAAAAGAATCAGTATAATTGTTTTTGCTTTTCGGCCCTGAATTTAATTTGTACAGTTGGTGCGTCTGTGGGGACTGTGATCGGAGCCTTCAAAGGGCATGGCACGGGGATAGGCGCTATTGCCGGCGCGGCCGTAGCCCTTCAGATATTGAGCTCTAGTGCATCTGGGCATAGATATTGTTTATCAAGGGTAGGCTTTTCAGTATATCAAAGGTTAGAAGGAAAAATGTCATTTGAAAGAATGGATATGTTTTTCCAGTAAAATTCATAAAACTTTAAAACTTTAAGTTATAGGTTTATTTCTTTAATTGTGTGTTTAACACATAACTAAAATCTAAAAATGTCTAACAACCTTACTAAAAAATACTCAATTTTATATTTAATATATTTATATTTTGGATTCAATTTTTTTTAAAAAGGAAGTAATGTATATTAATTATAAAATTAAATTTTATGTGTTAACCGGACCTATATTTTTAATTTTGTATTTAGTACATAGATGAAATATATATGAACCAAAATAAAATAAAGTCAAATACCTAGTAGATATAAAATTAAAAATTTTATGAACCAATTATTACACTCTAAAATTTGGAGAACAAATATATCTGTAAATGAAAAAGTTCACAAATCTATTAGGTAATATTTTATAGACTAAATTTATTTGCTAATTTACAGCTATATTTACTATTAGATGCTAATGGCTATATTTGCAATGTATTTAAAAAAAATATATCAAATAATTAACTTTTAATATCAATATTTTTATCTTTTTTTTCCCTCTTCCTTAGACTGCATTTGATTGTGGCAGGAAGCAATAATGGAGAGCCTGATGGATGGGAAGGGGTTGATGAACTGGGTAAGTGAAAAAGCTTGAATGCTACCTCTAATGGCGGATTTCAAGATTCAATATTTTTCTAAAGATAAAAAATTTCAGGCAAGCAACTTCTCTGAGTATATGTATCGAGAGATATCGGAGTTTGTCGACGTTGCCGGAGAAAGTTGTGTAGAAGGGTTGTCGATGGAGAGTGTTCAAATGTTACCTGTTTGTGAATATGATCACAGCACTATCAACTCCATTTCTTGTTCTATTTGCTTAGAGGTAAATATTTATATATATATATATATATATCTAAATATATTGTTATATTCTTTTGTTTTTTTTTAATATATCAAACGCGTGTTTGGATTAATTTTCTTAAAGGGTGTTTGGGACAAGTAATAAGTTATGTAGTTTTGGATTATTATTGTTGAATTATAATAGATTGTATTTGAGGCATAGATTATTGTTTGAAATAACACACTCCTTTAAAAACAAAGAATTAGAATGGAATTTCTATTCATATATGGTAGGTCTTTAGTTTTTTTTTTTTTTTTTTGGATTTTTATAATCCAAGTTTTTAAAATTAAACCTTGCCCATACATATATATGTATCTATTTTCACAAAATTCAATCCATTTCGGGAAATTTTTTGTTTGTTTATTATTTTGAATATTGCCAAAAATCCATTAAAAGTATAAAGATTGTTGTATATAAATAAACAAGGGAAAAAATAAAATTTTAAAAATCAAATAATTATCAAATATAACTTAAATATATTTTGATTGTTTTTCTCCAAACTTTCGAATCTAATACAAATGGTTAAAAAAAATTGAAAATAATAGCCTAAATAAAAATACTTAAAAATCGTGAGTCAAAACAAACAATTTCAAAGTTGAAAGAAAATAGAATATATACTAAATAAAATTAATAAAAATATTTATTTTTGTTTGTTTATATTTGTGACTTTTATTTTATTTTATTTTTTAAAAAAAACAATATTTTCAAATAATCTAAAATAAGTGAAACTATTTATAAATACAAAAGTTTTATTATATTCAAGACAATCAATCTAATTAAAAAGAAACCCAGTTATTTTTATGGTTATGTTTATGTAATGTTTAAAAAATAAGAAAAGGTCAATTAATGTCTTTTAAAGCCAATGATTTTTTTTTTTTAATTATTTATGTTTTGGTCACATTTTTCAGGAATTTGAAGATGGAGAAATTGGTAGGATACTTCCAAATTGTGATCATTTCTTTCATGTGGGTTGCATAGACCAATGGCTACACTTGCATGGATCTTGCCCATTTTGTAGGAAATTTTGTATTTAAACCATACCTCATTATTATATTCTCAAATTAATTTTTTTTTTTTTAAGACAATCCTCTGTGTTGTGATTTAAGATCATTGACTAACTGTGATTTAAGGTGGGAAAGATGTCACTACAAGATATTCAAACTACCACACAAAAATGGCTTTCCACCACACACGGATGAAGCCCAAATTGGGAGGGGAGGAAAAAACAATGAAAAAAACGTTGTTTTCGGAGATCACATTTTTCTTTACAGTTTTTTCTAACGTCACATGACATTTTTAAAAATAACAAAATAAATTAAAATATTTACAAGCTATAAAATTTTTTTGGATTCTATCAATAATAAACTTCTATCACTATCTATCAATATCACTAATAGAAGTATATCAGTATTTATCAATGTCTATTATTGATCAAATCTAAAATTTTACTATATTTGACAATTTTTCTTTATGAAAGGACTTATTAGTTGTCATTAAATAAATTTAATTATTTTTAATAAAATAGAAATATATGGTTTTATTTTAAATAAGGGGCCTCTTCAAAAATATAACGCTAAAATATTTACGCTATATAGAACAATTTCAAAATTGGAAAAACTCACATACCCACAATGAAAAATACAAAAAATGAATGTGATTAATTGACATCTAGCACGTGTAATATATTTAGAAAACGATCGTTTAGATTTGACTATTTTTTCCTACCCGTTTAGATTTGATCGTTTAGATTTGAGTAGCTAAAATTTAAACGATTTTTTTTCAAGATTCTTTTATACACGATCGTTTAGATTTGGCTATTTTTGGTACACATAAATGATTTTTTCAATATTCTTTTTTTGTACAGGATCGTTTATATTGGGTACACGATCGTTTAAATTTAGCTACCCAAATCTAAAAATCATCGTTTAAATTTGGTTACCCATATCTAAACGATTTTTTAAAGATTATTTGGTAGACGATCGTTTAGATTTGCTATTTTTTATACGATCGTTTAGATTTGAGAGCCAAATCTAAAGGATGTTTATTTTTCAAGACCTTTATATTTGGTAGACGATCTTGAACAACCAACGGTTTGGAAAAAAAAACAAAAAAAAAACAGATCTTTGTATAATTAGTACACGATCTTGAACCAAGTAATCGTTTGAAAAAAAAAAAAAGAAGAGTGATAGAAGGAGAAAGAAAAATGGCAGAAGAAGAGAAGAAAAATGCCAGCAGAAGACAAGAAAGATGATGGAGAGAAAAAAATGGTAAAAGAGAAAGAGAAGAAAGACGATGAAAAGGATGGTCAAATCAAAAATATTTTTAAAAAATGGTCAACTTTAATGTTTTTCATTTTGTTACACAGACCATAAATATTTTGACTGTTTTTTATATTTTCTTTTGTTCCAATCACAAAAAATGTTGCAGTTTCTCCTCCACACCGAAAGGATTTCCATTTCACCTTCCAACTGTCATGCCTATTTCTATCCCAATGTCGTCATTCATCATCGACTTCGTGCCTCTTCAAGTTTGTTCGCTGGTTTGTGGCTTCATGTTTCATCCATCTTTTCATTTGTCCTTCCATCACCTTTGATTTGCTTCAATGTCGTTGGCGTCTTCATTGTCTGTCATCTCATGGTTCGTGTTCTAGCCATCCATTTGACATGCCTATTTCTATCCCACTACCATCATTCCTCATCGACATCGTACCTCTTCAAGTTTGTTTGTTGGTTTGTGGTTCGTGTTTCAACCATCTTTTCATTCGTCCATCCATCATCTTCGATTCACTTTAATGTCACCGACGTCTTCATTGTCTATCTACTCGTTGTTCGTGTTCCAGCATGTTGGGATAAACATTTTTGTTTTGGATCAATTATCCCACTCTTGTGTGAACCTGATAGAATACTACTCAACAACAATAATAATAATCAAAGTATATGGACAGAGCGAATTTAACGTAGAAAAACCCCCTCAACGTGAGGAGTAAAAAACCACGGACCGAATTCAAAATCTCCACTAATAATCTTTAATGGGTACAACAAAGTTCTCCCTAGTCACAACTAGAGGCAAGTATCTCGAGAATAACAATCCCGGCAACAAACAACAATAACAATGAAAGAAAAAAGAAAGATCTCACAATTTGTGCTAGCCAACTATCAACTAGAAACTGACAATAGATAGCTCCAAACAAAATCCCCACCGTCCAGAATGAAGAATCTCGTGCCAAGAATACACGGTCAAAATTTCAGCTTGATCGGACCACGAATCGATCCTCAAAAGGCTAAAATACGAACCACAAAAAGATTTTCTTTTTCTTTCTTTTTCACTGTATTGCCGTCACTCCTATTTTTCTCTCTTCTTGAACATTAGTTAATTTCACAATGAAATTAACCTAATGTGCTAATGGGCTGGCTTCAAGTGAAATAAGCCCAACAAATCTCCCCCTATTTCACTTTGAGGATGAATTTGTCATTCCCACTATGGAACGACAAAACTCAAGCTTCGATCTTGGTAGATTCTTTGTCAACATATCAGATCCATTATGATTAGTGTGTATCTTCTCAAGCTCAAACAATTCATCATTTAAAGCATCTCTAAGCCAGTGATATCTCACATCAATATGCTTTGTTCTGGAATGAAATGAAGCATTCTTACCAAGGTGAATAGCACTCTGATTGTTACAGTATATCACATATTGTTGTTGCTTGAAGCCAAGCTCTTGTACAAAGTGCTTCATCTATAACATCTCTTTACATGCTTCTGCTGCTGCAATATACTCTGCTTCAGTGGTAGAAAGGGCAACACATTTCTGCAACCTTGACTTCTAGGACACTGCACCAACTGCAAATGTCATCAAGTAACCAGAAGTAGACTTTCTGCTGTCTAAGGCCCCTGCCATATCTGAATCAGTATACCCAGCAAGTACTGGCTTTCCATCCCCAAATGTGAGCTTCAAACTAGAAGTACCTCTTAAATATCTCATGATACACTTGACTGCCTCCCAATGTTGTTTTCCTGGATTAGACATAAAACGACTAACAACTCCAACAGCATGAGCAATATTAGGTCTAGTACATACCATGGCATACATTAAGCTTCCAACTGGTTAAGCATACGGAACCTTACTCATATCCTCCCTCTCTTTATCTGTAGAAGGGCTCTGTTTAATAACCAGTTTGAAGTGACTGGGTAAAGGAGAACTAACTGATTTTGCTTGACTCATCTTGAAACGTTCAAGTACTTTCTCTATGTATTGCTCCTGTGACATGTATAACTTCTTGGATGCTCTGTCTCGAACTATTTCTTTGTTGGCCCCAAATCCTTCATGGCAAAGGATTTGCTCAACTGTTTCTTCAAGTTATCGATTCTCGAAACATTCCTGCCAACAATCAAAATATCATCAACATAGAGTAATAATATAACAAAATCATCATCAGAAAATTTCTGGACAAAAACACAGTGATCAAAAGTAGTTTTTCTGTAGCCTTGCTCCCTCATAACTGACTCAAACTTCTTGTACCACTGTCTCGGTGCCTGTTCAACCCATAAAGACTTTTCTTCAATTTACACACCAGATGCTCTTTTTCTTTCTGCTCAAAACCCTCTGGTTGTTCCATATAGATTTCTTTGTCCAAATCCCCATGAAGAAATGCAGTCTTAACATCCATTTGCTCAACCTCTAAGTCAAGACTTGCTGCTAAACCCAGAACAACACGTATGGAGGACATCTTGACAACTTGAGCAAAAATTTCATCAAAGTCAATACCTTTCTTCTGACTGAACCCTTTGACAACCAATCTTGCTTTGTAACGTGGCTTTGAGGTATGTTCTTCATGTTTAATTTTGTAAACCCACTTATTTTTCAGTGCAGTTTTTCCTTTGGGCAACTTAACAAGCTCAAAAGTGTGGTTTTCATGTAAAGACTCCATCTCATCTTTCATTGCATCGTTCTACTCATTTTTGTGCTCATCCTCTATAGCCTCTTCATAACTCTCAGGTTCTCCCCCGTCAATCAATAGCAAATATTCATTAGGTGAATATCTTGTTGACGAACATCGATCTCTGACAGATCTCCTGAGTGAAACATCTGTAGGAACAACTGTTTCAGCTAACTGTTCTTGAACACTATCCTCTGTCCCAACCTGCTCAGAACTCTCATCTGTATCAAAAAATTGTTCATTTTGGACCTCATCTTCTATCTGTGTAGAAGACTGTGTCAAAGAGGTTGAACTCAAATCAATCAGATTATCACTATGCTTAGACTCTGGTTCATCTATTTTCTCAATGTCTGCTATTGTTTGGTCTTTAACAAATACAACATCTCGACTTCTTATAAGCTTTTTCTTAGCTGGATCATATAATCTATAACCAAACTCATCTTGGCCATAACCAAGAAACACACATGCTTTGGTTTTTGCATCAAGCTTTGATCTCATCTTTAGGTACATGAACAAAAGCTTTACAACCAAAGACACGTAGGTAACTGTAAGATATATCCTTACCTGACCATATTCTGTTTGGAACTTCTGATCCCAATGGAATACATGGTGTGAGATTCAAAACATGTACAACTGTATTTAAAGCTTCGTCCCAAAATGACTGTGGCAACTGTGATTCAAATAATAAGCATCTCACTCTCTCAACCAATGTTCTGTTCAATCTTTCAGCTATCTCATTTAACAGTGGGGTCTTAGGAGGTGTCTTTTGATGTCGAATGCCATGATTTCTACAATATTCATCAAAAGGTCCACAATACTCACCTCCATTATCAGTTCTAACACACTTGAGCTTTTCACCAGTTTCTCTCTCAACAAAGGCATGAAACTGTTTAAACGCTTGCAACACTTGATCTTTAGTCTTCAAGGTGTAAACCCATATTTTCCTTGAATGATCATCAGTAAATGTCACAAAATACAAAGCACCCCCAAGAGACTTTGTTTTCATGAGACCACACACATCAAAATGTACCAACTCTAGTACATTTGGCTTCCTTGAATGTTGAGATGATTTAAAGGTAACTCTCATCTGCTTTCCTGCCAAACAATGAGGACACCGTTTTAGAGGTGTACTCTTTAAATTAGGAAGATGATTTTTCTTGGTTAAAATCTTTAAACCCTTCTCACTTATATGGCTAAGTCTCTTATGCCAAAGCTCAACATTTGCTTCATCATTCACTGTATTTATATCAGAATCCATGATTTTTGCATCCATGTAGTATAGTGAAGAAAATTTTTGTCCCTTTGCTATAACCATTGAACCTTTAGTAAGCTTCCATATGCCATTGTCGAAGGTATTGCAGAAACCTTCGTCATCAAGCTTACCTGTAGAAATCAAGTTCATGCGAATATCAGGAATATGTTTCACATTTTTCAAAATCAGCCTAGAACCATTTCTGTTCTTCAGGTGTACATCTCCGATGCCAACTGTATTTGCTGATCCATCATTACCCATCCTAACATTGCCAAAATCACCAGGAGTATAGGATGCAAAAAATTCCCTCTTCGAAGTAGCATGAACTGATGCACCACTATCAATCACCCAACTGCTCTGTTGTGTGGCAAGATTTACAACATCACTATCAGACAAGATGTAAAAATCTTCAGTGGCTACAGTGATTGTATCAGCATCACTATCATCGTCATTCTTCTTTTCCTTGCCCTTATGATTTTTACTATCTCTTTTCAATTTTCGACAATACTTCTTTATATGTCCTTTTTCATGGCAATAGTGACACTCAACATTTGCAAACCGGTCACTCCTGCTTTTGCTTCTGTTATTACCTCTCGGACCCTTACTTTTACTCCTCCCCCTCTTTTCAGTAACCAGAACATCTGACTGTGAAGAAGAACTTTGAGACTTTCTTCTCATCTCCTCGTTCAACATGCTACTTTTTACTAGGTCCATACTTAGTACACCGTTTGGGGCTGAGTTCGATAAGAAAGTTCTAAATATTTCCCACGAGTCCGGCAATGTATCAAGCACCCATAACCCATGTATCTCATCCTCAAACTTGATATTCATTTTAGATAACTGATTCAAAATACCTTGAAATGTATTAAAGTGATCTAACATAAGAGCTCCATCTTGATACTTTAACTCCATCATCTGTTTAATCAGAAGCATTTTATTATTACCAGTTTTAGGGGCACGTAGCGTTTCAAGCTTATTCCACATAGTTCGCGCATGAGTTTCTTCACAAATATGGTTTAGAAAGTTATCTTCTACCCATAACCTCATAAACCCACACACTTTCCTATGACATAATTCCCATTCTCTATCAGTTTTGTCGTCAGGCTTCTCATCAGAAAAAACAGGAAGGTGCAAGTCATTTACATACAATATGTCTTCCATTTTTCTTTTCCATACTTGATAATTTGACCCATTAAGGATAACCATCTTAGCTGAACTAGTATCCATATTCGACACAAGGCAATTCTAATTAAATCCCAATTGATTAACCAACGCTCTGATACCACTTTGTTGGGATAAACACCATTGTTTTGGATCAATTATCCCACTCTTGTGTGAACCTGATAGAATACTACTCAACAATAATAATAATAATCAAAGTATATGGACACAGCGAATTTAACGTAGAAAAACCCCCTCAACGTGAGGAGTAAAAAACCACGAACCGAATTCAAAATCTCCACTAATAATCTTTAATGGGTACAACAAAGTTCTCCCTAGTCACAACTAGAGGCAAGTATCTCGAGAATAACAATCCCGGCAACAAACAACAAAAACAATGAAAGAAAAAAGAAAGATCTCACAATTTTTGTTAGCCAACTATCAACTAGAAACTGACAATAGATAGCTCCAAACAAAATCTCCACCGTCTATAATGAAGAATCTCGTGCTAAGAATACACGGTCAAAATTTCAGCTTGATCGGACCACGAATCGATCCCCAAAAGGCTGAAATACGAACCACAAAAAGATTTTCTTTTTGTTTCTTTTTCACTGTATTGTCGTCACTCCTATTTTTCTCTCTTCTTGCACATTAGTTAATTTCACAATGAAATTAACCTAATGTGCTAATGACCTGAGCTTCAAGTGAAATAAGCCCAACACAGCCATCCATCGTTCATGGAGTAGATGCAAAACAAGAAGGTCCCCTTTTTCACTCTCTATTTTTTTACCTTCTTTTCACTTCTAGTCTAAAATTTTTGTCATATTTCTCTAGCCCATCTTAGATTTGTTTATGTGAAATAGAAAAAGAAGAGTTATTGCTCTCTGATTTGTCGCTTCTTTGTAATTTGTGGTACGTTATACTTCTGATTTCTTGGATTTTTTTTGTAGACAAAAAATTGGATTTAGGTATTTCTTGGATTTGTCTCTTCCATGAAGGTGAGAATGTCATTTTCTTTGAAATTAGTCAATTGTCTCAATGAAATTATTGTGCATATTGTTACAAAGTGAGGATGTCATGCTTATGTTGGTAGTGAAAGTATATTTTGCTATTTGACTGACTTCAACTCCCATCCATATCTTTGGAGTCAACTATTGACCTTTCTTAGCTTTGTTTAAATTAATGCCCACTATACTTGTTGGGTGTTGTGATTTTGTTTTCCAGATGATCTATAATCTTGAGTTTCAAGCTAATCATATTACTTGTTAAATTTAGACGCTTTTACTTTATTTTATTAGTTGTTTCTAACATTTTATAATATGTTTCATGCATTGGTACCATAGAATTCATAATATGACATTCACAGATTTGAGTTGCTTTAGTAGAAGAGAAAGGATCCGCAAAATTTTGAGTTTGATAAATTTTTTTTATGTTTCAGTTTGGATGCTTCGCTCTAAAAACAACATGGTCGTCTTTGTTATGTTTTGTTGATCCAATTTCTTTTATTTTTTTATTTATCTGATTATCTATTTATTTATTCTAACTAATTTGAAGATATGTGGTTTTGGTTTTTTTTAGATTCGACTAGTTTTTCTCAGCTAGTTATGGGCTTTTATGTGCAGAGTTATATGGTAGTCGGCATGCGTTCTTTATGGATGGTGTGATTAGTAGTGAAGATTTCTAATAGAGATCTGCGGCGTATTTCTAGAACCTTGGTGAGTTAATAATTCACAAGGTTTTGCTTCTATCTTGAGAAGTTGAAAAAAAAAAAAGGAAGGGGAGAGAGGCGAAGAGATTGTGAAAGTCAGGAAAAGTTTGACAATCTCTATTATACAATGATGTCTCATTCAAGGGGAGCTTGCTTTCGTATTCATGTGACATATTCAGAGTATAACAATCCAAGGGGAGTTAAAACTGTAAAACCTGGATTAATGGTGTACATGATTATTTAATATCTTGATAATGTTGGTATAGAAGACATCTTTTACTCATGAACTATTTCATAAGACTATATAATCTCTTCATATGGGTCTGAGACCATCCAAATGGAGATGTTATGGCATCGAAGTGGGTTATCAGTTTTCTTGTGTTCGATTATAGTTTTTGCTTACTGTTACCCATGTTGTTCAGTCAGTTATTAGCTTTGATGTTATTGTAAGTCTATGGGTTAACCCTATATATTTTTCAATCTTTTCTACAAGTGCTCTTTTTCTTTTTATTTTTCATGTATATATATATAAAGAACTTGCTTTTTAAAACTAAAAGTTGTTCATGAATTACAAATGTAGAATATAATATTTGTTTCTTTGCATTCATATACTTTTGCACATAGAAATTTATCAAAACAAGGTATGATAAAAAAATATTCACCGTTGAAGTTTTTTTACGTTTTATCCAACTTCGGGTAAGTTTTGAATTAGGTCAATTTTAATTTTAAATTCTACCATTAAAAGTATATTTTATGGAATATCTTTATGAATCAAAAGATCTTTAAAGTTCCTTTTAAGGATTCTAGAATGTTGTTGTATCGTTTTGGATTCTTTACTAGGAGATTGGATCAAACCTGTAACACCCAAAAAATTTTAAGATATTTTTGTTATCATTTTATTAATTTTGGGTGTTATTTTGTGAAATGGTTTTGATTTGTGGAGATTAAGTGTTTTGGAAAGATTTGGGGTTAATGGTTGAAAAAAAATTGGAAATTCTATTATTATTATTAGTATAATTATTAAGGAGAAATATAAAAGAGGTGAGAGAAGGGTTATTAATGAAGAGAGAGGAAAATTAAATAGGAATAGGAAGA
>CM046883.1:10144946-10653194 GCA_025688845.1 Cucumis hystrix
ATTTATTTTCTTATTATTTAAATTTTTCTCAACTTATAAATTAATTTTCCTTTTTTTAAAAAAAAAAAAACTATACTTATTTAAATAGTAACGACCTCAACCTTCTAGTAAAGTTTGGGTCGTTACAAAACCATTCCCTTAATTGTTTCCATACATGCATTTACACGTCGTTTCTTATAGATATTAACCCATCAGGATTGTCCTAGTGGTAAATAGGAGCATGACCTTTGGTTGAAATATAGATTCTAGTCTATTTAATGTAAATATCAAAATGTCAAAATAAAACATTAATTAAGTCTTCCATCTTCCAACCACCATCTTTAATACTGACTTATTAATGGTAGCCAACCTAACTAAGTCAAATTAAAACAAATGGCAATACAATAATAAAAATGTGATATTAACGAATTCATGAAGTCTTTAAAGTGTTGGGCTCATGGAAGCTTAATGTCTACTCTGTAGTCCACTTCAACCAAGAAAACAAGGACATTCAATACTCCAAATGGTACTTCATCTCTTGTATTAGCATGTAGCACATGAAGTTGAGGATGAACCGACCTTATCCATTCTTGTACATGAAGAATGAATGCTTGTTGAATCTTTGCTGCCTTTGTAAACCCCGAACCCTAAGGAACTTGGATTTTTCAAAGAGTTTAAAAGGATGACTTTAAATTAACTTAAGATGGGAAAGTAGGCTTGAGAAGTGTCCATTATAAGTGTGTCATAATAGGTAGAAAGAAGGAAAGTTAAGAAGGAATTGTTTAAAAGTTAAAGAAGGATAAGTTGAAAAGAGAAAATTTTGGCTAAGTCCTTGGTGTAGGCATTTTGGACTTGGTGGCCGGCAACCAAGTGAGGAGAAACTAATCTTTAAAGATGTTATTTGGGCAAGGTGAGATGGTGCTAGGCAGCCAAAGACAAGTATTGGTTGTGTGTGTGGCCAAGAAGGATGAAGGAAACCTCTAAGTATGTTAAATGTTTGGACTAGGCGAGAAGACATGTCCTTAGAGGTTTGTTGGGTGCTTAGGCTTGGCGAGAAAGCTTACATAAGAGGTTAATGGTGTTGAGAGGTTAGGCGTGAGGGCATGTATGTGTGAGAAGAGGTTTACGGCTTTGACAAGAAAGGTTGGTAAGGCTTTTCCAAGGGCTGAAGGCATTTTGGTTGGGCGATTTGAGTGAGGATTAGGCGAGATAATGAAGAGGTGGAGTTGATGGAGTGCTTTACAGGTGTTGCGTGCATGCTTAGGTTAAATTTTGGCAAGTGGGAGGTGTCAACAATTTTTCATGCGTAGGGTTCAATATAAATAGGTCACTTCACAATGAAATTTCTCTCAATTCACTCATGCGTTTTTGCTGAAATTAGTCCCAAAAGTTCATAATTTGAGTCTACTTTTTAATTTAGGGCTGCTGGTTAATTTTGAGAAGAGGAATGTTGCGTTTGAGTTTAAAGAAGAAAGGAATGTCCTTTTTAGAGGAATTCTAAGCAGTATTCATTCCAAGGAGGCTACAAAATGTTATTTTATGGATTTTTTGGCTAAACTTTTGAAGTAAGAAAGTTAAGGCATTTTCCATAAACTTTTAGAAGGAAATGTTTTCATTTGAGTTCTAAATTTTAAGATAATAACCCCTAAAGTGAAAGTAAGGTTCTAGCCGAAAAGTTGAGTTCTGAGCAGTGGAGGTGGTTGGTCGAGTAGTGAATTGTGCTAGGTGAGATGGGCCTGGTTTTTTTGTTGGAAGAGGTTAGCATGGGGTTTGTGGGCTTGTTAGATGCATAGCCACATGCAAGGCACGTGCGACCAGGGAGGCACGCGGCCAGCCCTGCCCGCGAGGAAGGGCCACGCGAGATGCAAGGCATGCGACATACTCCCCTTGTGAGGTTAGCACGCGGCAAGGCTTGCCCATGCTCTGCTCACACGTGCCAGCCTTGTCGCCCACCCCTGACCCCAACCTTGTCGCACGTGCCAAATATGTGTTTTTGGGCTATTTTTGGTGTTTGGGAGAATTTTAAGTGAAGTTTCGATATTTTTATGACTTAAGGAAATTAAATGAAATTATTTTTCATTATTTCAGGTCAAGAGGAGATTAGACAAGTTTACAGGCCGAGAGTTTGAGCTACTTTTTGTGAGTGACAAAGTGATTTTTAAATGAAGTTTTAAAACGTGTTTTACAAGCTTACTTATTTAGAAAATTGCTCCAAAGCATGAGTTTAGAAATGTTTAGCAAAACATGTATTTATTGAGAAATTGCGCTGATGAGATTTGCAAGCAATGCTTTATGATTACGCTTTAAGTATTGAAAATAGATTTATGTAATTTATTGGAAAAATGTTACAAAAGAATGAGTTTATCGAGAATGGTTTTAAAGCAAGAAAACCATGTTTGTTATATATATTGAGTTCTTGACGGTCAATGTGCACAGAGTTTCAGGGGTAAAGGGCTATGCTGACCACTTAGCCGCTACCATCGAGTTTAGGCAAGATAGTATGATCACCGCTCTGCTATCTTGATCGAGTTCAGGCATGACACTGTCATGATTAAGTTTTCAGGCATGGTAGGTCGAACTAGTTATTATCGTAATTGAGTTTCTAAGGTATAGAATAAACAGATATATAAGAGAGAAAAATTACTTTAGCAAAGAAAGAAAGATTTGACAAGAGTTAGCAGAAAGATTTTAATGATTTTATACTTCGCAGTATGTTTACTAAATATTTTTTAAAATGATTAAAGATTGATTACCTTAAAAGCATGTTTTTAAAAACGTCACTCACTGGGCTATTAGCTCACCCTTTCCAAATGTTTTTCATTTTTCAGGTAGAGGTCGTGATTCGTGCAAAGTTGTGATTAGTTTTGTTGTTGTGTTCAGTTCTAAATTAATCCATGTCATGTACATAAGTTTTGTTTAGGGTTAATGCTAGTCAAGATGTTTATCGTTCTTTTCCTTAGTGTTTTTTTTTTGTAACCAATGGCATTTAGTCTTAACTTGAGTTATTGTAAAGAAGTTTATTTAATTTATGTTCATCTTATTAATCCAATGCATAAGTCTTACTTTGCTTAAGAGGTTTAACATTTCAAAAGGTTTAGAAGTCAAGGTTAACTGGCAACGTTCAGGAGGGGAGCAATGTCAGTTGACTTCACGTTGTCTCTCGAGTTGAGAGTAGGTGATCTGGAAGAGGGTGTGACAACCTTAGATCTTGTAATTGGTCCCTCTAGAACATGAGGAACACCATGATTTTTATCACTTCCCCCCTCTTCAAAAGGATTCGTCCTCGAATCAAGAAATTCATCACCTACATCAAAAGGACACAAGTCAACAACATTGAAAGTAGAACTTATCGAATATTCTCATAGAAGGTCAATCTTTATTTTGTTTTGTTTTGTTTTTTTTTTTGTTTTGTTTTTGTTTTCTTTTCAATATGTAAAACGTAATAAGATGGAAATAAGATAAAGATATGAAGAACAATGGATGAAAGATAATAAAGAAATTAGAAGATAAAATTGAAAACTAAAATTTAAATATTACAAGAAAGAAAGATAGAATCAATCATAGAATAGGCCACAAAGATACAACCTATGCTCTTATACCAAATGATAAGGTAAACATAATCCTCAATCCAAAGATCTAAGTTATTAAGGTAGCAAGAAACTTTGAATCTAAGAAACTAACATCTCCTAATACTAACACCTACTTATATTTAGATCAACCAAGAGAATGTTAGAATTAAATTACCTCTTAGATTGAAGATCTAGAAGCAAGATTTGAAAATCTTATTCTAAATTGAGTCATTCCATCATCAAACTTGATTAATGTTAGGTTGAATGACTCGCATGCATTCTATCATAAAAATTGCAAATTTAAGAAAAAAGTCTCAATATGAGATTTTAAATTTTATTCATAAAAAATTTCTTCTATTACAAATGGAAGGATAAAGACATTATATATTCTTGCAGAGATTTTAGCCTATTTAACGTAAATTCCAAAATGTCAAACTAAAACATTAACTAAACTTCCTATCTATTAACAACTATCTTCCAACCACAATTTTTAATACTAACTCATTAATGGTAGCCACTCTAACTAAACAAATTAAAACAAATGAAAATACAATAAAAATGTGATACTAACTAAGTCATTAAACCTTCAAAGTGTTGGACTCATGGAAGCTTAATGTCTACCCTATAGTTCGTTTCACCGAGAAAACATTGACATTCAATACTTCAAATGGACATTCGTCTCTAGTATTAACATGTAGCACATGAAATTGAGGATGAACCGACCATATTCATTCTTGTACATGGAGAATGAATGATTATTGAATATTTGTTGTCTTAGATCTTGTAATTGGTCCCTCTAGAACATGTGGAACATCACGATTCTTATCAATATTTATTATTGAGATTGATTATGTTCATGATCTACCAATCTATGTTAATAATCAAATTACTATGACTTAGGCTTAAAATTTTTATTTTTATTTTAGTTGGTAAAAAATTGATGTAAAATTTGGACAGTATTTCTTTTAACTTTTTTTTAAGGTCAAGAATATTTATGAATCTTGTAGAGAGGTGATCATACTTTTTTAAAAAAAGCTTTAGTTTACCTAAAAAAACTACAAATTTAAAGGACTTTTTTTTTTTGTTTTTTTTGTTTTTTAATTTAACCATTTATCATTTAACCAAAACATTACAATAAACGATTAAATTCATTCAAAGTTATCCAAAACAAAGTTGAAACCCAAATGCTTTTGGATTGAATTGAAAATGCTCTTTAGAACACTTCAAATTCAGCTCGAATCTCATTTCCATATCTTCTTTCAAAGTTTGTTGTAACTTTTTGATAAAGCTCGTCGTATTGCCAATGGTGCGGATGGCTTCGAATCGGCGCAAGCAGTTTCATATGTAAATTTGGAGTACCTAAGAAAACCTGGCATTAACAGGCTCATAAAGTTCGACAACTGAAAGTTTGAAACGTCTTCTTTATTCAATCCGACTCCATACTTCATTCCAAAGGGAAAAGAAAGCACATCTGATTCTTTTCTTTCATCCATCCGTTATCTTCTTTTTGGGTCTTCTAACTTTCCTGCCGGTAAAGCTCTTCTCCTTCCTTCTCCTTCTGTACACAAAATTGGATCTAGGAATTTCTTAAATTTGTGCTCTTGGGTTTGTGATTAGGTGAAGTTCAATCTCGTTTTTACCACTCCCTTTGTAATTTGTGTTGGATTATACTTTCTGATGAATCTAGGTTTGATTTATTTTGTAATTTATGAAGAGGGGTTTTCAAGTTTGTATGAGTTTATATATAACTTGATGCCCAGAGGCTTCCTTTCTGTATGGTTCTGGGTTGAGTTGATTTATCTCTCCTTGTTCATCTTATATTTTGACTTCCTTGATATATGTTTTTGAAACTTCTTTAGATATGAACATATTTGCTTGTTGTTAGTAATTGGCTTTTGCATCAGCTTGTGCATTGGGAGGTTCACTAGTTATCTTGTTCTTGTTTTATAATGTGCCAGTGATTTCCTTTATTTGAGTGGAATTTGAAGGTTTAATATGTTCATTTTGTATTAAATATTGAAGCACCCATTGATTGAATTGATTTCAGGTAATACTTATACTATGGAGGGTACAATTATTAGAAGGGTTATTCCATCAGACAACAGTTGTCTCTTCAATGCTGTTGGGTACACTTCAAATTACTTGCCTACTCATTCCTTTGTAAAGATTAGGAGATAAGGCTGTTTATTGCCTATGAAATTTATTTTAGCTGTGGCATGTCAGATTAAGAGAAAAGGTTTGAAGTTAGGGGGGAAATCAATTTGTACCACTAAATTTCCAACTCCCATACATATAATTTTTTTATTTATATTTTTATGGAAAATATTGAATGAAAGGAACTTCAAGATTTTCAAGACGAGGAAAACTCTGTTCAAGAAACCCCTTATGCATCTCTGTTTATGGCTTTTTCTGGTTTAAAAATTTAGCCCCTTTCAACAATTACATCTTAAATTATTTTCTATCAAATTGGAGAAATTTTTTTGTAAGCCCCTTGGATAGCATCTTTTGTTTGTATCATTTTGTATTAGAAGAAAAGTTGCAGAAAAAATCAACTTCTTGTCATATAGCGTTTTAGTTCTTTTTAAAGATATGGGTCTCCCCTTTTTAGTTGTATTTGTGCTTAACTTTGTTGCCTTAAAACTTTAAATCTTCTGATTATACTTTTATATAGATTTCCTTTTTAGACATATGTCTTAAGTCATTATTTTCTAGAAGTATATATAAGTGATTTCTGCAACTTTTTGTTGATACCAAATGTCTTTTCTCGTTTCATATATATAGTATTTTGAATATAAATATCATCATACTAAATTTGATTTTTTTTAAGTATGGAAATCACTGAAATGTGATGAGCATACAAATATGTTTGAAAATATATAATTAAATGGGTCCTTTCCATGTTCATATTTTGGTCTTCTAGAAAATGCATTGAGAGTTGTCACCATACCTCTATCAAGTGCCCATGTCTCATGTTCATTTTTGTGCTACTCCCGTCGTGCTTAATCTTTATCTTTCATGTGATGTATGTTAGGTATGTTATGGACCATGATAAACAGAAGGCTACTGAGCTAAGACAGGTTCTGATTTATAATATTTCATCGTTATTAACTACTCTAGAGTTTAATGCTTTTTGTCATGCATCATGTTTTAGGAGTTATTTTAGATTCTAAATTATTTGAAAGAGGTTATGAATATGCAAGACCTCCTATTGTTCACACATACGAGAGAGAGTAAAAACGAAAGGCAATGGGAAGGGATAATTCGGGTCTTGAGTATGTGGTGAATTCGGTTACAAGCCTTGGAAGGGACCAACCATCTTGAGTTGGCGTAGTGGTAAAAAGGAAGACATAATCTCAATAACTAACTAAGAGGTTATGGATTCAATTCATGATGGTCACCTACCTAGGAATTAATTTCTTACGAGTTTCTTTTGACACCCAAACGTTGTAGGGTCAGGCAGGTTGTCCCGTGAGATTATTCGAGATGCGTGTAAGCTGGCCTGGACAAACCTTGGAAGGGACCATTCTTTTGGGTTAATAAAGGGGTTCTGGAAGCCTTTGTTGGTTGGTGGTGAAATATTTGGAGCTTATAGAAGCTTTTGGAGAGGCGTTCTTGAATCAGCCCTTATTTATTCTTTGCTCATTGTTATTTGCTCTTGTTCTTTGTTCTCGTTGTTCCTCTGTTTTTCTGGAATTGTGAACTTGTGCTTAACCTTATAATTACTGGTTGATCTTCATTGTGAATACTGAACAGATCAGGGAGGAATTTTCCCTGTTTTTCTCCCTGTTGGGTATTTTTCTGAGTACCCAGATCTAGATACCTCAAAATTAGGTTTGAAAAAGAAAAATGAAAAGCAAAGAAAAGAAATGGTCATGTGCAAATGGTGGAGAATCGAGAGATTCTAAGGAAGGAAGCAAATCTTCCCGGATACTCTAGAGGAAAATTCCCGAATTACCCTTCCACTAATGCCAAAACTAATACCGTTATAAACAGCAATGAAAACAAAGGCAACACTACTTTTCTGATGAGGACGATTACGTTGAGAGGAACGGTTGCCAGAGAAAATCGGTAAGAGGGAACATCCAAGAGTCTGTCCAATGCAGAATTTCAAGCACAAAGGGAAAAAGGGTTATGTTTCCGGTGCAATGAGAAATATTTCGCAGACCACAGATGCAAAGCAAAAGAACAAAGAGAGCTTCGGATGTTTGTGGTGAAACCTGATAATGAAGAATGGGAAATCATAGAGGAGACAGAGGTGGAATTGAAGGAATTGAACGCGTTAGAGCTAGCAGTAGACAGCAGCACCTGTGTAGAGTTATCCATTAACTCAGTAGTGAGGTTGACTAACCCAAGAACTATGAAGATGCATGGAAAGATTCAGGGAAGAGAGATTGTAGTGTTGATAGATTGTGGAGCCACCCACAATTTCATCTCAGAGAAGCTAGTCAATGAATTACAACTGATCTTGAGCTGCGGTCAAGGGGAAGGGAATATGTGAAGCAATAGAGGTATTTTTGAATGCATGGAAATTGAAGGATGACTTTCTACCCTTGGAACTTGGAGGAGTAGATCTTATCTTGGGGATGTCGTGGTTGTATTCGCTGGGAGTAATAGAGGTTGATTGGAGGAATTTATCAATGACTTTCGTACATCAAGGGAAGAAGGTGAATTTAAAAGGGGACCCTAGTCTTACTAAGGCGAGGGTGAATCTTAAGAACATGATCAAATCCTGGGATGAATCAGATCAGGGATTCCTAGTGGAATGTAGAACTTTAATTGTCGGAATGACAATGGTCGAATTCTATGGGATTGATGAAGTCTACACTGTAAAAGAGTCTGTTCCAGAGGTGTTAGACAAGTTTACAGACGTGTTCGATTGGCCGAAGAAGCTACCACCTAGAAGAGAGATCGAACATCTTATACACCTTAAGAACGGAACTAATCCTATAAATGTAAGACCACGTCGATATGTTTTTCAGTAGAAGGAGGAAATGGAGACGTTAGTGGAGGAGATGCTCACATCTGCAGTGATACGACCAAGTAACAGTCCCTATTCCAGTTTAGTATTGTTGGTTAAGAAAAAGGATGGAAGCTGGCGTTTTTGTGTAGATTACAGGGCACTTAATAATGTCACCATACCAGACAAATTTCCGATACCAGTCATTGAGGAGTTTTTTGACGAATTGAATGCGTGTATGTTCTCTAAGATCGATTTGAAGGCAGGTTACCATCAGATAAGGATGAATATTGAAGATATTGAGAAGACAGCTTTTCGAACGCATGAGGGGGATTACGAGTTCTTGGTTTTGCCATTCGGTTTAACCAATGCACCGTCCACGTTCGAGTCAATGATGAACCATATATTCAGGCCATACTTGAGCAAGTTCGTACTAGTTTTTTTTTTATGACATCCTTATATACAGCAAGAACTTAGAGGAACATCTGCAAGACTTGGAACTTGTATTGGGAGTGTTAGGGAGAACGAGCTATATGCCAATAGAGAGAAGTGTAATTTTGCGAAGGCAAGAGTAGAATATTTGGGACATATCATCTTCGGACAAGGGGTGGAAGTTGACCCGGAGAAGATAAGGTCTATTGTTGAATGGCCTTGCTCTACAAATGTGAGAGAGGTATGCGGATTTTTGGGATTGACTGGTTATTACCGGTGGTTTGTGCATCAATATGGAGTTATAGCATCCCCTTTTATACAACTGTTGAAGAAAGGATCATTCCAGTTGATAGAAGAGGCAGGGGAAGCTTTTATGAAGCTGAAGAATACCATGATGACACTTCCTGTGCTAGCTCTACCAGATTTCAGTATACCCTTTGAGAATGAAATAGATGCTTCGGGGTATGGCATCTGGGCAGTGTTAGTTCAGGCAAGGCAGATTGCATATTTCAGCCATACATTAGCCATAAGAGATAGGGCGAAGCCAGTTTATGAAAGAGAGCTAATGGCTGTTGTATTAGCAGAGTCCAGAGGTGGCGACCGTATTTGTTAGGGACTAAATTTGTGGTTAAAACTGACCAAAGATCCTTGGAGTTCCTTTTGGAGCATAGGGTAATTCAACCATAATACCAGAGATGGATAGCAAAGTTATGGGGTATTCGCTTGAAGTTGTGTACAGACCAGGACCGGAAAACAAAGCAGTTGATGCTCTCTCGAGGATGCCATCAATAGTCCATTTGTACAATTTATCTGTTCCAACTCTCATTGAGCTAAAGATAATTAAGGAGAAAGTAGAGAATGATGGAAAGCTGAAGAAGATAATTGAAGAACTACGAGGACAAAAAGAGCAGGCAAAGGGAAAGTTTTCCATTAGACAAGGAATGCTGAGGTATAAGGATAGATTGGTGATATCCTAGTCATGAACGTTGATCCCTGCCATACTACAGACTTACCTGATTTGGTGTTTGGTGAGCTATATTGGGAAGGAATGAAGCCAGCAGTTTAAAAATATTGTGAAGAGTGTATGGTGTGTCAAAGGAATAAGACTGTGGCACTGTCTCCTGCGGGGTTATTGTTTCCTCTTGAAATTCCCAATCAGATATGGAGTGAATATCCATGGATTTTGTGGAAGGTTTGCCAAAAGCAAGTGGTTTCGAAGTGATCTTTGTGGTTGTTGACAGGCTTAGCAGGTATGGACATTTCATGGCATTAAAGCGCTCTTACACAGCTAAGTCAGTGGCAGAACTATTTGTCAAAGAAATTGTGAGGCTGCATGGATATCCGCAATCCATAGTATCTGACAGGGATAAGGTGCTTCTCAGTCATTTTTGGAGAGAACTTTTTCGATTGGCTGGAACGAAGTTGAATAGGAGTACTGCGTACCATCCACAGACTGATGGGCAGATGGAGGTTGTAAACAGAAGAGAAAGTTATCTGAGGTGTTTCTATGGAGAATTTCCAAAGGAGTGGATATGCTGGCTTCATTGGGCAGAGTACTAGTATAACACGATATATCAGCGAGCATTAGAGGTGACATCCTTTCAGGCTGTGTATGGTCGACTTCCACCACTATTGATTTCGTATGGGGAACGAGCTACTTCGAATTCTGCTTTGGATGAACAACTTAAAGAAAGGGATGTGACCTTAGGTGCCTTGAAAGAACATTCGAGGGGGGTGCAAGAGGAGGAGAAGAAGTATTTTGATGCTAAAAGAAGAGAGGTTGAATACCAAGTGGGTGATAAGGTGTTTCTGAAGTTGAGACCTTGTCGACAAACATCGTTGAGAAAGAAGAGAAATGAAAACCTATCGCCCATGTTTTTCGGGCCATACAAAGTCATTGAACGATTAGGGTCGGTTGCCTACAAGCTAGAACTACCAAAGGAAGCAGCCATACATCCAGTTTTTCCATGTGTGGCAATTAAAGAAGTTGCTAGGGGAACATGTTGTTCAATCCACAACTCAATATATCATAGAAACACATGAATGGGAGGCAGTTCCTGATGAAGTATATGGCTATCCAAAGAATAAGGCTGGCGGGTGGGAAGTTCTCATGAGTTGGAAGGGATTGCATAGACATGAAGCTACATGGGAGGATTTTGCAGATCTTCAACAAAGATACCCGGATTTTTACCTTGACGACAAGGTGAATTTGGAGACGGAGAGTAATGAAAGACATCTTATTATATTACAGTGTAGTAGAAGGGGAAAGAGAAATGTAGTTAACATAAAAGGGGTTGAGAATTCAGAAAGGGTAGTTACTTAGGGAGAGGGGCAGTAAGTCGGCTAGTGAGAATATAAATAGGAAGTCTGTTTGGCAGGGAAAGTTAGTTAGAAACTGAGAAAGTTAGTGAGTCTACTGTTTCATCCTTGAGAGATAGGATAACAGTTGGTCAGTCTCTTTTTATACCTATACTGTACTAAAGGATTTTTATCCTCATTCATCAATAAAGTCTACTATTGAATAGTAATATATCGGAGCTCCATCACTTGCTTTATGAATAGAACGATGTAGCTGAAAGAAATTTTGCTTTCTCATTTTTGCTAGTTCTTTCTGTACAGAATCACACTTGTATTCTTTGCTCTAAACATTTGGTACAATTATTTCTCTTGAAGGTTATAGCTGCAACCGTAGCTAGTGATCCAACGAGGTATTCTGAAGCATTTCTTGGAAAACCAAATGAGGAGTACTGTTCTTGGATTCTTGATTCAGAGAAGTGGGGAGGTTTGTATCAATATTATCATTGCTTGATGGATAGGTTTTTATGAGGTTTCTTGTTGGAATGCAGTATAACATAAAGATCAAAATATATAGTTACCATGCTGTCTCTTGTTTCTAGCATTAAATGATCGGCTAGGTGTTTTGTTGAACTTCCTCATGGATTTCTTGACTATGTTGCTTTGCATGTTTGGCTCATTGTTTGTTCTTCCAATAGTAAACTATAAACCAACAAAAACATATGATGACTTTGTGTAGCTGGAATATATGGAGCCTTTTGGGGGGCTTCCAGCATTATATTCTTTCAAATGTTTTACCGTTAAGCAGCACCTGATACCAAATCTATTTTGTTGAAAAAGTACTTTTGGCATTTGAAAGTGTCAGTATATCTGAGTAGGCGCTGGAAATATGCTATGTTTATCTCTTGTTCTTTATAAGTTATTTTTCTCTTACGCAGGTGCAATCGAGCTTTCGATACTATCTGAGTATTATGGGCGTGAAATAGCAGCATATGATATCCAGACAGCACGATGTGATTTGTACGGTCAGGTTAGGATTATTCAATTCCTATGACCCTATTGCCTTGGAAGAGTAATCCTTACATCTTTCCAACACTGAATTATCCATCCCCTTTGACAGGAAAAGAGGTATTCAGAAAGGGTTCTGCTGATATACGATGGACTCCACTACGATGCTTTAGTTGTATGATTTTTCAATTCCCTCATCTTCTATTTTTCAATTTCATTGGTAAAATGACTTTTGGGTGGAAATAACCCCCGCCTTGTCAGCTTGTTTTAAAATATTTGTTATAAAACAAGCCCTGTTAGGTTTGCATAATCCAAAGTTGATTTTGTGGTTTTTCTTTTCAATTGTTATTTTGAGAATGGAGAGAGAGATCTGTTTACCTGCAAATTGAGTATAAATAAAATTGTTGGGCAAGGCCTATCAGTATTTTATTTATTGGCCAGAATACATAAATTATGGATTTCCATTTAATTTTGCTTTTTTTGCTTTGAGCATGGATGATCTTTGACTTCTTATATTAATGCAGCTAGATGATCTACCATGGTTTAAATATCATTTTAATTATATACTTTGAAGTTTGTTCAACTTTAGACTTGCAGTTTCAATATATCTTAAATTTAGTCAACTTATCGACATATTGTATGTCGCATGAAAATTATTATAATTATTAACCAACTTTGGTAAAATTAACTTTGAAGGATTAAATATAATATTTATTGGAAGTATAGGAATTAAAATTGGATAGTTGAAAGTATTGAAATAATTAATTGAACAAACTTCAAAGTACATGGACCAAAATGGTATTTTGCTCTGATTCTCTTTGGCATGAACAGTACAAACTTTTGTGATTCATCCCCATGATTTCTTGCTGCTTGTTAATGTTATTATTCTACATTGTCTTTGATTGTGTTTGATATATGCATCTTTGTTTTTGACAGATGTCTCCAGCTGAGGATGCTCCAGAGGAATTTGATCAGACCATTTTTTCTGTGAATAGAGACAGGACGATCGGGCCAATTGAGGAGCAAGCTCTTCATTTTGTTAAAGATCAACAAAGGTGAGAAAGATCTGGTGTCATAGGGAAAGAAACTTCTGTGTTTTACACATCTACTGTAGAAGAAACATTGTAAAAATCCAAAGAAAAACATGTTGGAATTTTCAACTAAAGGTCATACAATTTGATTCTACCAACCCTAGAAGCTTGACTTGTTTCTGGAACTTGGCTTGTTTCGATTTACTCTTCTGCTTTAAATGATAAGTTGCGTGTTGGATACCCTAGATTATAGGACAGGGGTATAAGGGTAATTAGATATGTTGGTAGTTAGATGGTTATAAATAGGAAGTTGGGGAGGGAAGAGAGGCATGAAGATTTTGGTGAAGATAATAGGCTGCAACATTCCTTGAAAGAAAGGAAGGGCAGAGGGTTAAGGTTCTTTTAAGTGTTGTTGAATTTACTCTTTATTTTATATTGTAATTTCTGTTTGAGATATCAATAAAATTGAAACACTAAAATTGAAACACTATATGAGTGTTCTAACATTGTGCTGCCTAACTTGCCCCAAAAGTTGTCATTGGTACTATCACAGATTTCACAGATCACTCTCTTTGAAGAAACTTGATGGACTTTTTGATTGTTTATGTTTATGACTTGTGGATTGATATTTTCTTCTATTTGTGTCGATGTCTTAATCCACCCTTGCACGTTTCAGGAAAAGGAGATTCACCGACACTGCCAACTTTACACTGCGCTGTGGGGTTTGCCAAATTGGAGTCATTGGCCAAGCGGTATTTCTTGTCCAAATTCATTAACTTCATTAATTCTTCACTCTTGTAATTCATTTAAAGAATCAAATGTTCAGGAAGCTGTAGAACACGCAAAAGCCACTGGCCATGTCAACTTTCAAGAGTACAGATGACACCAAGAATGTTGGACAAAATAATCAAGCTGGTCGGTTTCAGCCTTATCGACTCTCTTCTCCAGCTTGTTGAATTGTTGTGGCAATCTGGTTGTTATATGACCATTTCAAAATCTTGATCACACAGGAAAATGTAACATTTACCGACTAGAATGTTGTGTAATTGATTAAATCATCATAGAATAAGATGTGATTCTCTCCTTATTTACATATGGTGCAGAATCATTTTGCATTGTGGTGTTTTTCCTCAAGTGACTGAGTTTCTTTTCTTCCTTTGTTGCCTCCATGCTTGTCAATAACAGTGATATTTCCCAACATATAATATTCTTTTATAAAATTTACAAACTATGGTACTTTCCAAAATGAAGCTCTACTCTTCAAGGATTATTCCATTGATAAGTCGAATACTTGATACATCTGGAGAAAATAGAGGCCAAAATTATCGTAAAAGCCTCATTAGTTTGAATCTAACAGTACAGTAGATATATAACATTGTGATGCCTGCTCAATGAAAATCAATCTTTACAGCCGCGGAAAATAGTCCAGGCTTGCCCTCCATCATTGTTTCCATTCCCAGTTGCAAGGCCATGGACAAAGGTAAAATTAGCATTACAGCTCGATGGTTTTGATCATAAATCTCATGAAGCAATCACTCACTGCCTCTATATCTTCTGATTAAGGACATGCCGCAATTGTAGTTTCTGGTTTTCCTTTGCATTAATCTTAACTTTCCTCTGTCGAGCTATTTGAGCGTCACTTACGTCGAAGGAACCCCATTGACCTGTAAAATCTGGACTAGACTCACCATTCCCTGATTCTGCATCCGGTGATGATGATGTTATACCATGAGGAGGCTCCTTGACTGGCATCATCTTGTTGCTGTCTCCACCATTATGATGGCCTGATTTCCAAAGCCTCTTTGTTATGTTTGATACTTTCTTTGATTTCTTTACAAGTTCTGAATAGACTTCACTGATGTTGATTGTTGATTCTCCTCCACCTCCTCCTCCTCCTCCTCCTCCTCCTCCTCCTCCTCCTCCTCCTCCTCCTCCTCCTCCTCCTCCTCCTCCTCCTCCTCCGTATTCTTCCCAGTCTGTCACACTAGAGCCTGAGGTGCTGCTACTCTTTCCACAATTCTTATTAGCAGGCGGTATCGTGCTTCCTTCCGGTGAAGAACTCGAGTCCTGATCTTCAACTTGGCTCACTGTTTCCCATCCACTCTCGTCGTCTATTTCACCATTCTGATCGATGCATGTGCGTGATGCCATCAGAGTGCCATCCACACGTTTAGCTATATCCACATTTACTTCAGGACTCGTTGTTCCAACTTTAGAAATTACAGTTGCCGGACTGAAAGAACCATATGGTTTTACCTCCCTCTCATGGTTTTCATCAAAATTAACTTCTTCAAAGATGGAGAAAATATCATCTGGCTTAGAATGTTGGTAAGATAACTGCTTTATGTCTTGAATGTTCAGCGCAGAAGCAGTCTTTCCAAGTATTACAGCTTCTTTCATCTCCTTAACGTCTGAGATTGCTCCCCTTAATCTTAGAAAATTTTCAAGATCTGCAACAAGCCTATTCATCTGAGAGTACTTTTCTTCTACAGCTACTTTGGCATCGACTAGTTTCATTTGTACGCGTTCTTCACGCCATACTTCTGCCAACTGCAACATCTTTCTTTCTTCTTCTACTTCCTCTCTAAGTCTAGCAGATTCTCTCTTTGACACCTCAATTTCAGCCTTGTCGTCTCCAATTTCTTTAGCAAGCTCTTCACACACTTGTTCAATCAACACTCTTTCCTTCCTTTCTTCTTCGTAGTCCTGCATCAGCCGTTTCACCAATGACTTGGCATCAGCTAGCTCGTGTACTAGTTTTGAATTGAAATGCTCTACTCTTCTTCGATTTTTCCTTTCATGGTTCAACTCAGTTCTGATGCTTTCAATAAATACACGTACTTTCTCATGTTCCCTCATACGCCATACAGCCTTTTCCTCATCAACCTTTCTCAAGAAGCTCTCGAGCTTCTTTTTCGATGCATGTCGTTCAGTTTCTAGTTCCAAAATGCGAACTCGTGTCTGCTTTAGTTCAGCTTCGAGGGAAGATATAACAGAAACCAGGCTCACTTGCTGGTCAAGAAGCTCTCTTTGGTTGTAAATAAGACCTCCTCTGTCATCAGAAATTTTCGAGCCAATAGGGTCCCACTTGGTTGCTCCCTCCATAACTGAGTTGGAGAATTGAAAGAACGGCTCAAGCTGATTGCAGGGATTGGAGAAGAAAACACTTCAAATTTTATACAAGTTTTTCGATTAAAAAGGTGAAAAAGAGGAACTGAAGATAATGAAGATGGTGTCATTACCTTGCGCAGAACGCCATTTCTCACACCAGAACTTGAGGGTTGGCTCTGTATCAGATCCCTTGTTTCATTACTAAATATGTTGCTGTTGTGATGGCGGAGAATTGGAACCCGAAAATGGCCAGCAACAGGCTACAAGATAAATGATAAATTATCACAACAATGAAACAGAAACGAACGATCTAATCCCAAACAACGCAGAAGTTTCCAAAAATTAGATTCCATATGAAGGGAAAACTGCACACTCAATCTTCACCAATTGCTAATCATACAAACAGAACAATTCAAAATTCCATCAAACTTCTCCAAATTCAAAAGTCGAAACGAGATTTCCAAAGTAACATTTACCTGAGAACCGATCCCCTGCTCCTGCGTGCGTTTCAGACCGCTCTTTCCTCCATCAGCACTAACCTCCGGCTTCTGGAACCGCCAAAACCCAGCAGCGAGTTTTCTCGCTGATACGATCACATCTCTTTCCCCACTCACCCGCTGGAGATCCTTTCCTCCGTTCTCCGATTCCGACTTCTTCTCGTCCTCGTCCATTTCACCTCCACCATCGACTCTCTCCTCGACCTTCCACTTCAGAAGCGGAGTCTGTGGTCGGCTCCTCCTGCCGGACGGCGCTAGCTTCCTCTTAATGAACGAAAGGTTTCGGATCCTCCGCCGAGAATCCTTGCGAGAACTTGGCGTCTGTTGAAGATCCAATTCCGGCGATCGGTTCACCGCCTTAGGATAGAGTGAAGAGGTGAATGTAGGAATGTGTTGAGACTTCGCCGGCAGTGGCAGCTTCATCGTCGTTTCCATCCGATTGGAAGATGGATGAGAAAATCGCAGTAATGAGAACCGATTTTTGCAGTTTTCTGAACGAGCGCGTGGAGCAATGGTAGAGATGAATTGACCAATATGCCCTTCTAAAGATACCTTACGATGAGATGTGCATTTTATTTAATGATTTCTTTTTTAAAAAATTGATTAATTAATATTCCCTAATTGATTCTTTTTTGTCTCTAAAATCCCTTTTCTTTATTAAATATCTTACTCAACTTTCCTATTTTAGTTTTTGCTAAAACAGAAAATCTCTTTTCTTTATTAAATATCTTAATCCCTCCCCCACAATTGAATTTTCCTAATAAAATAGATCTTTTTTTCTTTATTAATTATTTTGATTTTTTTTGTTATCTTTGACAATTTTTCATAAAATATTTTGTCATTTTGTTATTTTTTACAATTTCTCTATTTTTAAGATAAAAAACACTTTGAGTTATATTAAAAACTTGAAAAATGTAGCTGCCATTTATCAGCTCAAACATCTATTTTCTTATATAGTTGAGATCAGATAATATTTCTTTTTTTTTCTTTTGATTAAAATTGATATATGGAAATGTCTAAGGGTGAGGTAAGGTAAATAAAAGGATAAAGAATTGTACGAAAATGAGATGATTTTTAGAATATTAAAAATGAGTTTTAGGTAATTAAAAAAAGGTGATTAGAAAGTTGAGATTGAAAGAAAGAATGAGTAACTGTAATGAATATGTTGAATTAAGGCCTCAGGGTAGTGTTAAATTATATAGGTATTTAAGGATGAATATAAAAATAACCCAATTAACATATTTAGGGATGTTAAAGGTAAATGTTGGATTAGTTAAAGAGTTTGAGGGCATATTATTATTGATGAAAAAAGAAGAAGCGAGAAAGAAAAAGGGTATAATTGTAAAAAGAGAAAGTACATTTTAAGATGGTATTCAAATTGAAAGACATTTTGACAAAATGAATTCAGAGATTTTGCAAATCGTACTAAAAAAAAAAAAAGAAAAGAAAAGAAAAGAAAAGAAAAAGGGTGTGGCAGGATCGTCTCATGGATTCGTTTGCGGGGAGGAAACGACACGTTCCTTCAACGTCACGCGCTGTAGAAACACCCTCAAGAATCCGAACGTTGTAAATTGGAAACGCCGTCGTTTGCGGAATCCAAAATGCCGATTCGAGTGAACTATTTGAAACAAAGTGTGGCGCGTGATTGCCACTCTCCTAAGCCAGGAAAAGGAATGGAGGTTGTAAAGTGAACACAGACTGGGTGGGGCCCTGTTTGTAAGCTTGAGGTATGGATTCTAATCTCATGGCCAATGGAGAAAAGCCACGTGGATTGTCTTGTAGTTTGGTCCGGACATACTTGCTTTTCGAGCTTGCTAATGTTCGAACACAAACTTGGGTTATGGGAGGGAAAAGAAAATTGATTTTACATAATAATACCATTTGGGATTGAATTTTGGACTTTCTCTTAGCTTTTATTCAAATTTTATTATTAAATAAAGTGATAGTTGCAATTATACATTTAAACTTTTAATAATAATAACTGAATTTTGGATTCTTGAGCTTTTGAAAGTCATGCAATTCAACTCTCAAGCTTTTAATAATTACAAAAATTACACCCACAAATGATAAAAGGGACACTTTATCAAAAAATGACATTAAACAAAAACAAACCTACGAATAACAATACCATCATGTGATGGAGTTGCACACTCACCTAGATTTAAGGTAGTTGAATCACAGGTCTTCGGGTCACAAATGGTACGTGGGAACTGCGAATTTTGGTGACAAGAGGGGCATCTGCAAAACAAAAAAAAACACATAACAGAAAAAAAATAAAAATAAATAAGTCTTCCGTCCTAAAACTTGAGGCAATCTCGACCGAAAACAACATGAATTGTCAATTGAACTCGGACAACATTGCCTAGGATGCCACGAGATAAGACTTGCCATGCATTGTGTGATGTATCTCAGTCCAATCTCAAGCAAAATTGTCTCCGAGATTACCCCACAAAATGCTTGCAAAACGTAATAGATTTTGAGACTCCTTCAACGAATCTCAAAGCAATTTCATAGATCTTGGTCGAGGTTTCTCATCTACACGGGTCCATATTGATGAAATTGTCAAGATTCATCGAACACAACCACCTACATTAACTTAAAATTTATTTCACACCTAACTATATCAAAACACCAACTACAAAATTTATCATCTGCCTCAGATTTCAAACTAAAAACTAAACCCTAAACTATGAAATATTTCAAAGTAATTCACCTTGAGAAATTTAAGTTCGATGATGACTTCTTAAAATTTTGCAGAGCAAAAATTAGAGAAAATTCTTCGATTTTGGGAGCAAACCCGTTTAGTTCTTGACCGAAATGAGCACATTGTTTAGGGTTTTGTGAGAACATCAAATGTTTGAGCTTCCAAAGGTATTTTGGTCATTTGATAAAATCCTTTATTTTAAAATTTATAAAAAAAATACACACAATCTTGGTGTCGATAACGATCAAGATTTACTGAAAAAAAAAAAAACAAAATTACGAGTTTTTTCGAAAGTGTACTACTTTTGAAATGTAAAACCAAAAGTGTGCTACTTCTCAAAATTTTCCTTTTTAGTTCTTAGGTTTATAAGACTAGATCCATTTGATCCCTGAGTTTTCACATTGTACCTTTGTAGTCCTTAAGTTTGTTAACAATAAGTCTAAAAGGTCGTAGAAGTATTTTTCGTATGAATTTTTTAAAATAATTATATGATATTTAAAATTAGAAAAAATATAGTTTAAGAGAGTATGATTTTTAGAAATTATTCATGTCATTTAAAATGTCATATAATTATTTAAATAAAAGTATAAATTGATTTAAAGTGATCTTTTAAACTTATTTTTAAAAACTCAGTGACTAAAGTGATACATTTTGCAAACTTATGATCAAATGAGTTTATTCCTATAAACCTGGTCAGGTTGATCCATCCAATCACTCACAGTTTGTATGAAATACCTCCTTCACAGTTGTTTTGAGTTGTCAAAGGATAGAGGCAGTATCCCAACGCACGATCCCCTTCGATTAGCGGATTGTGTCATATTTAGAGACTGCTGGATTTCTTGGCCGGGTTTTCTAGATATGATTCATGTAGTTGGATTAACACTTGATCATTGTTTTAGTCGAACGTTTGAGACCAGAGACCCACACATTTCATATGCCTTGTGAGGAATGTACGATCACATTACAGGACGTTGCGATCCAGTTGGGATTACTGATGGATGGTGACTTTATTGTAGAATCGTTAACGTATAATTGGAAACAAGGTCTACAAAGATTTTTTTAGAGTTCTACCTTCTGACATGAAAGGTCAACAGTTGAGTCTTTTAGGTTGGCAGAACAATTCACATAATTGCCACCAAATGCTGACATTGTGAGCGTTCAGAGATATGTTGTGCATACATTATGCAGCTCATTGGAGGCTTTCTATTTGTCGATAAATCAAATACCATAGTCCACTGTATGTTTCTTCCGCTTTTAAGAGATTTCAACCAAGTTGATACGTATTCTTGGGGTGTTGCATGCCTTGCATGGCTATATAGGGAATTATGTCGAGCCAGTAATATAGTGCACAACCTTTAGAAATAGCTAATCCATTAATGTTACTGCAAGTATGAGCATATGACTGATTTCCTATTATGACACCACAAGTAGCACTACAGGCTCCAATTGGTCAAGTATTATTTTATTTATATATTATTTTTTAATAAAATTTGCATTGTCTATAACTTATAATTAATTTTTTCACACATTAGATGGAGAGGTGTTCTACCTACATCAAAACAGTTTGCAAATATGTTGTTGACGTACTAAAAAATATTTAACTGGCTGATACACTTTCAGGTAGTAAAATATTATATAAATGTTGTCTAGGTATGTTTTTTTGTTGTCTACTTATGTTTGTTTGTTTTTTAACAGATTAATTGGACATCATACACGTCCGACATTGTGACATTGCTTTTTGATCGATGTTATAATGGTCAAGTGGTGTGGACTTACGTGAGTCCTATGATTTGCTTTCATATTGTTGAGAAGCATAAACTAGATCGTATGTTGCAACAATTCGGTATGATGTAAATGTCACCAACATTTAGCTTTACTGACTTGATCATGCACCAAATTGATTTAAGAGGCAAGCACGATCAAGATTGGCGTAGAATTCATGCGAAACATGTTGCAATGTGGCATTCGCGAAATGATTTTCATGCATAAGAAGTAGCAACACACGAGCCAACAGTGTCAGATAATTATTTTCCCTAGTACTCGTCAATTACCATACGCTTTATCACACTTGATGGAGCTTATACTATTATTGCATTGTAAGAATTTTAATATGATTTGTTTTATAAATTCAATACATGTACGTTATTTAATTATATTATTTGTAATCGTTTAGAATAATTTTGTTCAAGACGTACATGTTTACTCCATGGAAAATAATTTACAAGATTTGAGCTCAATGTATGATCACACCTTGAAAAATATAGAACACATTGTTCAGTAGATCAAACGACTCAATGTTGTTGACACAGATCGAAAACGCATTTAACGTAGATGACGACACAAAGCGATGATGTTGTAGAGGGAGATCAAGAAAATACTTAGTTTGTAAATCAAATTTTTAACTCTTATAAATTTCAATTTTAAATTTAGAACTATATGAAAATGCTCCATGCTCATACTCTAAACTTAAGGTAAAATATAATTCTTCAAAGCTTAAAGAAAAAACTTACCTAAAAATATATCATTTTTTTTAACTTAAAATTTTATAACAAATCTTATGTAATTCACTGATTCCACGTTTCATGACACATCCTTCAACTATACATTAAGTTGCACTATGATTTCAAAATTTATGAAAATAGTCGTAGTTTAGATTTGCCATTTTATTTATTTATTTACATGTGAGTGATTTCTGACCTTTTGGTTGGCTGATCACGTTGACTGCTAACTACATTATTGTTTGTTTCCATTAGAAATCATCACTTATTTTTTCTAATTGGTGATTAAATCACCAAGTTGATAGTAACTTAATCAAACTGTAGGCATATCAAAAAATCAAATTCGTAATTCATCCTACTTATAAGAACACAACTTATGTATCAAATTTTTATGAGTGAGCTGTCAACTTGGACCTATTCGAATTTCATTTGAAAATTTTGTATAATAATACATGATTTTCACATATATGTGTATAACCATTTTTGTTCTTTTTAAGTATAGTGGTTAATGTAATAAATTAGATAGAAATACAAGAGCAGGCTACAATCTGGTGTAGTTTCTTCTTCTATTTTTCTTTACTTATTCACATTAAAATGCATCATATAATTCTGATTGGGTGTGTTCTTAGAAAATAATTATTTTATGTGTAGTTGACTTTAATGTTTAATATAAAAATAAATTATAAATTAATCAATCTCTAAGTTTCAAATTTGTTTTAACTTAAAATATAAAATTATAAAATTATATTTGAATCCCAAAATTAAAATGAACGAATTTATATTCCTCCCAACCCCATGAGAGAAACCCTTTTTTCCCATCTTTTGAACTTCATTCATATCCTACTCGTGGGCTAGCTTTTCTTTTTAGTCACTCACCACATGCAACATTAAGATGAGGTTAAAAGTCTTTTTCTTAACTTTCCCCCTTTAATACAAGGTTAAAATCAAACTAAATTACAAAAAAAAAAAAAAAAAAAAAAAAGTAACCTAAATTTGTTGTTTGTAATTAAAATATTATTTAAAAAATCTTATTCCAATATTTTCTAAAACCTTTGAAAAAGCTTTCAAAAGTACTTTTGTTATAGTATTTTGTTTAAATGTTTGGACGGAAATTGAAACTGATCTCGTTGTATCTTTGCACTATTCCATGTATGAAAAATAACACACACAATTTTATTAGCAATATAAATAGGGAAATGATGGCAGTAGAGTATAGAAAAATAGTATAAGTGAAATATCAACGGAGGTTGTGTTATATTACAACATTCGTTAATCAAGAAGTCAAAAATTAACTGATGTGACACTACTATAAAAAAAGAGTTTACTTGACACTAGCTATATTTACATACTTGACGTTTTTATTAAAACGATATCAGTATAATGCAAAATTTAAAGGAAAAACGAATGTTGACCATTTTAAAGAAAAAACGTCAAGTATTATTTAAAAAAAATGTCAAGTATTGACCATTTTAAAGGAAAAATGTCAAGTATAATTTCAAAAAAGCGGAGTTTTCATAAAATTTTCTGAACTATTTTACGTTAGCTTTTACTTAATGTTTTTTTCGCGTTAAGTATAAGGAAGATTTTACTTGACGTTTTATTCGCGTCAAGTATAGTGAACTGTTACTTGACGTGAAAAAAAACGTCAAGTATAGTTTGAAGAAAATAAAATTTCCACAATTTTTTTAAAATGATTTTACATTAGTTTTTACTTAACGCTTTTTTTCACGTCAAATATAGTGCAAAATTTACTTGATGTTATTTTAGCGTCAAGTACAGTGCATATTTTACTTGACATTTTTTTCACGTCAAGTATAGTTAATATTTACTTGACGTAGAAACAACGTCAAATATATTCAACATTTTTATTTTGTCAAGTATAAAAATATAAAAATACTTTTTATTTCTCTCCTTTCATTGAATAAATTTAATAAAATAAACTTATAAAAATAAACCTATTAAAAATTATTTTATTAAAATAAACTTATTAAAAATTGAGAAATTACATTGGATGACAAAAAAATTAGAAAAAAAACAGCTCATAACACCTTTTTTTTTTATATTACAAATTTGACAAATAAGATGGTAATCAGACGGTAATCTAATGGTAATATGTTTTTAAATTTGCTATTTTTGCAATTTAAAAAATGTAGATGACATGAGATCTATTATCATTTTTTTTTTTTTTGCTATTTTTGCACACTTTCGTTAAAAATTTCCCTTCCTTTCTCTTCTCATTTGATCATCTCCCTCATTCTCTCCACCAAGTCGTTTTCTCCATCTCCACCGACCGCTGACCCACGACTCTCAATCTCCACCGACCACCGACCCACAACCACGATTCTCCACCTCCATCGTCATTCGCATCTCCTGTTGCCTGGTTTTGCATCAACGTCTGCCATCTCCCAGTCGCGAAGATCTTCAATGCCAGCGACTCCATATTTGTCCCTCCACTACTTGATTTTACTGACCCGAATCTCAATTTCACTAAGAAGAACACCTATTTCACTTTTAGGTGCCAAACCCTAACTCCTTTTGAAGTATAAATCTTACCCATTCTCTCGTCGATTTCTAGGCTTACCGAATTCGTTTTCATGGTTGGTCCTCTCTTATTTTTGTTTGAATTTCTTTCAGTTACTTTATTTGATTGCTTGTTCCAACCATTTCCTTTAAAACCTAGACGAGGTTGAACGGTGCATTGGAAGCACTCTGCATTCTCATCTTTTTTGCCTGTTCTCTAAAATTAGGGTCATCCAAAATTTCTCTCTATTTCTCTTCTCTTTTGTTTTTATCTTTTTCCCTCAATTTCTTTTCATTTCCTTGCTCACACATGTTTGTACTATACATTACATTTTCTGATAGCTTTTATGTTCTCCTTTCTCTTAGCGAATGCCCTTAATCCAAAACCATATCCTCTTGGAAAAGTTCTATTTTATGGGTGAGCAATTTCTTGTATGCTAACAAAAGTTCCTATCATATACTTTTTTTTGCAACATATTACTTGCATAAAATCTTCCATTTCAAGAACCTTTGAAGCCATGGTTGGAAACTCTTTTCATGGACATGAACAATAAGAAGTAAAACTTATGAGGTGTTGTTTATAAACTAGTTGTTACTTTGTCATGCAGGGATTCTGTAATTGACAAAACTGAGTTGCCTATTGAAACGACGCGTACATGGATAACATTACAGGAAAAGTAATTCCACTGATTGAGGTTGAGTTTAAAGTGGTAAAAGATATATATCTCGTCAAGGTACCTGTTTTGCCTTGTAGATGAGTGTGAAGTTTGCTTGGAAATATTACACTCTGGGATGCTATTTGGTTTTAGTTTCTTCCATGTTTGATGTCAATTTTTTTTATAGTTATCTGATGTAAGGCTTCCATTTATGACCATATCCTGTAAATGTGTACCGCTTTTCCAGATCCTAATAATCTCAAATTTTGTAAGGTAATACATAAACTTTTGTTTCTTTTTCTATCTTCTAGCTCTCCACATACTTCAGTATTCCAAGTTGTAATTTTTAATTTATGTTGTAGGTTGAACTCAACTAAGTGATTAGTATACTTATAATTTATTTTGTAGTTTGAACTCAAGCAAAGGAGCCATTTATTTGCAAATATATTGTGCCTAAAACAGAAGATTGATATGAGGCTGATGTTATACTCCAAGAAGATCATATTAGAAAAGCTTACAGTAAGCCCGCTCATCAAAACATTCAAAAGAGATGCACAAAATAACATTTTCATCTCAAGTAACTGAATGGTTTCTATGAGTATTTATTACAATGTTTGCTAATGGTTTGTTTCTCATTCCAATAGCTCTTGTAGTTTCCAAGGTTGAGAGCTTTTCTTATGTAAGATTAATTGTTATGTAAGTGAAGTCTTTAATTTGTTTCGTTTATTTGGTGTCTTTAATCTGTTTTGTTAATTTGATGGCTTTAATTGTTGTAATGTTCATATTATACAAGTATTTTTTTTTACAACATGAGGTTGCCCTATTTGGAAGATAAAATTATTTAGAATTCTTGAATTGATTACTTATTTTCTAGGAGATCAGGAGTGCAAAGATTGAAAGGAAGAAAATTGAGTTAACCTCCTGCTTTCATACATTCAAATTTCAGATTTCTCATAGCAACCTTTCGGTTTCTCTCTCTCAGGTTGTTCAAAGAAGAAGCTTAATTATTGAAAATTGATTTCACAAAGATGAAGAAGTAGAAGAAGGATGGAGGGAAGAAGAGGATGAAGATTACGAAGAACAACAAATTTTAGAGTGGTTCAACAAAAATGCCTACATCCACTTTGAATGAGGTTTTCATGTCTTTTTGCTTTTTAAGTTTTGTAAAGATTTTTCTATCCATTAATATAATATATTGTTTCAATGGTAAATTGATCAATTATTAATTCACCATAACCTTTTTAGTTCTCTTGAAAGCCAAAATGGCAATTATGCACTTTTTATCTAGTTTTGTGATTCAAAGTTATGCTTAGACACTTTCACTTTGAGGTAGGTGGATGAAATGATACATTTACATGCAAAAAGATCAAAGATGGAAGAACAGTTCCATGATAATATAATCCTCGTTGAATTTTGTAATTTTGAACATTGTATAGCTGCAAATTACATTTTATGTATTATTGGATTATTTATTTAGTTTCTAATGTACATTGATTACTATATTTCAATAATGAAAGGAAGTCATTGTATTTAGTGCCTAAATTATGAAAGTACTTCATGTGTCTATTTAGTACGTGTAATGTAAACGGACATAATTTCAATGTGTTATTTGTTATAGCATGAGATAAAAGTTATATATATATATATAGCCTTTAAAAAAGTTATCACAAGCATTGAGAAAAGGCTATTATTAGCAAAGATAGCATTGAGAGCATGCTATTATATATTAAAGGTAGCTTTAATGACTAATGTTATTGCATGTTTTCATAGCTATATACATGCTATATCTTCAAACTCTATCATAGCCTCCATTATATTTGTTGGGTTTGTTGTTGATCATGAATATTTGTTGTTAATGATCTTTGTTGTTTAGGTTTGCTTGTCGATTCTTTTGTGCGGTCAGTCAAAGGAACTGAATTGAAGGTAACTAGGGAAGTGATGGCAATAGAGTAGAGAACAATATATATAAGTGAAATATTAATAGGGGTCGTGTTATATTACAACATTCGTTAATCAAGAAGTCAAAAATTAACTGATGTGACTACAAATGTAGAGTACAAGTTATTGAAGATTACCTATTTCAATAAATCTTGAAGAATATGTAATGGAAAATGCATATTCACTTGTATATGTTTTCTCACATCCCTTCATATTTGGCTTGATTTATTTGTTGAGTTTTTCTAAACTTGTCATTTGTGAATGTTAAACTATTCTATTATTCAATAAAACTATTACTAAGGTATTGTTCAATAAATTGTTATTGGATGAATGATTTGCTCGTTACAAACTTTGATCCAATAAACTAAGGTTTTTTTATTATAGTATGAAAATTTGAACTTTATGTAATGACATAAAAGTGGATCGAGTTTTAATTAATAGTCTAAATGATCTATGGTATAGGAATAGAGTTAGACACCTTATTCTATGGACACAATAGTTGCGACCAACTTTAATTTGGATTTAGTACAGATAATGTGATCTTAAATCATTCATATATAAACATGTGAGTGGAGGTATTACTGTGTAAAGACTAGACCATGAGATAGTTACTTTTACATTATAGCACCATTTATTGTTTAAAACAAATTATTTCAATTTTGATGATCTAGGTAACTTGATCTTAATCATGAGCTAACTATGAACTCTTGTTAATTATTCAAAATTATCCTTAGATATGTATAGGTGGGGATAGCTCGATCAAAAGTGCTAGTTGAATAGATCTTCTATTTTAGGGGTAAGACTTGGTGGATAACTGGAAACATAAAGTGCAAAACGAAACTCACTCCTATATGCTTGTAAGGATAATAGAGAGGTTGTTTCCTTAAGTGCTAACTTCAAACTTGAACAAGGGTCCCCACCTTTTCATTGGCAAAGAGGAATTTGATTTAGCGATTGGACTATAAACCACTTGTTCATTAAAGGATCACCTGAGAGGAACACGATGTAATCTCGAAGGTAAAACATTATTTTGACCCAACCGAGATTGTAAAAAATTGTGAAGGTTGTGCGACTTACTAATTATGATTATATCAAGTGGACATAAATATATCTACAATGATGAGAGTGCAGACGAGCTATAGTGAACAATTTTGTTAGTTAATGAATGTTGCTTAGTTAGGTTAAAGAGTAACAGATTAATTTCATATCATCGGACCTCATAGTCTGTAAGTTTGTTAGGTTCTCAACTAGCTCTTGTAGATTTAAACTCAAACCAACGTGGTTGAGTAATTTGAATTGCTTGAATTAAATCGTTAATAATCTTTGATATAATTACCGATTAAAAATTGAGAGAAAATGGTATTTAAATAAGATTAATAAGAATTGAAAATTCGAATTGAAATTCAAAATAGTTGAATAAGATGGATAGAAATTGTGATTAAAATAATAGTTCAAATATTAATTAAATAAGCAGTTTAATGGATGAATTATTATTATTGTTTAATTAAAATGATTTAATTAATAAGATTAACTGGAAAATGATTTTGATTAAATAAGAAAATTGGAAAATCAATTTGTAAGTCAAATGTTGATTTGAGAAAGTGGGTTTTTCCATGTTTGAGTGCATTATGAATCTCCTCCTTACTTCAGCAGTTGTTCAATCCTCCAGACACCACAAATCCATCTTAGTTATATCAAAATTATATATATATAACTAATTCTTAATTTGCATGTTATTGACTATATAATGCACAAGTTTGATGAGGGTTTTTTTTTTTTTTTGGGAAGGTGATTAATTAAGAGTTCATAATAATTTTTTTTTACTCAAAAAACTTTGCAAATTGATAGTTCTAAGTCCCAATGATAGTTTAGAAGGCTTGTTGGTGGTTCTCAAAAGATTTCATAATCCGATTCAAACAACTAATTTGTAGTTAATTTGAGCATCTAAAGGTTAATATACAAAACTTTGTTTTGGGTTTAATTTTATGACAAAGCATACATTTAATTCTTCAAATTATTGTAATTAGATGATATTAGATCCAATATCTTCATTGCATCATGAAAATCTATATCTTTTTTCATAGTTACGTAACTTGCCACTTGGTATTAAGAATCTAAACATGAGATGTTAAAGTTTGGACCTACAACTTCCAAGAGTTAATTAGTAATAGCTCAAATAATGCATTAGAAGCTTGTATGCACAAAACATAACTTAAAAATAATATTTTGATTAAACTAATATGTAATTTATTAAAATGAGCATAAATCAATAGAAATGATATTTACAAATTTTGTAGAGATTAGCAAAACTCTACCTCATAATTATTGAATTGAAAAAGACGGAAGTCACAATTTGTGGATATAATTATTTCAACAGTCACTCTATTTGATAAATTTTCCTTAAATAATCAATCTTAGGGAATATCACTATCAAATGGTTCGAAAATCAAACTTTGAACTGTGAATTTACTCATTTTCAATACATATCATAAACGATCATTTGGATTTGAATTAATTAATAACTTTGTAAATAAACATATGGGGTTTTATTAGTGCATGATTGAAAGCGATTTGCAATGGTTAAAATCACTTCTGTCATATTTCAAATCACTTCAAAATGCATCTCTAATAACAAAAAAATCACTTCAATGTTTAATTTTACACTTTTAAATACATTTTTAAAAATAGCAAAATAAATTAAAATATTTACAAGCTATAGCAAAATTTTGGATTCTATCACTGATAGTTTTCTATCACTATAGAATATCAATGACTATCAGTGATAGAATTTGCTATAGGTTGTAAATATTTTGTAAAATTTGCTATTTTTGAAAATTTTCCTATTTTTTTATAATTTTGATGGATAACAAAAAAAAATGAAACTATTTACAAACAATAGCAAAAAAGATTATAATGAGCTAAATTCGATAGCTTTTGATATGTTTTATAAATATATATATTTTTTTTTTGCTATATTTGAATATATCCATTTTTATACTATTAAAATTGATTTTAAACGATTAAAAATGCTTTTAAAAATATTAAAAAGAAAAAGAAAAATCTGATTTTAAAAGAGTTTAAAATCAGTAATAACATGCATGTACTACGGCTCCCATCTTCTTAACTTTCTTTAAATGGGCAATAAGTCATGCTCTTATGATTTTGATAAAAAAAAAAAAAAACTAAAACAGAAGTGATGAGATGAGGCAAAAGAAAAATAGAAGGATTAAGGAACTACTCCTTTTTTTCTTTTTTGGCAATGAGGTTATTCCACCCTATATTTAAGTTTAAATCTATATTAAAATTTTTATGTTTTGTTGTTTCTTTCTTTTTAAAGTGATATTTAGTGTCAATTTCTCTAGGATATTTCCTTCATTTCCTTTCCTTTTTTAAGTGATATTTAGGGTCGAGTTTAGATTAAGTCTTAGTTGAGTTTGGGTCAACTTTTGATATGATCCTCTGATCTGTAAATGAGATTAGAGTTTGTATTGTTTAGAGATATTGTAGGAAATATATTTAGATAATATAAGAAAGTGTTTTAAAAAATAAACACAAATGTCTAAAATTTAAATACGCCATTCAATCGTGTGGGATGTTATTTCACAATCGCCCTCTAACTATTCTATCCACTAGTTACAATTGTAAAATGAAGTTTTTCGATAATTATGAAAAGGAGATCTAAAGGGCAAGATAGAAAACCAATTTGGGTTTAATTGTGATTAAAAACATTTTTTTTTCATTTATAAACACTTAGAAACTCAATGCAAACACACGTAGATTTGTTCAATGAATGTGAAAAGTAGAGAGAGAAGAAGATAAGTTTCTCGATAAATGTCAAAATTTAAAAGTAGAAAAAAAATGAAAATGAAAAGATAAAATTGTTTGATAAATGTGTAAACTTCGATAATGCTTAATATTGAGACCGAGTTGTTTAAACCAACTTAAGAAGGTGGAGAGCCAAATGTGGGAGAAAAAATTTCTAGCAATACTCCATACTACCTTCATTCATTATTTGCCACGAAATAACCATTTAAGAACTACGTGGGTCCATTATAAATAAAAAATAAATACATAAATCATTTAATGACATATCAAATAACCACACACCACCCCAAATGCCACATTGTGTGACCAAATGGGAGGCGTGCCCCCTAGACGCTCATCATGTATCTCTCCGGGAGATGACCCGTTGAACGCCTAGTAAGCAAAACAACTTCTTATCCTGTCATTTTGCGAAGTCTTTGCGTCACACTTAAACTTTCTTATTACAACAGAAATTTACAATTTTTGGACTTTACTCCACCACCTTGTATTTTTACATAAAACAACCCAACTTTAACTTCTAGGCTGTAAACTCAAATAACAGTATTAATGCAGTGGGATAACATAACATCTCCTCTTTATTAACTTAACACTTTTACATAGTTCAAATTTTACAATTTACATTCCTTTTCTTGCAAAAATAAAATTTAAGAATGATTTCTGATCCACCTTTCTTCGTCTACCACCTAACGATACTCTTTGTGGCAGGGTTTTCAGAAGTATAAGAACCTTGTTTTCATCATTCTCCTTGATCATCCAGCAATCCAACTCAAGGACAATCTTTAAGGTTTCCTTTCCCTAGCTTAGTTCCTTCACACTCATTGTCTTCGACCTCACAACTGTGAAATGTCGGATGGCCTTTCTTCGATCTGAGCTGAAGCCCTCTATATTAAGGAGTGAAGTCCTTAACTACCGGCTCCTTAAATGGGAGATAGGATGACACGACTCGCATGCCGCACAAGTTTCCATAACCACCTTCCTTCGCTTACTTGGCTTCTACGTCTGACGTCCATTCCTTACTTAGCTTCAGCGCCTAACAACCTGGATAGGGTAAAACTTAAAACGTAAGTCGAAGACTTAGGGAGTGATGAGTTTAAAAAATATCTTTTTGAGGAATACAACAACTCAAACATGATAATAATATCAAGCCAAAACACAAGCCTAATATGCATAATTCAATCCATCAATTCATGAACACAACTTTTACTACAACAACACGGCCGCAGCCAACACAACAAATTTCCACATGATTCAAGTAGCCACGCAATCACTACTCATCATCGGAATCTGGGATTCTCCCCTCGCTTGGACCTGGGATTCACCTCAACTAGCGTCTTGCGAGTTACATGGGATTTCCACCAGTGTCTCCCAACGTTCAATCTTTTCTCAAACATGGGATTCGCTTTCACTAGCATCTCATCACTTAGACTTGAGATTCTCTTCAACTAGTGTCACGCGATAGATTTGGGATTCACTTTCACCAGCATCTCACACATCATTTCTTGCCTAGATTTGAGATTCACATTCATCAGCATTTGGCATCAAGAACACATCTCAACTAGCTTAGACCCGAGATTCTCCCATCGCTTGGACCTGAGATTTACCTTAACTAACGTCACGCAAGTTACCGAAATTTTCACCAGCGTCTTGCGATAGATCTCAAAACCACACATCACATTGTCAACAAAACAACAAACGTTAGCTCAATAGCCCAAAAGGATGTAACAACACAATATCATTCAGATTACATGATTACGAAACGGTACAATAACACAAATACTCAGAAGATACTTCTTTTGGATATAAGGAACATAATATAGCATTTCAAAACGTTTATGAAAACCATTCACAGTGATATACATTTTACATATGAAAACCACCATCGAAATACAGTTTTACAAGTAAGAATCACCCCCAACAATAATTTGTTCTTAAAGATCACTGACAAACAATCATTTGGCCTCTAGTCATTATTCTCTGCTTTCAACTTCCTCTTTTCGCCAAGCGGCTCCCTCAGCCGGTTGTTCAACTCTCGAAACTCCTTTTTGACAAATTATCAGAATGATAGCATCTCATGCCCTATTTCTTTCGGCCCTTTGGTTTTATTTATACTGACCTTTCACATTCATGGGTCATTTTCGCGCTTTACACGTGTTACTCTTCTATTCCGCCACGCTATGCAGCCAATCCATACTCAACACGTAAGTCCAAGGTCAATTACGAATAGACATTTTCTTTGAGACGCCAACCTTATCACCTTGGAAAGCTAAACTTCTATTCGTTTAACTTCCTTCTCGAAAAGCCATAGAACATTAACTTCGTCTCAACGGGTAATTGTCCAATCACCCTATACAAATATCTGTCTTCTTAAGAGAACGTCCACCTTATTGTGATTGTACTTATGTGTAGGTATTTCTCCCTGCATCACTACACCCAACACCTAGTTTTTAACATTGATCGTGTGCTTCCTCCTTGCCAGCTAAACCTTTTCGCGTTGTTTACTTTAACACGATAATACTTAGGCTCACACGCTTCTCTTTGCGTCATCTGTTTTCTAATCGCATCTTTCCCCACGGGACGCTTCTTTCTTACACTTAGTAAAAAATTATCTTTCTCAACGGAGTTCTCCTTCAACAGGACTCTCCTTTTGAATAAGGGTCTCACATAATAAGAATAGTATGTACTGTGTAAGTGCTAGATTTTTTTTGACATGCCAAATGGTTGTGTCCACTATGTGTATTTTCAAGTCATGTAATATTGTAGCTACTGTTATAAATATGAGTGTAAAACATTCCAAACAATACACTCAATAATAGTATTTTCAATCAAATAAAAAAAAAAATTGCCCTGACTTCTCTTTTTCTTTATTTTTATGTTGCCAAGTTGTTCTTTTGTTGTTTTCAAACAATTTTCAATTTTTTTTTCTTGGGTGAAATTTTATACTTTTCTCTGAGGTTAAATTTTAAAATATAAAAAATATCTCTGAACTTTTAAAAATTTACTGTTGATTTAATTTAAAAAAATTTCTATTTTTAGTATATTGAAAAATCTATGTAAAGCTTTCTTGTAGTTAAAAAAAACAATCCATTTTTAAACAAACCATATAAATGTTCTCATTTATTTTCATAAATACTCTCATTTTCTCCAATTGTTCCAACTATTACACAAATTTTGTCCACAACCAAAATAAAAAAAACCAAAATTTAAGTTTAAAGATAAAATTCCAATATATCTCACCAAATTTCACAATTGAAATTTCTTCCTATAATATATCAAAATAATAAAAAGTCAAATGAAATAAATTTATTTAGTTATTACCACACATTCAATAACTAACGTACAACAAAGAAGAAAATAGACAAGTAAGACAATATTTATGATACGAAGTTCGCTATCTTTTTTCATTATTTTCTTTATTCTTATTATAATCCATATATACCTTATTAAAGTAGGGAGAGAAAAAGAAAGAAAATAAAGTTAGACTATAATAACCACTTCTACTCATATAACCATAAACTTCTTTTTTATAGTTTTGAGAGTCTATTTAAAACTTTTGAAAGTTTAAAATATTTTTGAACTCATGGTAATTAGTTAAAGATGTTTTTTTAATCTCGTAAAAATTTATAAGCATTTTTTACCAAGTAGGGATGCTTGGAGTAAGTAGTGAGTTATTGTAGTTAAATTATAATAGATGATGTTTAAGTGTAGATTATTTTAGTTTGAATTATAACAGTATGTATTTGTAATGTAGATTACTTTAGTTTGATAATGAAATGGTAAAAAATTAAAAATTAAAAAATAATGAATGTCAAATAGTAAAACTTGTGGCAAATAGTAAGTAATAGCAAATGAAGGTGTTTGACATAATGTTTAAATATTTAGGATTGTTACAAATATAACAATTAGATTCAAAATATTCAAACATCCTAAAAAATTGTAAATATAACAAAAACTGTAAAAGTATGTCAATAATAAAAATATATCAATATTGGTCTATATAGGCCACAAAATAAAGAGTTTATCGATCATAGAAGTCCATCAACTATAGATTTTATTATGTTTATAATTTTTTAAAAATTTAATTATATAAAATTATTATTCTTAAGGTTACCGTGGAATATAGCGATGGTGTAATAGATTTTTAGAATGTTAGAGGTATATTTGTACAATTTAGCCAAAAATAAAAAAGAATAAAACAAAAAAGGCATTTTACCCTAATAATGAAAATATTGAGATGTCATTTTGCCGAACTGCCCAGCCGCCTGATCTTACCAACATTTCTCAGTTTCTTCACTGTACTCCGTTCACTCTCCCGCCCCCGACGATGCTTCCTTCCCTCAGTCTGTCTCCACAGGCATTTCGCCCGGCGTTCTCTCCTGCAGTCGTGGTTTCTCCGACGCTCAGGTTTTTCCGTGTGAGATCAATGTCGGCAGTGTCAGCATCATCGCCGCTTCAACAACGTCATTCATCTGCTTCTTCCTCTCAGAATTTGGACCTCTCCATTATGGTATTCTTCGTTTCATCTTCTGGATTATGGTTTTGATATATTCCCCTACGTATTTTGAATGTTGATTTTTCTAAATACCTGACAATCTCTAACATTAACTCTGCTCAAGTACGGGGGGTAAATTTGGATATTTGAAAGTTTAAACGGAATGAATGAAATGATATTTTAATCAAGTTTTTATTGTTGGTACTTACTTCCCTTGTTATCTTATTTGTTGCCTAGATTGCTAGAAGTTATTGGAGACCTTGTATGTGTGTTTCATTTCTTTCCTGGTACCTAGGTAAATGGATGCTCTGGAAAGATGGGACAGGCTGTTATCAAAGCTGCTGACTCTGCTGGCCTCAATGTTGTGCCAGTGTCATTTGGTTCCTTAGAGGAATCTGGACAAACTATACAAGCATCTGGAAAGGATATTTTGGTTCATGGCCCTTTAGACAGGGAAAATGTACTTGCATCAGTTTTTGATGAATATCCAAATTTGATCGTGGTGGACTACACTGTGCCTTCTGCTGTGAATGGTAATCTAATGACAATGCTGAGATGCAATAATCTGTTTACAATTTCAATAGTGAAGGTTAACAGTCTTTTAACATATTACAAGTTGAAAATTTATGACCTTGTACACCATTTTTGACTTGCTCTATGCTATTTTCCCAAAAAGGTTAATTTTTTTATACTTTTCCCTTGACATATAACTTGTAGGAAATTTTGTTGGTACTTTTGGGTTGGGTGGGGGGGAGGGTTGTAATTATGAATCGAATTAATCAGGATATCCTTTACATATACGAGCCTTTTTTTTTCTTTTGATAGAAACAATGACATTCATTGAGAAAAAAAAATGAAAGAATACATGTGCATACAAAAAACCTAGCCCACAAAAAAAGCACCACCACTCCCTACAAGAAGGGACTCCAACTATGCCAAATAACGGCTATAGAATAGTTACAATAGGTCTTTGAAATCAAAATCCAGAAAAAGAACATGAAAGTGAGCAAGAGACCAAACCTCTCTAGGATCCTTATCTACCCCTTTAAAAATCCAACAATTCCACTCACCCCACAAATTCTACAAGATTGCTGCACACCCCTGTTAACCTTAAAAAGTGACCTGCAGGGGCCTGTGCTACCTTATGGGTTGAGTGGGCTAGTATGTGTTTAAGGGAGTGGATAGGGATCCTAAGGAGATATTTTCCCTAGTTCGTTTTCATATATTTTTGTGGGCTTCAATTCCAAATGCCTTTTATAACTATTCTATAGGAACTATTTTTCATAATTGGAGCTCCTTGTAGAGGGAGCTCCCTTTTTTGTGGGCTTTTTTTTTGTATGCATGTCTATTCTTTCCATCTTTTTTCTTAATGAAAATTATTTTTGTTAAAAACATATGTTTTCGAAACAATTAATTAATGTTTATTTAATTATCTTTGTAAAATAATCTATTAAATCTAAATAGTATATTTTTGTTTAATAATAAAATTAAAATTAATAGTAATGATTAACTTATTAATTAATCAGGTTATATTTTCACTATTCATCTCTCAGAAGTAAGGTTCCTACTTGTATGGCGGGTATTAGAAACCCATATCAGATAGGTTTTAAAATTCTATGGATATTAAATGTCTGATATGGGTTTAGTTTCTTGTGTTTTAAAAAAGTGAAATCCTGTGGAACAATCAAGGATATTAAATGTCTGGTTGAAATCTGATGGCAAAATTGGCCCTAAAGTTACTTGGAAGTCCAACAAGATAAAGTTAACATGTCAAGTGGGGTACCACCATATTCGAGTTGAACGGGAATGCATTCCCAAAACAGTATTGTCTATTGTGTACTCACAACGGATGTTGAAGATTTAGTGATGCCTTTCCACCTCGTTATTGCTTCTTCTATGTTTTAGTTCTTGGTGATTGAAATTCTCAAAGCATACTTTCACCAGTTTGTTTTGGTGGTTTTTGATCTTTGTTTAAGGTTTCAATTGCCAATTTATCGAAGTACAAGCCTACAAGGAGATACCTCAAGCTAGTTTTGTAGACTTTTGAACTGTAGTAGCTAAGTGGGAAAAAGGAAAACAAATTGCTTTGTCCAAACAAGCTTAGATTACCTTGTCCGGAGTCAGCTTAATGTATCTCTATATTCATGTTGCAGATAATGCAGAGCTTTACTGCAAAGTTGGAGTTCCCTTTGTGATGGGAACAACTGGTGGAGATAGAGATCGGATGTATAAAACGGTGGATGACTCAAAGGTTTACGCTGTAATCTCCCCACAAATGGGCAAGCAGGTAATTCAATACTATTATGTTCTAACAAATCCTTGTTAATTCTAGAGTATGGGAACTCCTCTTTCATTTTCTGATTATGTTTTGGTCTTGATAGGTCGTTGCCTTCCTTGCAGCTATGGAAATAATGGCCGAGCAGTTTCCTGGGGCCTTCTCTGGTTACTTTCTGGAGGTAACTGTCAATTGCACTATCTCCTACTCGTAGTTTAGCAGTGCAGCAGTGGGAATCTAGAGGCTTTCATCTTTGTCTATTCCAATTTTTTTTTTGCTACAAATCAATATTTAATATAGTCTGACTATGAGAAAGCATGGTTTTGCATTTATTGCCTTCTTTTACGTATCGTTGGTATTTAAAACTGATCAGAATTGAGTGATGACTACTTGCCTTACTTACCCTTACCAAGTTTCATTTTACGTAAACAAATACAAATGTTAGTGAAGAACTTTTGTTCAGCTATTTTTGGGTTCAAATCCATATGGATTATATCTGCATGAACTTCCAACGCTTGCACATTTTTTAAGATCAATCCTCAAAAAGAAAATAAATAAACAAGAAAAGAAGAAGAAAAAGAAAGAAAAGAAAACTGAGAGATAATAGTAATAATGGTCTGTGGAGTTTTGTTGCCAAAATATGCATACCTGCTGTGTGTGCTCTAAAATTGGGGTAGCACTGACATTTTTTGTTGGGATGTTTTAACAAATGAATTTGGCCTGTGAACCTTAATTTTTCTTTGCTTTTTCTATATAATTTCTTATCAAAGTCATTGCCCAGTTATTCTACACTAAGAAGCATGAACATGGATACGAGACACGAATACGACACGACGACACACCATATTTTAAAAATCTAGGACACGACACAGCACAGACACGTTTATTAAAATATTCATTTTTAAAATATATATATATCATTTTTATAGTAAATGAATTGATTCTTTATATGCTTAAAAGACTTAGCTTGATGTATTTCATACTCAAAAGTTATTATTATTGACATATATGTGTCTTTTTAGTCTATTCAACGAGTGTTCTATGCATATCTAATACATGTGTAACACTAGCAAGTGTCCAATAGGTGTCTACCAAGTGGTGTCCAAGTGTCAGACACAGACACGCTATCCAAACGGAAGTGTCCGTGCTTCTTAGATTCTACATTAATTCCTTAACCCTTTATTCCAACAACTCAACGCCGAATTATTCACTACATCCCATAAATGTTCTTCTGGTCAATGAGAATTTTAGGTGATGGAGTCTCATCAAGCAAGCAAGGTGGATGCATCTGGGACTGCCAAAGCAGTCATTTCTTGCTTCCAGAAATTGGGTGTCTCTTTTGATGTGGATCAGGTGTGCAGAGGAATATTTCTTACTCTTTTCACCTTTAGATATGTAATTATATCCCAGATGATAGATATCAGTTGAATTTGGATTAATTTCCTAACTACAGGCTCTTTAGGAGTTCCTAACAATTTTGTTTTTTTAGATAAAATTGATCCGGGATCCCAAGCAACAGATTGAAATGGTGGGAGTCCCAGAGGAGCATTTATCTGGTCATGCATTCCATATGTATCATTTGACATCACCAGACAAGACGTAATATCATCTCCCTCTCTCTTCCCTAATGAACAAAGGAACTGTGTATATTAGTAATTACTTTGCCACATATTTACAAGCTTAATGAAGTTTTGACTTGTTTTCCTTGCAGAGTTTCTTTTGAGTTTCAGCATAATGTTTGTGGTCGGTCAATTTATGCAGAGGGCACAGTTGATGCTGTTCTTTTCCTTGCCAAAAAAGTAACACTCCCATCCTATCCCTTTCTTGCTTATTTTATTTATTATTCCAGTTTCTTTGTCTGATGTTTGGCGATGGTTCTATGCTAAAGTAGTGTCATAATGCATGTAGGAAGGAATGTATTTTAGAATAAATGTTTGGGCTGGGTAGTTAAAATGAGGTAGGAAGTGCCCTGAGCTTGGTTATACGTGGGAAATTATATGGAGCTTGACACAAAGGGGACGTGTCCATGTCCACAAGAGATGTGGAATTTTATGCTTTTTGCATTTTTTTATTCAATACATTGCTCATCTGTTGGTTTCCTGACAAAATGTTGGTTTGAAAATTTTGATCTACTTTTAGGATTTAGTAATAATGTAATATTTGGTTTTTATTTAGACCTTCAGCTATTTCCCAACAAAATGTCGGGTAATGTTTTTCTCTTCTTCAAGGACTTGATAATATTTGGTTTTTTGTTTCTACTTTAATGACTGGTTCACGAATCTAGTCCATAATAGCATCTGATATGGCAGTAGTATAGCTTAGTTATCCGGAATGGACACCTAACGACATTGACTTAGAGTGTTCACTATTTTCCTGCAACAAAATTGAGAATCTGTAGCCTTGCCCACATGGCACTTGAGACTTGAGAGAATTGGCAACTCACAGAGAACCTGTTCAGCTGGTATGGAATGCTGGTTTTAACAAATGAAACTCAAAACCTAATCGTCTAAATTTATGAAGAACGGTTCCCTCATACTCAAATGAATACTTATCACTACAAGGTTGACTCTTCAGTCTTTTAACAGTAATCAAGGATTTAAAGGTATGAAGAGCAATCATAAGCTTTGCTGGAACATTTAGTTTTTGAAAATTAAGCCTATATACATTAAAAACTATTTCCACATATTGGTTTCTTTATTTTGTTATCTACTGTTTAGGAGTGTTTGCAAAGTTTAAACAAAGTTTTGAAAACTGGAAAAAAAAAAAAAAAAGTTTTGGTTGGGTAGTGGTTTCGAAAGCTGTGGATTTTGGGGTATAGGCATAGGAAGTTTAGGAGCCCATAATTGGCTTACTTTTGGCTAAATGATGTTCAACCGGTTTCCCTCTGCTGCCTTTACTATTAAAGGTAGCTTTATATGTTCTAAAGGCGATTAGTAATATCTGAGGCACTTCATTACACTTGTGTGCATTGGAAATAGCTTAATAAAAATGTTAAAACTCTTACTAGATTCCATATTTCTTTGTGCAAAGTTTGTTTGTAATTATTCTTTTAGCTTTTGTTTTGCTTGATTGGAGGCCTTTCAGGTAGTCTTCTCTTTTTTGTAGGCTTCCCTTTTTGGTATGTCCATCTATTCCTTTGTTTTTTCTCAATGAAAGCGTGGTTATTCATATGAAAAAAAAAAGAAGGATTTTGTTTTTAAAATTTGTCTAGGATTCCAAGTATTTACTTAAAACCACGGTGAAAAAGAAATTGTAAGAAAACAAGGGCAATCTTGGAAAATAAAAAACTGAATAATGATCGAACTTACTCTTGTCTTATTGGTTGGGAAGAGAAGAAATATGATCAGAGTGTGCCTTTGGTTAGAAGTTTGATAGTTTGTACCTTCATATGAGCATTTTAGAATAGGCGGAATACATTGTTTAAGTCCTCTTCTTAAGCAAAGACTGGTAAAAGGTATGGAGTATTTGTTGGATAAAATATAGAGAATATTATTGTTAGAAAGATTAATAACTACTGAGTTGGTGATGTTACATTTGATAGTATGGGGTTTCATCTCAAAATCAATTGACAATGAGAAGAGTAGTTCATCTATCTTATATGGAGTATGAGTCTCCTTGGTTTTTTCGATGTGGGACTCAATTTCTCGTGAAAAGTTTTGGAGATCTCCAACCCGGTTGAGACTTGGAGAGATAGGGCTTCTGACAAAAGGCTATACCAATTACTAGTGCAATTTCCTTTTTTCTAATACAATAAAAACTTTAGTGTGTGGTTGCACATTCTCAAGCTCAGGATCTTATCATAGAGTTGGTGTCAAGTTTTGTAATGGTTGCATGAACAACTGAATATTGTTTACTGCAGATTCAGTTGAAGGCAGACAAGCGGATATTCAGTATGATCGATGTATTGCGAGAGGGTAACATGAGATGAGACAAGAAGTGGACCTCATACAATGTCATTTACAATAACAATATCTCAGGTTGGGGATGTCTGGAATTTTTGTCAAAAGGGGAAAAGGATTTTAGAATTTAACTAATGGTTAGAGTTATACTTGTTAACCTTGTTATCTATCTTATCTTCTACCACCATCTCATGCTGGGTCTTACTCTGCAAATTCAAGCCATGAAGTCTTCATATTGTTGAAGCAGTGATCATAATGAATATGAGCTCAACTTCATGGAATGTACGGAGATGCTCGTGATGGTGCATAGTTCAAATTCGTTGCTGTTTGTTGAATTGAGATCGAGTAGTTTGAACTTTCCTGGGTCTATATATGCAGGCACTTTTTCCTACCAGTTACCACTTTGAGCTAAGCAGGAAAAGATGTTAGAAGTTGGTCCTTGTTTTTATTTTTCAAAAAATTTTGTTCCAAAAAAGAGAAACCTCTGGTGGTTGTTTCAGTTGTAATGAAATATTTGGAATCATATATAGCTTCTCTACCCTTTTCCCCTTTGTCAATTTAAATGTTTACTTATTTCAAACTGCTTCTGCTTTTTTCATATTGTAAATGGCTTCTTTTACAGGAAATTTGCATGAATTGGTTCTTAGTTGATAAATTCTCTTCTTTTTTCTTTTTTCAAGATTTAACTAATATATTTAAATAATGTGCACTTTTAAAACTATTTAAAAAAATGATGCAAATTTTCTTTCTCCCTCCATTTTTATTTTCACTTATTCCTTTTTTATTCTCTCAGGACTCGTCCTTTTTTTCCGTATAAATTTGTTTTTCATTTATTATTTTCATATATATTTTAATTTTTTTGTTCTATTTAATTTTTTTTTTCTTTTTTATTTTAGTTACAGGTCAAATTTTTTTTTTTTTAAAATTTAATACTAATTTATTTTTTCAAAAGAAAAATCTATTTTTTTTATGAAAAAGTTGAAAACTTATTTAAAAAGGTGCATGAAATTTCTTTCAATTTTCTTTTCAATTTTTCAATTTATGTTATGTTAATGTTTTATATATTTTTCAAAACTATTTATTGAAATAATGCCTTTTTTTATTCTTCTTTGACTCTTAATTTTTTTAATTTAATTAAAATGTGAATTAGTTAAAATGTGATGTATCTAAATCTTTCTTTATTTTTTTTCCTCTTTCAACTTCTCATATCGAATAATCCACTTTGTCGGTGTTGATTTTACTACTTCATATAGTGGACTTTTGATAGCAAAACACTTGACTGACCATATGTTGTCACATTTTTTGTCATCACAAAATATTCCATTATACAACTCAAATGGATCGTGTTTTTTAACGCTATCTACTCATTCATACTCATCGACACTATCATCAGATGATCATTTGTAAACAACATAAATGACACATATATATTTGTCTCATTTTCTTGTTGGTTTTGAATTTCGCATTGAATGTTTGCGTATTTTCTTCATATTAGTACTTCTCCTTCTTCATATTCTCATTTCTTCATCTCCTCTTCCATAATATTTTCCTTCTTTGTCATTTCTCATCTTTGGTTCCATTTCCTTATTCTTTTTTCATTATCAGGTATTTATCCTTCTTAACTTCTTTTTTCACTACAAATCCATTTAGATTTGGTACCCTCACATTACATCAATAGTGTAAGGAAGTTGAATAATAAAGAAGTAAGAAATTATTAGATAACTCATATGGAACCATTATATAGGATATGAGTAGGATTTATTTTGATTCTACCAAAATTAGAATATAAATTTCCTATAGTAGGCTAAGATCAAATTTGATATTATCTTTAGCTTTTGGCCTTATTTATATAAATATTAATAATAATTTTAAAATAGTTAAAATCAAGTTTTTAAAAGAATTATTTAAAAAGATATATATAATAATTAAAATTAAAATTTTACCTTTTTTTTTTCAAAAGTAAATAATTAAGAAAATGATAGAAGAGAAAAATATTTAAATAAAATTATCTAAATGATAGAAAAGAAAAAAATTGATAGGAAAGTAAATAAAAGTGTGAAGAGGGTTTATCTAAATGATAGAAAAGAAGAAGATTCGCCCCATCCCTTCACCATTTCTTTTTTTTTTCTTTAATGCTCGACATATGCATTTTTTATTAAAAAATATTAACTAGGAAACTCAGTTTCTATTGAACTAAATTACTAGTCATATTTGTCAAATTTGCAATATGCAAAAAAAGAGTGTTATGAACTATTTTTTTCTAATTTTTTTTTGTCATCTAATGCAATTTTCCAATAAAATATCCCTGAAATCAAACCTCAAATTAATGGATGCTAAAAAACGTATTTCTAAAATTTTCCTAGTTAATTTTAAATTATTTTTTTATTGAACTCACAAATGATCTAGAGTTGATCGGGATGATTTGTGCATATAACCGTAATTATATGGTGATTTTAAGATATGAGTGTGGATATATAATGCGAAAAATGTCTAATTTTTTCTTAGATCTTCATTTTCATTTGAAATTTCAAAACACTATGTTCTCGTTGGAATGGAATTTGGATCGAGATAAAGAAGTCTTAGAATGTGTGTTGAATTGAGGGTGAAATAAAGATAGAATAGGTATAAGTATGGATAATAGTGTTTAACTATAAAGTGTCGTTCAAAATACATCCATTCAAGATCATTGTGGGTATCAAAAACAGCTTTTTGGATTTAGATATCTTGAAGAACACAAAATTAATGACTAAACATAACAAAAGCATAAGCATGTAATATATTTGTTGTGCTAGTTGATTTGAGAAAAAGCATACAAGAAAATAATTAACCACTAGATAAGGTGCAATAAGTTGAATAACCCATTGATGGAGCAAAGGATCTAAAAATGGAATTCTATGAACAAAGGATCAAATGAAAACATGTTTTCATTTCTTCATAGCAATTATGAAATTAAATTATCTTAAATTATCTTAAATTATTTTTCAAAATTTTGTTTGATAAACTATAAAACTAACTACATTACTCACTATTGTATTTGGTTGAATCTAAATAAAATAATTAATTTATTAACTTATTTTATGTTAAATTTTTTATATCATTATTATTTGAGAAATGATTGTAAATGACAAAGTTGTTGAAAATATTTATAATTTATAACAAAATTTCTGATTCTATCAATAATATAAAATGATAGTCACTATAGACTTTTATCGATCTCTATCGATGACATGGATAGAAGATGATAGATGTTTATCGTTAATAGAATATGAAATTTTGTTATATTTTGTAAATATTTTCAACATTTTTATTTACAATAATTTTTTTTGTTAATTTTTATAAATATAACAAAATATCAAAATATGGACGGTCTATGTAACACAATAAAAAAAGTCCATGAAGTCGGTAGAATTTTTTCATAAATTCCAAATTTCTCATTACTATTGCAGACGATTCGTCACTTCTCTTTTTTCTTCTTTTTTGCGATTTATTCATTTTCTCTTCCAGATTTTCGGCACATCTTCAAGAATTATTTTTCTTCTATTTTTATTCATCTTCTTTTTCTTTTTTGTAGCTCTGATTGAGAATATCAAGATCGTTTAAATATCACTTTAATATAATCTAAACGATCGCTTAACTAGTCAATACGATCGTTTAGTATGGTTAACGTGATCATTTAGATTTGAAGCATTTTTTCCATCGTTAAAAAGAACTACACGATCTTGTATCGTTTCCTACACAATCGCGTATCATAGTCATTTGGAAGAAGAATTACATGCATGTATGTGGCTGATTAATAGCGTTTTGACTATGATATTTTTGGTGTTTTCTATTATGGGTATGTTGACTTTTTTCGTTTTCAAAAATTGTTCTATCCAGTATAAATATTTTACCAATTTGTTATATTTAAAAAAAACTACATTATTTTATATATATATATATATCAATCTGTACAATAACATTTTGTCTAAAAATGTAGTTAGAAATTAGATGAGTTGGATTATATATTGAACGAGGCACCACAGGAGACTTTTGAAGACCCTCTGAGTGATCAAAGGTTTATCATAGATTTGGGTTCTATCACCAATCCTCTAATGAATTCATACTTAACAAAAGCACACAAGCACAGGAAATTCGATCCATTCATTTTCATGCTTTACAATTTCATTTGTGATTACTCACAAATTTCTACAATTTCTCTAATTTGGAGTAAACTTTATTATATTTCAACTTTCAAAACAATATATAAGGGACTCTCTTCCACTATATTTAAGTGGACAAGAGGTTATAGGTTTAAATTCTTCTATCTCAGTTGTATTACAATACGTTTAAGAAAAATAAAAGTTTGGCTTTATTGAAAAAATATTGATTTATATTTGTAAATTTTTTATGGTATCATTAGGTGCACTTGAATACTTCAACTAATTTAAAATATTTTAAGTGATTAAAAAAGTGTGTTTGGAGGTGATTTAAACAAAAATAAACAAATAAATAACCATCTCAAATATGTAAGGTAAGAAATAAGTTAGAAGAGATTGGGATTAGAATGTTTAAAAAAGGACAAAAAAAAAAAAAAAACAGAAAAACGGATTAGCATATAAAATAAATTGCATAATGTAAAACATGCACACACATAAACAAGCTAAGTGGGAGAGTAGATAATTTATTGGGATTGTAGATCATTGATGCACCCTCATCATAATTGCATCATTAAGGAAGAGGAACAAAAGATACGACTAGCTTCACATTTTTTGATGTATTTTCCAATACAATAGCACTATAGAACTCCTGAAATGTGCGAGTATTATGAGCAAGAATGAGAAGGTTGTAATAAGTGTTGTCACTCGTGAACACGTCAAAGATCTGTTCGGCTTGTACACTATTCAGGATCAAATCTTCTCCTTCTTCTTTTACTGCATACTTCGCTATCTCTAGCACTTTTGGATCGTCCGTCCGTCTGTATCTAACTCCAGGTACCGGTTGCGATCGAAGGATCCCCAATTCTAACGGCAGCCATACTTTGAATATTTCTCTTGAAAGAAAAATTAAACAAACTTGATTCTATATATGATGTGAAACGTGGTTTTTGTTAATCAATAATTAATAAAGAGGTTTATGGCAAACGTTTCCACGTTTTGATGTGGTGTTTTTTTTTTATTATTGATTACTTAACAAACAGGCTAAGTTTGCTGTCTAAAAATAAAGAAGAAGAAGATGTGTGCGTGAGGATAAATATATTTAGTTAAATAGTTATCTTTAACTCATAAGTTCGGTAGGGCTTCTTTAGCTAATCTTACAATTTTTCAGCCAACTTTTAATTAAACTACTCAACAAATTTCACCTCCATTTTTATAGTCCTTAATTTAATAAACATATAGTTTTATGTTTTATAGTCAAATTGTTCTCATATATATATATACAACGAAGACGAACATGTAATTTCATTACTGAACATTTTGACAGAATAAAATTAAAATTCAGATAATGTAATCATGGGCGGATCTATTAAGGGGCCAGGGGTACGTGTCCCCCCTTACATTCTCAGTTTTTATATTTTAATATTAGTTTTGAAGTGTCAAATTACCATATATCTTAAATAATGTGTTTTTTTTTATTATATTCTGCTTTTGGTATAGTGATTGTGCCACCTCTAAAATTCCAAAGTCTTCAAAACTCATCTACTATAATTTTTTTTTTTGTTATACGTGCCCCTACATATGATTTCTGGATACGCCACTGAATGTAATATAGATTTTATATTATTGTCTTTTTTTTTTTAAATAACTTCTATCTAGTTTAAAGAGAAGGTACTTTAGTAATTAAATTATTGAATTGTTAATATGTTAATATTCCACTTTGTAATGTATATAATGAAATAGTTTTTATTCTAATGCTTTTAAACTCGAAACAATTAGTTGTTTCGTCATATTAATTATTACTTTCATTCAATTAAATCTTTTATTCTTTTATTGTTTTCTCTAAATTTTGGATATTATTAATTATAGGGAAATTTTTAAAAATAGTAGATTTTACAAAATATTTACAACCTATAGCAAATTCTATCACTGATAGTCATTGACAGCTATAATGATAGAAGACTATCAGTGATAGAATTCAAAATTTTGCTATAACTTGTAAATATTTTAATTTATTTTACTATTTTTAAAATTTTTATTGTTTTCTCTAAATTTTGGATATCATTCATTAAATTATCTTTTTAAAAAATATTTGGCTTTATTACATGGAGGGGCAAAAAATATATTGGAAAAATATATATTTATATTTGTAAATTTTGAATGTTATCGTTTAAAACTCTAACTCAATAATTCAAAATAAATCATGAACTATTATTTTTTAATAGAAAAATAAAAAAGTAATAAGAGATCAATAGGTAGACTTGAATACTTCAACTCACCATCATCATAAGTAATATCCAAAATTCATTAATAGTCCAAATAGGATGGTACAAAGGGATAGATATTAACCACATCAAGTATAGTTATGGTGTATTGATTTCACACTTCCGGCCATTACATTATGTTTAGTAATATATCATGTGAGGTTTATAATTATATATATAATAATTAAACTCTAACACTTAAATATAATTTTTATAAATAAATCAATTTAGACATTCAATTAATCTTTTTTTAGAATTCTTCTGGTATAGACTTATATTGTTTGAAAAAGTTTCAGACAATGAGAATCAAGATGCTAATAAATAGTTTAATTTTCAAAGTAATTAAGGTAATTGTGTAAGGAATTGTGTATAACCACCAAGGTTTAAGGGAGTACATGAATATAATGAACCGAGATTACATTTAAATGAGAAGGATCATGAGAATACAAAATTAGCATGATTAAGAAATACTTTAAAGAATTGAAAGTTATTTGCATGCAACAAAATGTAAATTCCTTTCCGATGATTCAATCATAAGAACTCCAATGCCAAATATACTATTAGCTTGGAGCAATCCTATGCATTGGGTTGCCTCATTCGAAGTTTTCTAGGATACGCGTGTGTGTGAGTTAAATTATAAAGTATGTTGAAAGAACCAGCGTTGGTTTGTGAGGATAGTCTTCACTCTTGAAAGAAGTTGGTACAAAAAAGAACCTATCTTAGAAATAATTTGGGAGCAAACAAAGACAAGCTAGTGGACAAGATCACATCTACATGAAGCTAGAGATCTTCGGAATATGAAAGCTAGTCTACGAACAATGTATAATTAGTCGTCACTCGTTTTAATCCACATAAACTAGGTTCAAATAACAAGATTCCGTTCTATCAACTAGATAAATGTAATGTCTAAGGCTTTGAATGATATACAAGACTATAAATACCCAAACTCTCTCCTAGGTAAGTATCCATGAACAAATTACACACTTGCTACTATAGTATATATAAAACTATCTATTAAAGAAGTGTCTTCGGGTGACAATATATATCTCAGAAGTAGTGATTAAGGATGTATCAATGATCCAGAGGGTGCATCATGATGGCCGAAGGACTGCAGTGGCTGGCTAGTATAACTCGAAAACACACGAAAACTTAACTTCATTCGTGCGGTGAACGGTCTAAGACAGATTGATACTAATAATGGTGGTATTCATTGATTGTCGTTCTCGTTGTAGAAGCTTAAAATGTGGATGGTAAGTTAGCCGGGATTGTTAATGATGCCACCACAACTCTTCTATTTACTCACATTCTTTCAAGATGTCCTTAAGCCATTACAATAAACTAGTTTTTGGACTGCTCTTTTTCTATTCTTCACACAAATATATATAAAGAACATCAGTCTTTTAATTCCCCTCATTTTTTTTCTAACTCTCAATTTACTTTTGTAAATAAACCTATCTTTAAATTTTTCCAAACAAAGTTCAATCACCCGCAAATAAATCAAAGTATAATAAACAGATCTCAAATTAACGATTTACTCTCAATTATTGGAAGAATTTTCTCTAGTCTCCTTGTTTGACACTGAACTTCTATATTTTTGTGCTTTGCTCAGTTTATCTATGATATCTCTTTTGTCCTTCGAACATGATGAGGATGCAAGGGATGCATACCAACTTTATTGGGATGTCTCAGTGTGTATCTCGATCTTTCATATGTTTGTGAATATTTTCCAAAAAGTTAACGATTGATCCAAAAACTTAAGCTGATGGGTGAAGTTGAATTTAATCATACATCATCTAACAACAAATAATACAACAACTTATAGTGATTTAACCTTTCGATCCACATCCACCTTTGAAAACAACTTGTAGTACTTTTATTAAGAGAGTGTTGATGCCAAATTTTGGTCTAAAGAAAAGCATAACTGGCCTCTACATGTCAGAAACTGAAAATTTGTTGCTTTAAATAAGCTATGTGGGAAGATGATTTATGAATTTACAAATTGATTGAAATTTCTTGAAAATTTACGACATTGCAAAATGAAGCAGCTCCATAAATAAATTCAAAGATTTTCTTTAAAAAGATGAAAATAAATAAATTCAAAAAACTCTCCCGTGTTTAGATGGAAACTTTCTGATTCTTTTTTAAAGTTAATTATAAAATATATTTAAAATCACTCAATTATTTAATTTATGAATTAAATGAAATAAAATTACGAAGATCACTCAATATTTTGTTTTTGGGTTTCATCACATGTCAAGTCTAGATTTTGAAGGCTTAAACTAATACATCATAGTAAGAGAAGTAGGCTAGAATTGTGATTTCCATCTTGGACCAAATACCCGTTTGAAATTTTATACTATCAAATAGAGAACGCTATTTTCCCACGCAAAAAAAAAAAAATCTAGCATACACAAGGACTATTAACACAACAAAGACATACATAGTTTTAATTACTTTTATTTCTCACATATTATATATTAGTAATAGTTTCTAATTACACATAAAGCAAATAATAATACATAGAATTAAGTGAGAGAGTAGATGACTTATTGAGATTGAGATCACTGTTATTGCAGCCATTATTATTGCTTATCAGGGAAGGGGAACAAAATATAGGACCTTCTTGGACTTGTTGGATGTATTTTCCAAAATGATAATGCTATAAAACCCCTTAAAAGCTATAAAGCAATGTTGGGCAAGGATAATGAGTTTGTAAATATTTGTTGTTGTCCTTGAACTCCTCAACAACATGGCCAGTTTCTACACTGTTGAGGACCATGTTTTTTCCATGCCCTTTCACTGCAACCTCTGCTATCTCTCTCACATATGCATCATTTTTCAGTATTGGTTTCCAAGTACCAACTATGATCGGAGCTTGCTCGCCATCAAGTTGTATATACTCACCATCGGTAGGCATGACTTTTTGAATTCTCCTCACGAACTAATAATTGTAGACTTTAGACAAAGATATTTTGGAAAGATACCTTGTTGATTGTTGTATGTTGTCAATTAATAATTATGAGTAAGAGGTAGTTTGATATTTATAATGCATGTCATACAAATGTAGTTATTTTATTTGTAAAGTCAAATAGATATTATTAATTTAAACTTTTTATAATGTCAAATTTCTAACTAAGGTAGCACCCCTTATCATTTTCATCCTTCTAAAAACAAATATCCGTAGAAGTTTGATCACTATCCTTAATTTCTACATTTTTTATGTGTTGAGTTTTGATTGATGATGTCATATTAGAGACGTCAAATTAGTAAGTCATAAAATATAAAGGCCTAATTCAAAGTTTTTAAACCGACTTTCCATTCAAAACCAAACTTTTTTTTTTTTTTTGTCAAATTTATAATAATTTAATAAATATTCTAATGCTTTAGTTTCATTTAGAACTATCTTATTGTTAAATATATATACATAAATAAAAAGAAGAAGATCGACATAATGTAGGGTAAGATTGCGTATACATTCTATGCCTTTGGAAAATTTTAGTTACATACTTATCTGTTAATTACTTTGAAAGATACTTTAAGTGTTTTTTTTTAAAGAAAGATACGATAGGTCGGTGTCTTTTTAGTGAGCTAGTTTTAGAATTTCTCAAACTACTTTTAGTTAAATATATAGATATTATAAATATTAAGATAAAATATAGATGCTCATTCCATTATCTTGGTCATAGCCACATGTCAACAAACATAGTTTCGGGTATTGACCATGTGTCAAGTAAACATGACCTTTTAGTGGTTATGTAAAGTCACATAAATAGTGACATTTTGTAGAATTGTTAGAGGTACCACAACTGGAGAGAACTCCAGGAAAGAAGGAGAAAATGGAAAAAAATCCAATTTTCTTAATTTTTTAATTTATTTTATTGTTTATTTATTTTATTTTATTATTTTAATATTATATTTTCTCAATTTTTGTATTCTGGTTGTGTCTCGTTTTCACAACTATGGATAATTTTTTTCCTAAAAAAAACATGGACTTTAAATTTTAACCATCTACTACTAATTTCTTTTAATAAAACAAAAAAAAAATAAAGAAAATGGTTATTTTTAGTTACGGTATAAATCAAGTTAATTATTAAGATTCACATACGTTTCATCAACTTTTAGAATTTTTTTAGTATTTGGACAACAACCCAAAATTACCTTTAGAAAAGATTTTTGAGTTTATGTAAACAAGTTGATTTTAGATAAACAAATAAACCAACAATGAATTTTTGCGTGTTTATTCGTTGATATCTCTCTAATTTAGTAATCTTCATTAGTCATCTACATTAATCCAACCATGTTGCAACCGACTACCACAACCATATGTCAATAGCCCGACGAAGACGATGAGAGGAAGAGGAAGAGGAAGAGGGTGGTTATTTGCGGTAGAAGATGGAAATAAGAAGAAGAAAAAAAAATCACGTGGAGAAGAAACTGGAGAAGGAAAAGGAAAAAGAAATAGAAAAATAATTGAGAAAAGAAAAATAAAAAGAAAACTAATAAAAATATTTGAGAAAAAGGAAAAGGAAATCAATAAAAATAATTGAGAAAAAAAAGAAAAGGAAACCAATATAAATAATTGAAGAAATAAAAGAAAAAAAAAATCAATAGAAATATTTGAGAAACGAAACAAAAGAAACAACTTTTTTTTCTTGTAACAATTTCTTATAAAATGGAAAACTTTTCTATTTTTTTAGAACGAGAAACACGTAATGTTACTAAACACCTTCGTTTCTTAAAAAAAAATGAAAACAAAAACAGAAAACGGAAACGTTACCAAATAGACCTTTAGTAACAACCTAATAAATTTTAGTGGCCAAGTTTTTGGATTTACAATTTTAAAATGAAAATTTATAATAAGAATAGTAAAAAATTAATAAATTAAGTATTTCACGGTATAAACTCAATATCTTTTTTTTTTTCTAATTAAAATAGGTATAACATAGTATATGTTATAAATTATATATGATGGTATTGTAAAATAATAATTGTTCATCCAGTCAACTCAATATTTTACATAGGATTCCAAATACTTTTGTCTTTTCATTCAATTCCATTGATCCATGTCACCATCTCAAAGGTGAAGATAGATTTATATAATTATACATACTGTTAAGTAGATAAATGAAAACATGGGGGAAATTAGATAAAAACACACCAAAAGCATAAATGCTTTTTATATACTTTTATTTTATCATAAATAATTAGCAGTAGTTTTCATTCCAATTGAATCTAAAATTACGACCTGCATGCATACACATAAACAAGTGAGAGAGCACATGAGAGAGTACATTGTAGACCCATCATAATTGCATCATTATTATTGAAACAAAATTACATAACCAAATAACATGATTATACATTACTTAATTAGAAAGGATACGTTTGGGCATATTCACCCTTTATTGAGAAGACAACCCATCTCTTTCTTTGCATCCTTTCGTGTTCGAAAACATACCACAATAGTGGAGGACTTGATTTTTCTTCTGCTTTTTGACTTCTCTCACTCAAGCTTCTTCTCATAAATGGGTTCATTGCTATTCTTAAAAAACTTAGATTCGTTTTCTTTTAGAAAGCTGAAGAATATTAAAAGAGTGCCTACAACTAAATGAGATAAAAGAGAGTTGTGATTGGTTCTCCCCAAGTTAGTTTTAGTTCCAGAACTATAGCACCCCAAACAAAGAAGTGAGAATGAAAAAAATTAAAAAAAAACCACGTGAGAGAACTAACTAGTATCTAAAATTATTTTTTTTGCCAACTCATTTTTAATTAAACGCCACATCATCTATCCTTGTTAGGTCAATTAACAATCAACTAACTTTGGGGATCATTTATAACGATTTTCTAAACTTTGGGAACTAAAGTGTTGCTTTTAAAACCTTAGGGACCAAATAGACATTAAACACACACTTTGTTAGGTCAATGAATGTATATTGTTGGAGATGAATGACGAAGTTGGTTGTCCGAGCTAATCGTTGGAGTTGACCCCTGTAAGTGATTGTGATTGTGTGAAATAGAAAATAATTATGAATTAAGAGATTAAAAACACTAAAGTAATTTTCAACTTATCTGACACATGCACCACCAAGGTTAGAAACATGGCAAAATTTTCAATAAATATATTAATAACTAAGACAAAATTAAAAAGAAAAAAAAAAGAATGATAGAAGAAATTAGATAATGTAAGAGTGGAATAAAATTAAAGAGACATATAGGTAAAACATTATAATTGATAAATAAACAGAAATATATTAAAGATAAGAAATATTAATTGTTAAAAGCGAAATAAAGAAAGAAAGAAAAAAAAAATAGAGGTTGGGATAAGGCATGCACGCAGACGTAGCTGAATCAAAAATCTTAAAATATAATATATTTGTATAATAATTCAAAAAGTAAAAACTATGTAATAATAAAGAAAAAAAGAAGAAGGTGCGTACGTAGATGGTGGAATTGGAATTAGAATTAGTATATATAAAAGTGTAAGAGGAACATATCTATTAAGAGATTAGGAGCACGTGTCCCTCACATATTTTAATATTAATTTTAAAGTGTTAAATTACAATATATTTTAAATAATTTTTTTTTATTATATTCTGCTTCTGGCACAGTAATTGTGTTTTTTTAAAACTTCAAAGTCTTATATTCAAATCTCATTTACTGCACTTATATTAGGTGGAAGATGATGAGTGAGTGAAGAGAGGGAAGAATTAGAAAGATCAATATTAGTAATAATAATAATAATAATATCTAAAAGTTAGTGGTGAGGAAACATGTTTTGGGGCTTTGGACCAGTTGTACCACTGGATGTATCGCACCAAGTTGTGGGTGTAACGTCTGATTGGGCAGTAGCTGTGTGTACCAAGAAGGAAGGCATTGAAGCCAGCTTGGCTGTGGAGACTGCTAATGTTGAGATTTCCCTAAATGCCAAAACATACAACTTTAATCTTACGCTCCACCTCAATCATCATGCAAATCATACTTTGTAGTTTAAGAGTAAATTTTTTCTTTTTTAGAATAATTGAGTAGAAAGATTCAAGCTACAAATTTTATGGGTATATATTAATACACTTTTATGATAAATGAGCTACGTTCTTTTTTACCGCTAAAAGTAATTCATTTCAAAATGAAATTAAACAAAGTACTGCAGTTTTAATCTAGAAAACATTAATATATAGAAAGTGATAAATTACCTCTTCAACCATAACAATGGGTCTCAAATCATCTACTTATTATTCGTTCTGGATACATATTCACATTAATTATGCACAACAAAATATGGTTATAAATGTGATCTAGAAATAAATTTTATAAAAATGACTTCACAAATTTAATGTAGTAGAACAATTAAAATCTTAAAATAAAATGTAACAAAAAAAAAAAAGAGAAATAAGAAAATCCACCTTGAACTTGAACCATCCCAAAAAATGAAGAAGAAAGAAGAAAAACCCTTAGTTTCTTTCAAACTATATAAAAATATTTAGAAATATTTATTAGAAAGCCAAAACTATATTATAATAAATGACATGTATATCATTTTTCTACCCTCTTATATGTATATTTTCAACCTTTTCTCTAAAATCATCAAGTATTAACATATTGTAATGCCAAAAATATATTTAAGCATAAAATGATGAGATTTTGATCAATAAAAAATATAATAAAAAAACATATACCTTTGCAAAAAACACATGTAGCTCTAGCTTGTACAAAAATTCAAATGTTTGTAAGAAAATGGTTGAAGAGATGTCTTTATATATGTCTCCACGTGCCCAAGACGACGCGGAGCGACCAATGTCCTCAAGATGAGTTAGTTTTAAAACATAATAGAAGTCGACACCAATATTTTTTTACGAAGTGATTGGGCACCGAAATAAAGTAAACACTTTTGAATAAAATCTTAAAAAAAATGGCCTACGAAAACTAGAATTGAGTCCGAGAGTCATTTGTGTGTGAAGAAGGTGTTAGCATCTCACAACGCCCATTTAGAAAACAGTGGCCAAAATTTCAAGTTTTGAATTGAAAATTTTCTTTAATTTCTTTAAAAAAAAATATCTTATTTTATCCCTTGCTACTTCAATATTTGAAGCAATGATCTCACAAAATAAGTGGAGAGTATTCCATCAATTGAACTATATTGAAGAAAATTTTCTCACCTCGAGAAAGTGATAAATTGGTACAAGTTCTCAAAACCCGTCGTAGGAACAGCCTTCTAATAAAGAGATGTTTTTTTAAAACATTAATTTAAATCTTTTTTTCTTTGGGATCAAATATTAGACTACCAAAGATGTTATCCTTCACCTCAAGAATATTAAGAAATAGGACTTCCAAATTTTCTAGATTCCAAATTTTTTTTGTTCCAAATTTTTAGATTCCGTCGTAGGTTTTTGTTTAAGTAACACGGTATAAGTTATTAGAAAAGATCGATTAGAAAACCTTAGGAAATCATAGATTAAATTTTGAACGATGAAGAAAAAAGAAAAAGTTATAACTTTAAAAAAAAATTCTAAATGATTAAAAAATAGTATTTATTTTAAAACATAGAGAATTTTAAATTGGAAGAATTTTAAAACATTGAAAATTTTAATTAGAAAGAGTTGAAAATTTTAAATAGGAAAAAGATGAGGCTTAATAGGAAAATTAGATAAGTGAAAACAAGAGTAAGGAAGCATCATACTCAATTATACAAACACAAAATAACATATTGATATTTATTTTTCATGAAAACATATTGGAGATCGATCTTAGACTTCCAAAGAATCTGACTCCTCACCTCAAGAATTATAAGAAATCAGACTCTCAAATTTTCTAGATTCCATCGTCGGATGTTTTTTTAAAGAAAAATTAATTGAAAATATTAGAAAAAAAATTAAACTAACTATTAGAAAAAAAATTAAACTAACTATTAGCAAACATATATTGAATGAACCATATAACAAATACAAACATTTAAATAAGCATATGTCCAATGATAAAAATGTAAAATAAAAAATAATGTATAAGTAAAATAAAAATATAAAGCAAAATTACTTGATAAAGAAAAAGAAAGTAAGAACAAATAAATAAGTAATAAAAAAGAGTATTTTTAAAAATAGCAAAATAAATCAAAATATTTACAAGTTATAACAAAATTTTGAATTCTATCACTGATAGTCTTCTATCACTATAACATATCAATGACTATTAATGATAGAATTTGCTATAGCTTGTAAATATTTTGTAAAATCTACTATTTTTAAAAATTACCCTAATAAAAAGATAAACAAGATATGAAACAAGAAAAATATAGAAATAAGATAATAAAGAAATAATTATAAGGGAAGAAAAATGAAAGAAATAAAAAGAAACAAACATCAACAAATGTGGAGAAAAAAAATAATATTAAATAACATATGAAAAATGACAATATATTAAAGAAATAATAATAAATTGTATGAAAATAATAAAATATAAAATACTAAATATAAAAAAAGTAAAAATAAATATTTAAAGAATAAAGTAACAAAGGAAATAAATAATAATAATAATATAAAGATAAACAACAAAACGTGAAACAAATATGTATAATAAAAAAAGCATACAGGATAATAAAGAAGTAATTATAAGAGAAACGGAAATTGGAAAATAAAAACAATAACTGAAAAAAATAAAATAAAGTTGAAATCCAAAACACTCTTGTTGTTTGAGGTGTAGATCATTGGAACCAAAAGTCCTACCTAAGTTAGAGTTTCTAGTTGCTTGGATTTTTGGTATTGTAGGGAGCTTTTTGGAGAAAGATGAAACTGGGTTTGTTAGAAAGAAAGCAAAATGGATATTGTAGATGTTTTGTTTTTTTTTTAGAAAAAGAGATGAAGGTAAGAAAAGTAATGACTATGAAGGTTAGAAGTTTGGATAAAAAAGAGGGGATATGAAGTTGTAAAAAAATCTATGATTTTCTTTGTGTGTGTGTGTGTTTTTTTTTTTTTTTTTTTTTTTTTTCACTTTTTCATGGATGAAGAAAAGATATTATTTATAGCCAAATTCATTTCTTCATATGGCTAACAATTCAAAAGAGTGAGATTTTTTTTTTTTTAAATTTGAAATAATGCCATCTTTGGCTTATACCTCAAAAGGGCACATGAGCCTTCTGGCAACAAAACGAATTTACAAAGTTGTCACATTTAGTATTTCTCCCTCCACCTTAGTTACCTTAACTAAATGGTTTAGTTACTCTGACCAAACTACCTACAAACTTTAAAAGTAATTGAATAACACTTTTATTTACAAAAGTTTGTTAATTACAAAATTAAAAAAATAGCTAAATTAAGGCAAAAGTTAATATAGCAATTGAATTGATTTTAAATAAGGTCGGATAAAATTAGGTGGCTACAACATGCACCCTTTCGTACAACTTTGTAGGACTAGAAAGTGGACGAAGGCGTAGCCACTACTTTGTTGAAATAAAACACTTCAAACATATTAACAGAGTCAATGACTAGAGATAAACAAGCACCTCTTCACAAGTTAAAAACGTTGGAGGCTAGGAATAAACAAGTGTTATCACAGCAAAAATAAAACGATGGGAGCCATTGATAAACGAGCACCCCACAACAAAAAGTGTCAATGGCTAGGGATAAACAAGCATCACATGACAAAATAAAACATTGGAGGCCAGAGATAAACAAGCGCCATTACAACAAAAATAAAACGCTGAGGGCTAGGGATAAACAAGCACATCCACAATAAAAAGTGTCAAGGGCTAGGGATAACACAAGCACCACATGACAAAATAAAACGTTGGAAGCCATGTATAAACAAGCGTCATCACAGCAAAAATAAAACACTAGGGGCCAGGGATAAACAAGCACCTCCACATCAAAAGTGTCAAGGGCTAGGGATAAACAAGCGCCACATGACAAAGAGAAAGCTAGAAGCTAAGGATAAACAAGCACTATCACAACTAAAAATAAAACGCTGGCGGCCATGGATAAACAAGCACCTCCACAGCAAAAAAATGTCAAGGGCCAGGGATACACAAGCATCTCATGACAAAATAAAACATTGAAGACCGAGATAAACAAGAGCCATCACAACAAAAAAAACGCTGAGGACATGGATAAACAAGCACCTCCATAGCGAAAGTGTCAATGGCCAAAGATAAACAAGCACCATCACAGCTAAAAGTAAAAGGATAAATGTCATTTATGAAATGCATGCATGCATGTATATGCTTACTAAGACATGCTTATTTTAATAGTTTTCTTTAAAAAAAAAACATTCTCTAGATTCTTTTCAAAAGAAGAAAACGAGTTAAAGCAGACAAAATAGGTGGTTTACTTTTCCATAAAAACTGGTAATAGGTATCATGAACTTGAGCTGTAATCTAGCTACTAATTTGCCTTGAAAGTCTCATTGGAGTGATTATTTACCAAATAAAACACCATTTCTAGTCCTTGAGACTGATGGTAATAAGCAGGTCGATAAAAGACAGTGATTTTGTAACTTAGATCTTGATCTTAAAGTCCTTCCTCAGACTTTAAACTATTCATAAGTGAAGAACTTTAAAGGCTCTTATAGTCTCTAAAGAAGGAGTTTTCTTTGAAATTGGCTCTCTTCTGCAAGTAACAATGACAAACATCCTATGCTTTGAAATGTAGTCTTACTTAAATGGATGATACTTAGAATTTGATAGTGAAAGCTAGTTTCCACCCTATGTATTAAATAAGGGGAGACTGCCCAAAAGATCTTTGATACAAATAGAAAAACTTCTACTAATTCCATTTTACGAGCAACAATGATGATTATTAGACATCTTGCAACATAATCACTTCCAAGTTAAAGATTTTGGCTGGCTAACTGAACAATTCTCCTGTTCTCTATTTAAACGTCTCAAGCACAACATATTTTAATTCTTAATTTGAAATCAAACCTTTATGTTGATTTCATTTATAAAGTCTTCATTAATACCATATTTTTTTTATGACGACCAAATAAAAGAAGATAAAAATATACTTGAAAAAAATGTAAGCCAACAATTCATTTTTTGTGAAAAAAAGGACACATGTTGGTTATGAAGATGCCATCCAAATTCAACAAAACATAAAAAGGTGCCTTGTTACAAAGATCTTACCCTGATCTCGACGATAGCTAATAAAAAATAATCTCTCATTTCTTTAGCGATCTTAGGTAGTTCTTTTTTGTGATGCTCCAACTTTTGCAAGCATGGAGAAACCAACTCATCAAATCGAATTGCACTACTAAAGACGATATAGACAAGTGCTTCATTGTCATTTCTTTATCTATCAATTATTTGACTTTTTCTCTTCATAGTTCACATGTTAATTAAGGGATGGTGGTGACACATGACTGATAATGCTCTGTGTCGAGTTGATCTCATGGACTTCATCTTTTCTTTTAGTGGTCAGATCATGCTTTTAATGATGCTAACTTCTACTTCTACATCATTGGTAATCCCTTCTTTTTAAAACTTCACTCTCAAGTATTTCTCTCATTGTACGAGACATTTTATCATAGTATGGAGCATTCATAATGCTTATAAAACACTGGTAACATTTCTTAATTACTCGGTCAATCTTTGCCTCTAATCGACTGTTTTTTACATCTTTAAGCATATCCCTCAAAAGTGACTAATGCTTCATTCTTTATGCACGGGATATTTAAATGGTATAAAGCCAAATTAATAATGTCCTTGTACTGTTTTAATGCTTGTGTGCATATGAGAGTTATCCAACTACATGTACCAATGACCAGTTGGACCAATTAGGTTATCTTTTTATGAACAAACAACTAAAAAAGAGAGGTGGAATCAGTAGACGCACTAGAACATCTCAACTAGGCTGACGCTTTCGTAATGCCTTCCGCATACCTCATACTTAATAAAATATACATTTCTTATCATGATAATGTCAAATTGACGTTCTTGGAACCGATGAAAAAAACTTCATTGTGGAAGTGGACTGACATCCTTTAGCCGTACATTATGAAATGACCTTTAGCTTATTCGTTTTTAAATTTACTACTTGTTTTTTTTTTTTTTTTTTTGCAAACGTGCTTTTTCTTTTCTTTTTCGTTTTAATTATTTTTTTTAAAGTAAAGAATGAAGATAATTGAGAAAGCAGAAATGGACACGTGGACCACAACATAGCCGTTACGAAGCTCGCTCCATATTTCTTCTTTACCTTCTTCTACTTCTTCTTCTTCATCACAAACTGGAAAGGCACATTGCTTGGAATTCCCTCACCAATTTCCATAATTCCAACAAAAAAAATGCTACTTCTTCCTTCTCCACCTTCATCGTATTCATCTTCATCCTCACTTCCCCCCATTTTTGAGTCCAAACGCCTTCCTATGTTTCATCTTCCTACCACTCTCTCCCCCCGTCGGATCTTCCACATCCGCTCATTTGCCACCAATAGAACCACCGCCCTTGATTCCTTCACTCAGCGCTCCGGTTACCTCTTCGATCTAACCGCATACGAGTCCGAGTCCTTGGCCGAATACAGCGTCTCCAAGATTGCCGCCATTTATCGGAGGAAGCCGCTTCTTGTTCTTCGGAGACTTCTTCAGGTCGGTTCTACTTTTGGCCGATGGTTTGGTCTACGCCTTATCGATGATTTGAGGGAAAGGTCCGATCTCATGTTCGAGGTGAGATCGATATTTCTTTCTTTCTTTTTTTGCTGGGAGTTATTTGTTATTTCAATCTGCATATCTGTATTTGTTGCGGTTTGTAATTTCGATGGTTTTGTTGTAGGTCAGAGCTGCTGAACTTAGGAATATATTGGTGGAGCTCGGTCCGGTATATTCATCGCACTTTCCCCATTTATTCTGCATAATCCAATATCATATTTATAGTACAACTGAGTTTCACCTAATTTTGACCAAAATATGTAGAGAATTATAAGATACTCCATCCATTTCTCTTCTAATTTTGGCTTTCCTTGTATGCTTACCTTCCTTTTATGCTTCTATTTCACGTGTGGTATATGTTCTGTATTATGCAATGTATATAATTATCTATCAAATGAGAGAGCTATGTATTGAAGAACTTTGTATTATTTAATTCATCTTATTTACTTACAAAATCCAAGCTCTTTATATAGAAGATCTTGGTAACTTCTACTTAACTAACTGCTGGTAATTACAAAACAGAATATAACTAACTTGATCTAATAGACTGTTGTAACAAACTAATTTTATTGTTGATACTCCCCCTCAAGTTGGACGATAAATGTCAATGATGTCCAACTTGGATACTAATCTAGATAAGGTAGATTGCTTTAGTGAACATGTCTGCTAGTTGTAAGCTGGATTTGATAGGAAGAACTTTAAGAAAACCATCAACTATCTTGTCTCGAACAAAATGGCAATCAATTTCTCTATGTTTCATGAACTCTATGTTTCATTCTTTCATGAAACATTGGATTAGAGGCAATGACAATTGCTGCTTGATTGTCACAAAATACTGTAGTAGGCAATAAGATCTTCACATGAAGATTAAAAAGAAGTTGTGTGATCCATACCAACTCATTGGTAACTGATGCTAAGGCTCTGTACTGAGCTTCTGCAGAGGATCTAGAAGCAATAGCTTGCTTCTTGGACTTCCATGATATGGTAGAATCCTCTAGGAAGATGCAAAAACCTGTAATAGATCTTCTAGTGTTAAGACATGATCCCCAATCAGCATCTACGAAGGCTCTTAAGTGGAAGGAAATAATAGGTCTTATTAGAATACCTTGTTCAGGAGATCTTTTTAGGTATTTAACTCAGAGCATTGTCAGAACGAAATTTTTTGATTATCTTTGAGAATTGGGTCTCAACAAGTTTAAAAAAACAATGGATGACTTGTAGAATATCATTTTTATTTCTCAAAAGATGAACCCCGGTGTATCTTGACTTATCATCAACAATAGTAGCAAAATAAGAATGACCTGCATGTGTCTGAGTTTTAAAAGGTCGGATATGTCACAATGCACAAGATCAAAATGTTTTCAGCAACATTATTCAAGGCTGGAAATGAAAGACGTTTCTGTTTAGCTAAGGGAAAAACATGACAGGTTTCTTTACAATTCAAAGAATCAGAAATCTCTATCTTTTTGACAATTCTTTTATTCTACCGATAGATGGGTGTCCCATGCGATTATGCCAAGTGGTTGTAGATGCTTTACATAGCAATGCAGTAGACTGAATAGGATACTCTTTACTTTTTTTATCATTTATTCTGAGCAAGTAGAGTCCACTGATTAATTCAATCTTCCCAATCATTTTCGAAACTGACTTGTCCTGAATGATACAATCAGAGTTAGTGAAGACTGAAGGACATAAAATATTTCCTATCCTTAAGAAGAGCACTCACTGATAGTAGATTGTACTTGAATTCAGGAATGTAAAGAACATCTTTCAGTATCACTTGTGCTATTGAAATATCACATATGTACTCAACTTTTAGACGGACTTTGGTAGACAATATAACTGTCATATTTTGAGTACTGTGAAGCTTATTAAACATGGATTTGTCATGGCATATATGAGAAGAGGCACCATAATCAATGATCCAAACTAAAGAATTGGTAAGTGAAGTAGAGAGACAAGTACCCGCTATGTGGGTAGTTTCTGTTTTGGTATTCTCACCATTTTGTGAAGTATTGAGATATGTTTGGAGCATACTCAAAAGTTATGAGTATTGGTCACTATTGAGGCTTGCAAAAAACGTAGACTGATTACCTTTAGGAGCTTCTGTCATCTTCTCATTCTCCGTTTGTACAGAGTTACTCTGCCTCTGTTGGTGTACCGAATTATTGTTTGCCAATTGATGTCCTGGTGGATATCCGTGTAGTTTATAACATTTGTCAGCAATGTGACCTCTATATCCACGTTAGTGCATACTGGCCGTATGTCTTTTTTCTTGGATCTTTCAGAATTGAATCTTTTCTCAGTATTAGTCATCAAAGTGACACTTTCAATAGAAGGAGAAGATCCAATGGATCTTTGTCTTTCTTCTTGGATGATGAGAGAAAATACCTTATTTATTGGTGGCAAGGGATAAATGAGTAAGATTTGTGCTCTGATTTGGGAGTAGGATTCGTTCAGCCCCATAAAAAATGTCATCATGAACTCAAACATTTAGAAATTCAATCATCTTCTTTGACCCTTCACCATTCATCTATGAGTCTATACTCAACAAGTTCTTGCCATATGCTGGTAACCTTTGCATAGTATATTTCGACTGAAAGACTTCCTTGAGTAGTGGTTACCAGATCCTTGAGTAGTGGATATATATGTGGCCCATTAGACTGCCTGTATCTTTCCTTCAACTCATTCTATATTTCTTTGACACTTTCATTGTAGACTAAGCTGGCAGCGATTTCCTTTGAAATGGAATTGATGATCCATGAAGCTATCACGTCGTTATTACATTTCCATTTCAAAAGAAGGTTACCTTTTGTTGGTCTTTCGATTGCACCGGTTATGAAGCCAATATTGTTCTTCCCTTATTGATGATATGATTACTACAAGTGATGATCAGACTATATTTGACTTACAAATGCTACCTCGGAAAACACTTTGAGATGAAAAATTTGGGACCTCTCAGTTATTTCCTTGACCTCGAGGTCTCATCTTGCCAAGATGGGCACTATTTATTCCAAAAAAAATGTTCTTATGACCTTTTGGTTTGACTTGATAGTACTGCCACAACATCAATATCATTAGATAAATGTTTGCTCAGATTTCTTTCAATGGTATTTTTCTCGAAGAATCTACTTTGTATTTCTTAAATCACCAATTGAACTTAAAAACTTAAGTCGGTGGGTGAGGGTAAATTTAATATAATATCTAACACCCTCCCTCACTTGTGAGCTTGAGTTATGAAGAAAGACCCGACAAGTAGAAATCAATATTAAATGGGAGGAAACAACAATGCAGGGGCTTGAACCCAAGACATCTTGCAACAACCTTCTTTGGTACCATCTTAAATCAGCAATTCAACCCAAAAGTTTAAGCTAGTGGGTGAGGGCAAATTTTATAATAATATCTAACAATATCAGTAACTGGTTGATAGTCTTATTTACGTCATTGTGACACACCCATATATTGCATGTGCTGTTTATCTTGTGTTAGTCAATTCATAGATTCTCCTTGGTCTATACATTTTACTACTATACTTCAATTTTACATTATGCCAAGGGACACTATTGGTCGTGGACTTTAGTTTTCTTCCCAGTCGTCCTTTGTTTTATTTGGCTACTCTGATGTTGATTAGGCTAGTGATCCCACTGATCGATGTTCCACCATAGGTCTTGCTTCACTTATTTGATTCTCTCAACTGTTGGAGAAGTAAGAAACAAACTGTTGTTTTGCTTTGGCAATAAATCTGAATATCATATTGTGCATTTCTGATGCTACTTCTGAACTACCAGGGTTTCACTAGCTTCTTATTGATATGGGTGTTTCGTCATAGTATGCTATTATACTTCATTGTGATAATCACAGTCATTCAAATTGCTCACTATGATGTTTTTCGTGAAATGTACCAAGCCCATTGAATATGATTGACATTTTGTTCATCATCTCTACGGCAACACTATCCACTTACGTTCCATCTTCACTATAGTGCAACCAACTAACACCTTCACAAAAGTATTCACTTTGGTCGCTTCACTCAGTTGCTTCACAAACTCAAGTTGGTCTCCACCTTTCCACCTTGAGTTTGAGGGAGGATATTACCATATATAGATTACCATACATATTGAACTCTAATTTTTACTTTCCTTGTATGCTTCTAATTCTTGTACATATGCTGTATTAGGCAATGTGTTGCATCATCTGATTATTCTTCCATGACAAAAGTATTCACTTTGGTCACTCAGTTGCTTCACAAACTCAAGTTGGTGGTTTCCACCTTGAGTTTGAGGGAGGATATTACCATATATAGATTACCATACATATTGAACTCTAATTTTTACTTTCCTTGTATGCTTCTAATTCTTGTGTATATATCCTGTATTAGGCAATGTGTTGCATCATTCGATTATTCTTCCATGACTTTCTTTCTTTCTTTCACCCGCTGCTTGGCCTCTTTCTCTCTTCTCTCTTGTGGTTTGTTCTGGAAAATATTCTCTGGTGCAGTGAGCTTAGATTTAATCTATACATTATTTTTTGAAAAGTCAAGGGAACCCCCTCCTGTTGTTGTTTTTGTTTCGCTTTTTGAAGTTTCTTAGTTTATGTACAGATGAAGGCTTTGAACTTTTTTTGTTTTTATTTTTTTATTATCATTATTTTTTATATTACTTCATGGGAAATTGTTTTATAAAATTCTGGCTTTTAGTTACTGTACAAATGTCGTATTAATTTATGATCTTCACGTTATTCACATACCAATAACTTTGTTTCTTAAGCTTCAATTAATTTCATATTTACTTTATTGGAATACTTTCATTTTAACTCTTCTCAACTTGTATCATGGCTTTATTTGCAGGCATACATCAAAATTGCTCAGGCTGTCTCATCTCGAGCTGTAAGTTCTTGAATTTATTTCTTTAAAGCCGCTATGAAATTGTATGTCATATTTGAGGTTTTCAAATCCTTCCATTTCTTGGTTCTAATGTATGTCAAATAAGAGAATTTTATTAATGTTTGAAAGTTTTGAATACAAGTACTCTATTTATAATTGAAAAAAAACTAATTCTAATCCTAATTAATAAAAAAAACTAATTCTAATCGTTAAAAGAAACTAATTTAATCCATAATAAACCAAAGAAACTAATCCTAATCCTAATAAATCAATGATTTGACCATAATACAGTATTCCTACTACCTCATTCTATCCTTCCTAAAAGAAACTCGTTCTCGAGTTTTAAAACGAAAACGAAGGTAAAAAGGTAAGCCACTTGAATGGAAACAACTCTAAAACATCAACAACATCCAAATTGCACAAGTCGAGCCAAGATTTATCTTTTGAAACGGAATGAACTTTTTAGCAAAATCACCATGAATTAATCCAAGAATTATGTTGTTAAAAAAATTATTTGTTGTTAATATATATGCAGACTCAAGGAATGAAGGAAAAATATTTTGATATAACCTTGATCTTAGTTGTTCTTGAACGATTCTTGGTAAATCTTGCACGTTTTTTTGTATACGTAGGTGTTGATTCTCTTGTTGTCTTTTTTTTTGGTCATTGTGGTCAAGGCTAATTTCTGCTCTATTGTCTTCTTCAGCCACACAATCTTCTTCTTCCTTTTTCGTCAGGTGTTTATTTCCGGTCACCTCTGTCTTGTCAGCAATTTCGATTAAGTGCCCAAATGTAATTTTGTATGGGTTTCTGGGTTTTACTTCAAATTAGGTTGGCGTCCTCTCCATTTTGAAAATAGCTTCGTTTTTTACTTGATTTATCTTCTTCATTTTTGTTCCCGAAGTGGTCTCAAATTGAGATTGCTTTCTAGCTTCTGTATTTCTTTGTGGATAATTGTTGAAAGTTTTTTCTCACGTGGTTTCCCTCAGATTTTGCAACCTTTTTTCTATTCTCTTAGTAAAGTCAGCCACGATTTGATTCTTACACATATTTTTCTGATTTTGCTGATAAAGAATTGTTCTGACTCTGGTGGTTAGAATCTAATTTTCATCATCTTCAACATTTGTTGCCAATTATTGGTCTTTTGTCCATCAACTTTCTATTCAATTGATTTTGATTCTACCAAACCAACACCTTTGATTTCAACTTGAAGGCAATTAATTTTACATTTTTGTCTTCTAGTGTGTTCATAAAAACAATTTTTGAAAATATCATCTTCCTACTCGGATTGGTCCATCGCCTTCTCATTTGAATGAAAAAAATTCAGTCTTGAACCTCTTGGATGGGTTTTTGGAATCTTGGAGTTTGAAAAACTAGGTGATCCCTCTCCTGTGAGTTCCAATTTTCTCTGATTTTTTTTCTCTAAAACTTCTTCCCACCGCTATTTGGCTAGGTCTTCTTCGTTCATCTCCTCTCTTTTCCTCTACTCGTTGAGGAAGGTTCATCAAGACAAGTTCCATCTGTCTTAATATTTTTGACACCATTGTATTTAATTTGTCCATCCTTTTTATTCCGTTCCAAATTGCATTAGAATCTTTGTTGGAATTGATAGAATCACTATAATCAAATTTCAAATGCGGATAATGCAATTCTTTGAGAATATCGAGCATGGGCAACATTGTTATGTTGGATTTCTTACGTATCACTTGAGTAAGAATTTCAACACTACTTTTTGGAGTAAATCTTACTTTCTTGCCCACACCAACTACTATATTTTTTCTTCGTCGTCTTCTTTGAGCAGTAATAGTCTATTCTTGCAAAATCTTGATTATTTTATTTTTTGGAATTTTAAGGGTTCCCCCTTGTTAGATGCGTGTTGTTTGGCAACGAGCACAACTCACAAAGCTCCCTCTTGTGATCAGTGTCATGAAGAGTTTCCTAGTCTTCCACTAGTGGCAATCAATGTCGGTCCAAACGGCTGCTCTGACACCAATTTGACGTATACGAAATAAGAGAATTTTATTAATGTTTAAAAGTTTTGAATACAAGTATTCTGTTTATAATTGAAAAAGAAACCAATCCTAATCCTAATTAATAAGGGAAACTAATCCTAAACTTCTGGAAAAAGATCCCAAAAACAACTTAAACAATAAACTTCTGGAAAAAGATCCCAGAAGCAACTTAAACAATCACAACGCCTGAAAATATGGAAAATCTTACTCCGCCTTTCAACACAAAATACAACAAAAAGACCCAACCGCCGAAGGCATCTTCCTCATGAGCCTATCCAACCCTTAAACTATTTTGTTCTTCAAAATGGAAAAATAACTTATCTAAATTTTAATATTCTTGTAGGCTCAGTTTGATTTTAATGAGCCAAATTTGGAAGGAGAAAATGTACAGATTTTTTATTCTTTCTTTGATGATGATAATAGGATTCACGGTGTTCAAGCGCTGTGTTTTTTTTTTTTTTTTTTGGGGGTGGGGGGTGGGGGAGGGTCTTATCATCGTCCCCATTCCTATTTGTTCTTTCATCATGAAAAACAATTTATGTAATTCTCATTAACTTTGATTTTGGAAAATTGGATGCTTTTCTGCTCGTTCAAAGTTTAGATGCAAGCATGAGTTATTTACTTGAGGATCTGTGATTTTGAAAGCTTTTTTTGTAATATTTGTTGTTAATTTTTGGAAAACTTAACACTTTTAATCTATTTTCTTTATCTAAAAGAACATTGCATTCTTTCATTCTTGGTATGATTCTATACCTTCACCTTGAAATTGCAAGAGAGTGTTCTAAGCTTGTACGAAATTTGATATTCTTTGGGTTCATCTTGGAGATGTTTGTTCCACTATACTTTGGGGTATTTGTGATGTTAAAACTTCTACGAACTAGTTTAGAATTTTTCTATTCAGGATCCTGATCAGTAGATCAAATTTTCAAGTTCTATTTTGAACATTTTCTCCACAAAGATTGAAAGAGTTATTTCCCCACTTGAACCTTCTTCTTGTGTTTTCTTTTTAGAAATAAGTTGATTATTGAAACAAAAGCAGAAAAAATTCATCTGTCTTTAGCACCTCAATGGAGGTTCGAGTGATAAACATAATCTTTATAGAACTTATTTTCAAATAGCTTTGATTATTCAGATATTTTATATGGTTTTGTGAGATTTTATTTAATATACTTTGCAGGATTTGATGCCACCTTCTTATTTGGATGAACTCTCACTTTTACAAGACCAAATAGCTCCGTTCTCATCTCAACTTGCTTTTGATACAATAGAACAAGAACTAAATATACCTTTGGATGAGCTTTTCTCTGAGATATCACCTGAGCCAACTGCTGCAGCATCTCTTGGGCAGGTTTTTTTTCTTTCATTGTAGTTGTGTTGTTTTTAGGTGTAATACATTCATGATTTAGGAAAGTACTTGTATTGAGAAAGCAAATTATAAGAAATTATTACTTTCCTAGATCTTGAAAGTAATTCCCAATCATAGGAAAGTAATTCTCATTAATTTATGATCATATTGAACTATTACTTTCCCCAAGGCTAGACAAGTGTGAGTTTTCTTCTAAAATATAGGTTTATCAAGCAAGGCTTCGACGTAACGGACAAGTTGTTGCTGTCAAAGTTCAAAGGCCTGGAGTTCAGGCTGCTATAGCACTGGATATCTTGATCTTGCGGTATCTAGCTGCTGTATTTCGCAAGGTGGGCAAGTTAAATACTGATCTCCAGGTATGGTAACCCAAACATCGGTGTTAAGAGCACATCAAGTGAATTAACACTTCTGGTTCTTCAACTGTGTACTCTGTGCGTGCAAATATGACCACTTCCCTCAATTTAGTTAAGGACTAAGTGAGTTTTGTTATAAGGGTTCAACCCACAATCGCATCATATATAGTTTTACAACTATTTTTAATATGCAGGCAGTTGTTGATGAATGGGCAACGAGTCTTTTCAAGGTATGTATTCTGTTTCAAAATTTGAACACAAACTAATTTAAAATTAATTTAAACCATACTTCTTGTAGAGAACTTGGTTGTTTAAAATAGTGCACAAAAGATAAGAGGTAGGTAATGTGGATGATTAACTTTATCTTTAAAGATAAGGGAATTGACTTTATCATTAAAGATGACGAGGGACCACCAAATTAGTATAGTGCAATTGCAAATAGTTGTGAAGTTCTTATGAAATTAATACTTTTCTCTTAAAATGAAGTCTTCCTTGCTCGGATGTGAGGGAAGATATCCTTTTAGGGAACTCCATAGACTTATCATCCTTTCACAGATAACAGGAATTTGCAATTATAGCTTAACTTCAAAGATCTCTCCCGTCAACCATGTCACGAGGCAGACATAATTTTTTGAACCCTTGTGATTGTATTTTTGGTGAATACTCACCAAAATAACAAAAGGAGATTTTTCCTTTACAAATCATAATAGTCATCCAATCATCATAAATGTAGTTTTTAGATTTTCAGTTTGAAGTTTGTTGGATGACTGTTCTCAAGTTAAGATTGAATACAGGTAAATCGTAAATCACATTGAATGCAGGAGATGGATTACAGGAGAGAAGCAAATAATGGTCGTAAGTTCAGGTATGAGCAAGTTCATTATCACTAGATTTTTTTTAACTTATAGGGAGGAGCGATGTTTCAAAAAGTTTAAGGCAACCTTGAGACTTTTCTCATCAAGAACCGAGGTGTAAGCTTTGAGGTGGTGTGTGAGGCATGAGCCTCATTTCAAATAGAGTAAAAAGCATAGAAATGTACAAGCTTACCAGCCTAGTATTGTAGCATTTAGAATGATTAAACTACATCCATTATCTTTTGAGCTAAACACAATACCCAAAATTAGGGAAATAAAGAAAGAATACGAAAAAAAAATTTAAAAAACCAAGGAAAAGCCTAGAAAGAAAGTAGGAAAAAAAAGACATGGGAAAATACAGCAGTTTTTTTTTTTTTAATTAATTTTTTTCTTTATAATTAGAATGGCAAGCCATACATAAATTTAGGAAACATGAAAAATATCTTTTAGAGTTATTTCTTTTAAAAGTTGTAGAAGTATAAAATATTATAAGAGTTGGCAGTGAGACCAGAGAAAAAATTGAAGAAAGGAAAAACCTTCGATATTTAGCATAAAGTATTTTTTCCATAGGCCTGGCTGTTCTAAGGAAGAAGCTACCCGGTTTGTTTTTGAGAAGGCTGGTTTGACATTTAGCATCAATAACTTCCTCCGTTGAGCCATTGAGCCATTTTTAGATTAGTATTGCCTCCATTTTCTTCTGTTCTTGTCTTTTTTTTTTTGAAACGGAGACAAACTTCTTTATTAATTAGAGCTCAATGTATAAGAGAATTATACAATGAGATAAATAAAGAAGTCCAAACAAGCGAAAGAAGAAGAATAATAGGGATCAGAAGGTGCACCCGGACATCTCAACTAGGTTGACACCCCCTTAGCACCAAAACATCATATCCCATTAAAACTAGCCCATTGCAACAATGAGAACAAAATCCAACCTATTACAATGAGAGTAGAATCCAGCAAATACAGCAAAACTAAAAAATCATCGAAAACTAGAAAAGAAAAAAGGCCAGAAAACAGGTGAGCCTGATTAGTCAACTAAGATATTACTGAGAAGTAGTCCTAGGAAACTGACTGAGATAGAAAAACTGTCCAATTGAGACAGAGGTCTTGTGTGGAGTAATTTGCAAAAATCTTGTTTTAGAGAGCACCAAGCTGCTGCATTACATTGCAATGAATTGAAAATTTCTAGGCTTGATCTTTTCTTGTCTTGAAAAATCCGCGGATTACGTTCAAACCACAATTCCGCTAAAAGAGCTTTTAATAGATTTAACCAAATCAGTCGAGGCTTATAAGGAAGAGGCGGACCCTCCAATAGCTGAAGCACCGAGGAGCTGAGGGAGGCGTCGAATACCATCAAAGATGGAGAAGAAACTATTCCAACAAACAGAGGAAAAAGGGGCAAAGTAGGAAGAGATGAAGCAATGACTCATTAGCATTCATACAGAGAGGGCAAACCGAAGGCTCGGCATCTGCTTGGGGATTTCTTTTGAAAAATTTCTGCACAATTCTGTTCCTGTCTTTCAAACAATAAAACCAAAGTCCATTTTCTTTCATGGGATTAAGAAGATTTTCCCATTTAAAAGATGAAGACCCTCACCATCTTTGTTACCCTTCCATATCTTACTCATAATTATGCCTCAAAGGCGTGAGTATAAAGACACATTCCTCTTTTCTTTTACAGCAAAAGCCTATTTCAAGCCTTTATTATTATTATTATTTTTATTAAATGAAACGACGACTTTCATTGAGAAAAAAGTGAACACACACACACACAAAGTGCAACCTGCTTATTATTATGTCTTGTGTGCAAGAGCAGCTCAAGATAAGATGAGGCCTTATGCCAATGTTGTCATGAAGGGCCTACGATGCAAGATTACAAGCTCTTAATTTTATGGAATGAAAATGTCTTTGTATTACTATTACAATAATTTATTCTTATATAAGAGAAAGGCTTAATACATCAAAGGTAAGAATCATAATGAGAGATTAAAATAAAATCATAAATGGTTTCACCTAATTAACATATTTACAATCAATACATGCATCTGAATTTGATAATTTAATTTCAAACTTTCATACATATTGCTAACTAGTGGTATTTCACATTTGATTGAACAGACAGTTGTACGGAAGCTTGCAAGATGTATTGGTTCCTCAAATGTTCATGGAGCACACAACACGTAGGGTCCTTACTATGGAATGGGTAAAGGTATGATTGCTTGACTCATCCTTCGAGTTATGAAACAAGTCTTGGACATATTAGTTGACATATCGATAAGTTCGTGGCTGGCAAAATAGGAATTTTTTACTCCAACCTAGTCCTTTATTTTTAATTATTATTTGTATGGCGAATCTTGATATTTGAGGCCGAAAATGTTTGATATTCTTGCAATTTGTCAGTTTAACTTTACTTAATTTTGTGAGAGGAAAATAATAGTTGGGAGACTATATACTTGGGCTAATCACGTTTTCTCTTTCAGTAAAAACTAAAATTTTCATTTATCGTTGTAATTAGAATCATTGCTCACACTTTTCATATTGTTTATGTAGGGGCAGAGGTTAACAGAGACGAAGGATCTTTACTTGGTGGAGGTTATTCTCAAGACTAAATGAAATTCTACAACTAGACTATATGCTTCTTGAGTAACCTTCTTGTGTCTCTTTTTTTTGGTAATATCTTAATATGATCTCTTTCATCGTCCCCAACAGGTTGGGGTATACTGCTCCTTCAATCAACTTCTGGAATATGGATTCTATCACGCAGATCCTCACCCTGGAAATCTTCTTCGCACCTCTGACGGAAAACTAGCTTATTTAGGTACTATCATTAACTCTATCATTGTTTGCTACTTTTGGTGAGAGCTTGATTGTATATCTTAAGTTTTTGCCCAATAGCTACCTGAAATTTGATACTTTTACCTTCTTGGCACTGAAATTTGATACTTCTTGGCAATTCTTACAACTGATTCCTCATCATCATGAAAAGAAGATAAAACTTCTTTAGAAGTTGGGGGAAGGGGCGGGGGGTTGGATACTTTTTTAATAAACTGATCATTTGACCCAGGGATAGAGATACTAGAATTGTTAAAGACCTTGTCAGGATCCAAAGGTTGTTGCTGTTTTGAAATGAAATCCCGTTGCATCTAGAATGATGAAGAAATCAAAAGATCTGTGTAAAACAAAACTCTTCTAGAGCATCATTCAGGGACAAGAGGAATTTCTTTTTCCTTTTTTTTTTTTTTGAGAAGAATGCAGATGGAAGGCCTCCATAGACCACCTTGGCTTCACTCTGTTAGTACTTTCTGTAGGTTGGATGATGAATGCTTAACTTCTTCTAGAGACTCTTATTGTGCGGAAAATCATTAATAGGTGTGGCTACCTTAGGACCATTGTCACCCGAGTCATTCAAATTAAGAGGAAGATTATGCTAAGGGAACATTTGGACAAACTTTTACTTCATTCATCTTCCCATCATGCTAAAGGAACGTTTGGACAATTTTCACTTCATTCACCTTACCATCATTTGACAAAATAGATGCTTCATCTTCCATCACCTTTTTTATCCTGTATAAATAAATGGAAAACCTTTTTATCATGTCCAACTATATTTATTTTACACGCTAACAATGATATAAAGTTAAAAACTACATATCTTGATGAGTTAATATTTACATCTTTGCCGCCAGATTTTGGTATGATGGGTGAATTTAAACAAGAGCTTCGTGATGGTTTTATTGAAGCTTGTCTCCATCTTGTAAACCGTGATTTTGATGCATTGGCCAAGGATTTTGTCACCCTTGGGTATCGTGGACCTGTGGCTTCTCTCTACTTGTTTTCTGTTAAAGATAATTCTTTTGATGCTTGACTTTTTTGAGGTGGCATTTTTCTTGTCTTTATATAGGCTTCTTCCACCAACTGCAGATAGACAAGCAGTCACACAGGCATTAACAGGTTTTCCTGTTTTCCATAAAAATTTCTTGGATCAATGAATTGTGTTATTGGGCTTGATGGTAATTTTCTAAAGGGTTATCATGGATTGAGGTATTAATCTCGCATATATTGTGGGTGCAGCTGTATTCCAAAACGCTGTTTCCAAAGGAGTAAGAAGTATTAGCTTTGGGGACCTTCTGGGAAACTTAGGAACCACAATGTACGATATTTCTTGACTCCTATCATCCAAATGATTGTCTCAGTTTGAATCTTCTTTGAAGTTCTAATCGGGGTGGAACTTTGAAGCAGAAAAAAAGTGGGAAAAATAATTCTGTAGTTGGAGTTGACTTCTGTAGGACTTGGGGCGGTTGGATATGAGCTTGTTGTTAAAGTACATTGTTAATAGAAGATTAAATTTATCATTATTCAACATTTTGGTTCCATAATGGTTTAACATGGTATGGTATCAGAGGTAGAGGTCCTGTGTCCACAAACCCCTTTTATTTTATCTCCATTTGATATTGACAACCACATATTGGCTGTAAATTCTCAAGCCCACAACTGTCCTGAAACGGGGAACCAGCATATAGCTTGGGGGGAGAGACTACCAGTAGGAGGCTTTATGATGAGTTGATTAAATATGATCTAGCTATGAAAGATACTTCCTGTAGACAGTTCTTTGATTTATTTCCAATCAAAGTTCTAATGAGAGAGCTTATACTTCCACGTAGAATTGAATAACATATATACTTGTTAGATGTCTGATGTGGTTGATTGCAGTTTCTGGAGTAGATTTTGAACTGTTAGGAGTCAGACGTGGAGGTGTTTAAGTATAAAAGATTAATTTTTAAATCTGCAGTATTTAATTGTTTGGCTGTGAGAGGAAGGTAATAAATTCAACCATGATGAATTTATTCTCTGCATTTTAACAACTTTGTAAGTTGAAATATATATTATGTGGGCACATACTTGAAATTATTAATTTTTGGATGGTGGAAACATTCTCACCTGAAAATTTTAGATTATTGCAGGGTTCTCATTGACATTTTTTAAACTCTTTTTGCAGGTATAAATTTAAATTCCGTATACCTTCATATTTTTCTCTCGTCATTAGGAGGTAGTCATACTGATTTTGTGAAATATGTAATTTTGCTTAGTTAAAACTATTAGTCTTATGCTATGTTGTATATTATATTAAATTTACCCTCACCTATCAGCTTAAGCATTTGGGTTGAATTGGTGATTTAAGATGGTATCAAAATAGGTTGCTTCAAGATGTTCTGGGTTCAAGCCCCTGCAACATTATTTCCTCCCCATTTAATATTAATTTTCACTTGTTGGGTCTTTTTAGATATTTCAAGCCCACAAGTGAGGGGAAGTGTTGGATATTATATTAAATTTACCCTCACCTATCAGCTTAAGCTTTTGGGTTGAATTGGTGATTTAAGGTGCTATGTGATCTTTATGGTACGAGGCGATGTATATAATGTCAATCATTGTTCGTTCACTTGATATAACATCTAAAATCATTGGTTTAAACTCCTACTTTGTTGATGGATGTAGCCTTGCAGTACTGGAGGGAATTGCTGTCAGCTTTGACCCTAATTACAAAGTTTTGGGCAGCACATATCCATGGATTGCTAGAAAAGTACTGACTGGCAATTCACCCAAGCTCAAGTCCTCCCTGATATCCCTGCTTTATAAAGTGAAACATCCTTCGCTTTGTAAATAAACTCTTAATGTATTTGTTTGCTACATTCTAGTCCTTTCAAATATAACATGAAGCATTCAATTGGTTCATTTTATCTGTCTTCATGATAGGAAGGAGTTTTCAGGATTGATCGTTTGGAGTCTCTGATTACAGAGGTGATATTTCTATTTTATTTTATCTTTTAAATTAACATTTACAACTATATTTTGTATATCTTATTTTTTTATTTGTATTTAGCTCTTAATTCGCAATTATTTCCGTGTACTATATTTTCTTTCCTAGCTTGTTTGCGTTGTATTCTCTATTTAGATTAGTCTTGTATCCATTCTTCTTTAGTAAGAAAATAATTGTCTTCCTCAATATTTTTCCGTCTGGAGATAAGCACCGGAGCCTTCAGTTAATTCACAGTTGACTTTTATTACTGATTAGGTTAATTCCTTTCTTGTTATTGTGAAAGTTGCCTTCACATCTATTGGACGCGTGGGTATTTTTGTATTTTAGAGGCTTTCTTGTGTGGAAGCTGGAACTTTCTTTTCGTTTTTCTTTGTTTTTTTTTTTTTTTGTTTAAATGCTACTTCTCAGTTCTTATACTTTGAGTTTTGGTTCATTTAGTTCTCACTTTGAACGTGTTCATTTTAATCTCTATACTTCTTTTTTCCCTTTATAAGAAACATATATATTCAAAGAGAACAAAGGAAAACAACCTATGGGCAAGGGACGAGAGGGTCCTCCCCAGAAAAAAAAACTAATAAATAAGGGCCTTCCAATTGTTGAGGCTTATCATGGGTGTTAAGGCTTCTATAAGCTAGGGACATAAAGAACTTAACCTTCTTTCAGCAAGTTGAAGCTTCAAAATCAACCTTGGTTGGCTGGATCAGTCCTTGGTTCCTACGAATCGAAAAATTGAGACCTTGCTTGATTTAAGAGTTGATTGGGTATGGGTTCCTCACCTTTTTTTAAAAATTGCATTAATGAATTTATAAAAATTAATAAAAGGAGAAGAAGAAAGAATAACACTTGTGTACATTGAAAACCTAGTTTGTAGAGAAAAAACCACGATATGAGTCTTTTCTATATTTCTCTTATAATCAAAAGAATACAAGAGACGGAATATATATAGGCCATAATGGGCCTTGACAAAAAAGGAAATGAACAAGGGTATAAAGATTACACAAATACCCTTAGTACAATTATTTTCAACACTCTCCCTCTCAAGTTGGGGCGGAGATGTCAATCAGACCCAACTTACTAATACATGAGTTAAAATTATGTCTGAGTAACCCTTTAGCGAACATCAGCAATTTGTTGATCTGATGGAATGTATGGAATACAGATACTGTCATTGTCAAGTTTCTCCTTAATGAACTGTTTGTCAATCTCAATGTTCAGTTCTATCATGTTGAACGAGGTTGTTAGCTATGCTAGTAGCAGCTTTGTTATCACATAATAGCTTTCATAGGCAACTCAACTCTTGGTGAAGGTCAGACAGGACCTTCAGTAACCAAATCTCTTCACAAATTCTCAAACTCATCTTTTATTCAGCTTCTGCACTACTCGTAGCAACAGCCAACCACTAGTGCATTCCCACGTCTAGTATTGGTGGTAAAGAAAAAAGTTGGCAACAAACGGTTGCATTGGTTATTGGGCACTGAACAAGGACATTCCAGATAAAGTCCAATGGTTCATGAACTACAACTTTATGGACTGATTTTTCTGAAGATCGGTCTAAAGTGGGGGTATTGCAAAATCTGACTAAAGGGTAGGGAACATTTCAAAATCTGTTCCAAAACTCGCAAGGGGCATTTTGAATTTTTGGCGATGATCCTCCTTCAACATTCCAAGCATTGATGAATCATACGATTATGTGTAAATTTTTCTCAGAGACATCAGCTATTGAAAGAGTATATCATGTTGAACTTGGCCATAGATCACTTGTTGTGAGCGTATGTTGATTGCAGCTTAAGGTGTGAGATGTGTTTGATAAAGAGAATTGGATATGTTCGAAGCTTACTCCATATTACAAGGGAACGCCAATTCAACCAATTGATTCTAAGTTTGCTCCATGATTTATTGCCTGAGAGAGTGCAAGTGGACATCTGTCATATGTCACAGTTACGAAAAGCCATTGGGCACACGTTTCCGGTTGTGCCATTTATGTTGTGGAGACGTTGATTCAAGTCCAACCAAAGGAGCTTCAAGTTGCAAGTGAGCAGTTCATTGAAAACGGGGGCAGGAATAGCGCTGGATCCAGAAATTTTGTTGACGAAGGGGGCTGGAAGACTAATTTACCATTTGACCAACTAATAATATTGATACAATGTCAATTTATTTATATATTATACAATGAGCATAAAGTTGATGGGGGCTTGAGTCCCCAAGCCCACACTAAATCCGTTGGTGGGTGGGGATGTTTCAAATGCCAGTTGGGAAGATGCTGCCCATATTGCCAATTTTCTGCATGTTTCGGAAGACAGAGTTGCTTTTTTTTGGGGGGGGGGGTCAATTAGGGATCCCCTTAGTAATTTGTATGTAAGAGAAGGCACGTGAGAAAGGGGAATGAGGAATAAATAGGTTGTTCGCTGTTTGTTATTCATGATCATGCCTGCCAGCCTGTGGTACTCTTAGAATTCTTAATAGGACGAAAAGTCTTAAATTTGGGAGGACAAAATTATTCTTCTTTATTGAATATATGCAATTCAGGTCTTTCTTATTGGAGAAATACTTGTAAGTCTGAAAAGGAAAAAAGACAAGAAGGAAAAATATTTGACGATTAATAGTCACAAATATAAAAGTTCCAACAAAAAGCATGTTTAATCAAGCACAAACATGCCAAATATTGTCCGTGGAAAAGATTCAATATATGTTTTTTTCTCAACAATCAGTTGAGTCTAAGGGATTTGACAGAGCTGGCTTATTGACTTGTCGATTCGCTGCATTGCTTATTAAATTCATCAATGTCCGTATATACTTGTATCATCAACCGGTCTCATTTAATGTCATGTGAACTTTTTGTAAAAAAATAATTTCCACTTGGTTGTATTCTCTCCTCAAGCTTTCATTCTACTGTGTGTATGTATATCACAATAATAATGTTCTTATTGCAGTCACTTCGTGCTAGAATGGATAAGTCAGTGATAAAAGATGTACAGAATCAGAGCAACAGGGTAGTTGTCAAGGAAGTCCTTTCCTTCGCACTGTCTGAGAAAGTATGAACCAATATTTTGTTTCATTTGAGTAATATCTCCAAAGTATTTATTTATGATGAGTAGCTCTAAATTTATTTTCCTCCTTTTTTCTTTTCTAAAAAATAAAACATTATACAGGGGTCCTTCCTAAGAGATTTGCTTCTCCAAGAATTAGCTAAGGTAAATATTTTGCATATATACATGCTGTCTTCTTACGCCTAAGAGATCATAAGAAAAAATTTGTCTAGATATATGGTGTATTCATGATTTCACAACAGATAGTCAATGGCAAAAAAGGATGTCATTTTACTAGTAAAATATTCTCATGCGTCTCTAAGAAAAATTCTAAGGGTTTTGATATATTCATCCTTTCTGTACAAAAGCGTGTGCCAAATGCCAATAGTCAATTATCACAATATTTAATGGCTCATTTTTTGTAACCTAGAATAGTGATATTATGGTTAGTACACATGTTTTTGGGTTTCTTTATTGGAGGTGTTGTAAGTCAACTTATCTAGGCAGTCTCATGGTCCAAGTGAATATTTCACTCTATGATTTTATTATAAATTGGTATAATTTTTCTATGATGAATTCTTAGCCAAATAATAATGAAGAGGATTTATTTATGTTCTCCTATGACTGGTTCCTGACACATACCATCTTTTCCTTGTTCTCTTTGTTTTTTCTTTTCTTCTTTTTGTGTGTTTGTGGTGACAGGGTTTGGATGCACTGGGATTGGCAACATTGGATTCCATAAATTCTATGACTGCTGCAAGGATACCTTTTGGCTCTTCAATTTCTGTCTCTATGATGACCAAAGAAGATGTGAACAACTTGAGAACATTGGGTCGCCTTATACTCTTGCTGTCAGGATCTCAGGAAAATGATTCAAGCCAGGTCTATAATTCTTTACTATTATTAACTGACATTACTAGAAAAAGAGAGAATTAGCAGATAGCACTAAGCCATTTTATAAAAGAAAATAGAAAAGAAAAACTATTGTTTATGCAAAACAGAAATTAATGTTTATGCAAAACAAACATTACTCGCATGTTTGTTGAGTGAGGAGAGAGAGAGCAGAACGAGTATTAATTTTTTGTAATGTCTAAGTTTTGTTATCTCAGTGATCCTAAAGCAGTGCAAAAAGGGGTAGAAAAAGAACCTCCAACTGAACAAAAGGAGTTTTAAAAGTTATATAAGCTTTTAACTTGCAACTATTTCCCCTATTTTTATTTTGTTGTCTCTGGGAGTTTCTAAGAGCGTCTCTACTGTGAGTATAGCAATACATCCAAATCAGGAGTACTGAGTACATAAAATATTTCTAACATGTAACACGTTTTATTTGTGGTTTAATACACATATCTGAAAAAATGAAATACATCTTCATTTCTATTGTGCCGATTGTTTTCAAATTTCTGTTTTCAGATTCCTTCCAAACATGCCATAAATTATTCCTGTTTCCTTGTGACCTATGAAGTGTCTGTCATATAATGATTATCAAAAGCTCCGGCTACAAATTAGATATTTTAAACTATTATACTCAATGGCGTAGGCTGTAATCTACCATGCATATACATGTTCACAGATTTTTATATCAGAGTGACGCTTACTTGTTGACCCTTTTTACTACGGTAGATAATTTTGCAGGGAGACAGTAAGAATCAACTAACGGGTTTGGATGAAGCATCTGTACGGGAACTTTTATCTGTACTCTCTGTTATTCCTGAGGTATGGATTTGAATCATTTGATATATGCCCTACAATTTACCATTTTTGTTTGTGGTGTCAATTTGTCTTTAAAACAGCTTCCCATTTGTTATTGGTCATAAAAGTTTCCTTAGGCTTAATCAATCAAGTTCTAAAATATACCACTTGCCGTTGGATCAACTCGGAAAGTAGGAAAGTAGTTATCAGTTGTAAGGAACATCTATTCCCGTCATTATAAGTCCTCCTGACATTTTGTATGGGTCCATGTGTTCGTTCCACTCTTGCTAAATGTTAAAAATGCAACCTAACTGTATATTTCTCCAAAATCTTATCATGTGGAATTGGTAGTACTGAAAAGTGTTTGGCTTGGGAGGATGTTATCGGGTATAAGATTTTAAAAAAAAAAATCCGATTCAAAACTGGTAAATTAAGGTTGAGGCTTTAGATGAATCAACCAAGTTTCTAATTTTCATAAACTTGTGATTCCTTGGAATTTCTTAACTTGGCATCTTTTCTAGTTGTTGGACTCAAAAGAAGGTTGAGTTGGAATTGACTGGTATGATTAGAGTCAACTTTTAAAGAATCCAGAAAAAAGATTTGTTTTTAGTTTTCAAGTTTTAGGTATTTTATCTATTTGGTCCAGTGTTACATTTTTAATACTAATTTTGACTTTAGTTTTCATTTGGCAGCTAAATTAATTATACATAGAGTTTAGTTTTTATTTGGTCTCCAAATTTATGTATTTACACTTCTACCATTGGCTAATGTTTGCTTTTGGTAGTGACTGAAAACTAATTTAATTGTAAATTATAAATTAGTTATCAGTTGATGAGTAGAAAATGAACACAAATGACTAAAACTGTGAAGGTAAAGTTGTAAACTTTTGTAGTCTAATAGACCAAATGAAAGGCTAATTCCAAAACTCAAGGTTATAAAAATGTAACATTTTACAATCTAAGAAACAAACGAAAACTAAACTCAAAACTCAAGATGAAAGTGTATTATTTTAAAACCAAATGAAAATCAAAATCAAATCATTACTCAAGTGTTTTTTTGTTTTTCTTTTTACTATGAATCGTTGTCAATATAATTTAATGTTTACCGATCTCTGTTTGATGCCTTAGCTCCCCCCAGAATCACAGCAACAAATACTTAACCTACCAGTAGAGGTTGGAAGACGTTTGATTTCCCGTGTTACTGCAAGAACCCTTAGAAGGTTGTGGAGCTGAGTAACTATTTGAATTGGATACAACAGAAAATGTCATCTTATAGACCAATCAAAGTTTAATTTTAAAAATGTCTTTCATTCATACTGAACGCTTACAGAACAATAAATTTTTACTGATGGGAAAAAATTATCCCTTTATTTAAGCTTTGGCTCATGACTTTGTTGAGAATATGGAAACTTATCTGGTCATGGACTTCCAGGACGGCACCTAAATGTGTAGCTTATTTACTGTTAAAGAAATTAGGGTTTATCCTTATTCCATGATTTCGTATTTTGGTCCCTATTTTTTCAGATTATTATGTACTCAGATTTATTCAATAGTAGAGAAATTTCACAAGGTATCAGAGCCTTAGGTTTTATTTTATTGAGCCTTAACCATTGCACCTTGTTCGACTTCTTTCCTCAATCGATTTGACTAGCCGTCGATGGAGGCAGACCAATGTGTAGATCTAACCCTCTCTTTATCCTCATTCCGCACTGTTGCTGCCCAAATCACTTACTAACATCTCCTCAGTCGTTCAAACCAAGCCCGACGCTGACATGGTCCATCTGTGTTGCCTGCTGTTGGCTCAAATATGTTGCCATTTTGCTCAAATCCATTGTCTCTCTTCATTTGCACACAACAATCAACGTCCGCTACTTGTGAAGTCTCTGCACGCCACCGAGATCCAACATGTCTCAGCCAGGCCAACGTTGTCACACACCTTGGTTTGACCTCCCCACTCGGTCAAATCTGCATCTCACCGATATCCTGATCTGCAAGCTTTGTCAAGATTCACATGCAAACTATTGTATTCCGACTATGATAGCATACAACTTCTTGCCTGAAACACTCTCTTAATATTTTCCATTCCTTTATCAATGTTTTAGCTCTATTTATTCACCCACGTAATAATAACTTATGTACTTAAACTTATTCCACAAGATAGAAATTTCATAACTTTTATTCTCATTGCAAGATGCTAGAATTAAATGTTAATTTGGTAAGTATTTGAAATATCAAATTGTTTGAAGAGTATGGTTTATATTTATTACGGACTGATATGGAGAAAATTAAGGAATTGAAAATAATTTTGAATGTGTTTCTCTTCCTGTTTTAGTCTTGTACAAATTCATATTCATATTCAAATGTTTATTTTATCATTTGGTAAGTCTTCGGTTGGGTATGGTTAAAGTTTTCTACGGCTCTCTATCAATTATGGTTTTGAATTTTTTTATATTTCAGCTGTTATTGCTTCTTGATTTGTTTATATTTATGACTAAAATGTTGGATAATTATCATGAATTTTTAGAAGTTTCTTGAAGACAATTTTGGGTCATCGCGCTTTGTCCAAGATTAATTTATGGTTGTTCGATGTATCATCTCTCAAGAACATTTGGAACCATTGGATCATACACATCTATCAAAGACAAATTAGTGTCATTGGATTTGCTTTATGGCCAAGTATCTTTTGGCTATGAACAGGTGAGAACCCATTGTTGTCAAATCATCCCAAGATCTCCCACAAGTGAGTGAGGTATAAAATTGAGAGTTTCTTCTTATAAGGGAGCTTTGTATTTCTCAATAAAAAAAAGTTTGTAACTCCTATTTTATATAGTGAATTCTTCTATCCTTACTTGTGGTTTTTACCCATGTAAAATCTGTGTTCTATTCTCTCACTTCTTTTTCTTCATTATTATTGTTCTCAATCTACTTTAGTTGTACTCTTACTCTATTGATCACAATATGTATTCACAACAAGTTCGAGATTGAGAAGCTCAACAGAACTAATTTCTCGTTGTGGAAGTTGAAGATAAAGGCTATCCTTGAGAGAAGATAGTTGACTTGAAGCCATCAATAAGAGGCCAGCGGAGATCACAGATGACAACAAGTGGAACGAGATGGATGTAAAAGCTATGTCAAACATTTATCTAGCATTAGCTGATAATGTGTTGTTGAATGAATTCTTTATGTGATAACACCGCGATATGCGATAAGTGTTTGCAATAAGCGATAAGCGATAAGACTAAGCTATGCGAATGATAGCTTTGAGAGTCCTATGTGATATAATTTTCAATTATCTGATATTGATTATGACTACGCGGTAGTACTAGCTATGCGAAATGCTAGAATATCTCCTCTCACATGCTAACATCCTAGGTGAGATGGTCAAGTGAGATGAGATGTAATAAATGACACGACCTTTATAACATAATTAAAGAGTTGAACGTTTTTTTACCATTTTACATTTAATTTCCAACCTCATCTTTCCTTAACTACAAACGTTTCCAAAATTAATTTTTCAAATCAATTCCCAACATCTCTATTTGTCTCCAGTGGCGGATCCAGATAATTTATTGACATGCGACTTTGAGTTGAATTTGAGAAAAATTAAAAATCTAGAAATTAAATTACACGACAAACACAGTAACCACTAAGCTACCCATACATATTAAATACTAAATAGTTTTATTTATACATATTATATAAAGACGATACATTTGGGGGGGTTCGAGCCCCCAGCCCCCTGGACCTATACTAAATTCGTCGGTGTTTGTCTCCTCACTCTATAAAACACATTTGAATCTTCATTTTGTGTGCGTGAGAAAAATCGAGAAAAAAATCTCTTTAAAATTCTCTTTGTGAAGTTTTCGAGCAGATAGCATTTGTTTTTAGTGTTGAGATTCCAATTGGTTTCAGTGCAAAACTAATCAAAGAACAAGACTGTTTTATCTTGGGGACGACGAGACAATTAAAATCTATTTCAAAGGAGCAGAACCACGGAACGTCTTAAAGAGAGCGAGATCCTCAACTCAACCCTCTTATTCTAACTTATCTCTATTTTGTAGTAGGCATCGTCTTGACTAGCGAATTGATCATTAGACGGGTTGATCATTGGGCGTTTTGATCCATAGGCGATTGAACCAGTACCTGATTTGACTAAAGAAAGCTTTTTCTATCAGACGGTATACAAGGCGAAACACTAATTCTACCAGAAAAAATACAAGACGAATGTGGATTGTCTAGGCGTTCAAGCTTACTCAACTTACAACTCCTGCTTGGCGAATTGCAAACATGTGTTGTTAAGCATTGAGGAAAAGAAAACTACAAAGGAGATTTGAGACCACCTCACAAAACTGTATGAGGCCAAATCACTACACAACAAGATTTTCTTTAAGAGGAAGTTGTACACTCTTTGAATGTCAAAATCTACATCAATGACAGTGTTAAGATGTTGAGAGTCCCATATTCGAAAAACCAAGGGGACTCACACTCTTTCTAAGATAGATGGGCTACTCCTATCATTGTCAATTGGTTTTGAGATGGAACCCCATACTATCAAATAGACAGAGCACATGAACACGTTGAATATGAGATTTTGTTGAAAAACGAACTAGGGCTAGACAGAACGGAATCAATATAAATTTTTTTATCTAACCCTAGAACATAAATAGATCGTGCATAAACAATTAAATCATGAATAAACATACCCTTATGCCGAACTTATACAAATTGAATTGCCTCTGACAAAGTGAGTATTTCGACTCTGTCTATACTCTATTTGTGTAGAATGAATTTTATGTCTTTGCAATATAAAATAAGAGCCCTAAAGTCTTATTTATAGGACCCCTAAAGTCTTATTTATAGGTTTCCTGAGGTTTCTTAATAAACTCCCAATTCTCCAATTTGGGCTTATTAATTAATTACATCCCCAAATAAGTTTTGAATTCTCCAATTGGACTTATTAATTACGTTTCTTAATAAGATTACAATTCTTCAATTGGATTTATTAATTACCCAGCCTAAAGACAAATTCGACCTAGTTCTTTTACGTGTGACCCATTAGGTTAATTTAATATGACAATGGGCTCATAACTCGTTTTATGGCCCATAAGTCATAATTTGTCTCTAGCAAGACATTATATGGCTACCCATATTAAATTAAGTAGACGATCCAACATAACCTAAATATAATTATTCCTTTGATTCTTTTATCACATGATATCCTATAATTGATTCTTTTACAACATAACCTAAATATAAAGCATGAACAAAGTCACCTTATCTAATTCAATTGCTTACTTGATCAATAACTATACTGAAATAATAAATGACATTAATATCCTTATTAATTCATTTATAATGTCATTTATAGCACGATCATGCATTTTCATAGTCACACTTAATCGAGGTACCCAGATATATCTCTCCATAACAAGAGGGATAAAATTCATCTTGATTAATCATTGTTAACCACATAATTCATAACATATTCGAGTACAATTTTTATAATTATCCGGTTAAAGACAATGTTTAATTATCAAAATAGATTAATTCTTATGTTTGAACTATGATAATCTCATGTCTAAGGATCAAAACAATAAATTATTTGAGATTATTTATGACACATGTTCATGTAATAATTTAAAAAAAGAGGTCTGTCCAATTCTTATTCTCTAATAAGAAATTATGATTATAGTTTATGTCTCTACATGTAATCATCATATGATTATCAATTATAACTCATACTAATCTTAATTTATTATTGTTCTCACAATAATAATCTTTTAGAGACATTTAGAATATAATAACATATTAATGGATATTATTATATAATAACATGCAATTGAATAATAATGAGAATAATAACTTTTATTAAACAATAAAACAATTATCCATAAAATTATTATAGAACACAATAAAAATAACAGGTTCCATCTCAAAACCAATTGACAAAATTAAACCAAGCTCTTGAACTTCTCAATCTTAGACTTTGCTGCCATTATACCTCTATCATGGACCAGAAACAATCCTCAATTATGCCTTATAATTATAAAGGTTAAAAGTATTTTACTTATTTTCTGATGAGGATCCTCCACCTATTAGTGAATCAAGAGCATAAAGTACGTAGATATTAACACAAAATTAAACCAAGCTCTAATACTATCTGTTGTGTGAATACAGGCCGTGGACGAATAGAGTAAGAGTACAACTAAAATAGATTGAGAACAATAATAATGAAGAAGTGAGTGAATAAGACATAAAGATTTTACGTGGAAAACTCCTAAACAAATTTGGTAAAAATCATGGACAATGATAGAAGAGTTCACTAAAGCTATCTTGTATGAAGAGTTACAACTTGTCTTTCTTATCGAGAAATACAAAGTTATCTTGTATGAAGAAACTCCCGATGTGTGGAAATTTTTTACAGGAATTGATAAACATTTTGGGTGTTATAATCTCTTTAGGTTTCACATTTGAACAAATGGAATGTAACCGTAGCATGTCTTCAGTCTTATTGAGAAGGGATTTGTTTTCATAAGTTATAACTACAGATACTCTCAGGGGCACCAAGGTTTACTTGGAGATTATATTTAGCCAAGTTAATCTTCAAGGTAGTAAATATATATATATATATATATATATATATATGACGATGATTGATGTGGAAAATCTTTTAGGAGTTGATGAACATTTTGAGTGCGCTATAATCTCTTCATGTTTCGTGTTTGTACAAATCGAATGTCTTTGTCTTGTCTTTACTCTCCTTGGGAAAGGTAATAGTGTTCTCATAACTGCAGTTCCTCTTTGGGTTTACTCACAGATTTGAAAATATATTAAGAACAGCTTTTCACCTTTCTTTCTCTTAGCCTACATCTATGTTTCTTTGCAATTTTACGTCGGGTTTTCAAGCTTTGACATCATCAATCTTGTGATCTTCTTCCTTCCTTCCATGCTTTCTTATCATTTTGGTATTAGGTTTTTATACTCAATATAATATCGAATCTATGTATAACTTTTTTGTTTCACTTTAATTTGTTGTCCATACCCATTCTGATCTTAAGTTTGGTTATGTTTTAAAAAAGGGTGCATGACACATTTATATTAGTAAAAAAAGGGTGCATGACACATTTATATTATACTAAGTTAATTTCTTAGCATTTTGTTCCTTGCAGCAGCGTATATGATGTATAACAATTTGCGTTGGAGTGAGTTGTTTTTCTCCACTCCTTTTCACATCTTATTTTTCTTTCTAACTGTCGTTGTAATCTATAGTATTTGTTACAAACTGTCCAATCATATTTTTTCATCTCAAAAGTTCTTTTTCTTTTTTTAAAAAAAAATAACTTTTTAAATAAAAGATTTTCTCCAACTTATGTAAGTGCTCCAAGAATTCTCCAGGATCTCATGGCTGGTAAGACCACTGCAAACTCCAGAACTCAAACGCCTGTTGCATGGAGGAAGCGTCTTTGAGTGAGATGCGTTCAAGTATGTATCACAATATCCCAACTATTTTAGGAGAAATAGTTTGGCAACACTCGAGCTAATGGCATCCACCTAAACCCGTGATCATAACATAAGAGTGGGTGCAAAAACAAACATAATTACCAAGAAGTATACAAAATTCATTACAATAACATCTTCGGTTCATACTAATTCTAATCAATTTCTTCACTTAATAGTAATATTATATTTAACGTTAAATATATATAATAATGTGAACACTAACAAACTAGTATTAATTAATTGCAATTAGTTCTCTTGTTTAGGTAAAAAGTATTTTTCATCTCATCATTATTTAAAAGATTTTGTTAAAAATCACGATCGAGTTCTTTTTTAAAATTAGAGAAGTTAGATTAATATATCTTCCATTCCTCTGGTTGTCCCAATATTTTATATTGTAATTTAGTATTTCCGTCATAAATAGTAGTTGATATAATTTACTCCCTCAGGCAAATAGTTCCAGTTGTCCCACTTCAATTAAGGTTTTTGGATTTTGACGTCTGTACATATCTGATATCATAATCATATGAACCAATTTTACAAAATTGAATACTTAAATTTATTTTTCTCTTATCTTCCATCCATTTCTTTTTCCCTCTAATCATTCAGATTAGGGTTGCTTTTGCTTTTCATCTAGCGAGATCAACTCAAGCAAAGAGGCGAGATGTCCAATCAGCATCACCAAGACTACATTTTGGTAATTTCATCCCAATTTGAAGCCAACAAGGTATTATTAGAAAACCTAAAAATTAGGTCATCCATTCCACAAACAAACCCATGTTTGTAATAGCGATAAAATCTCCATACTAGTATATAATTCATCAAACTTAATTTTTTTTAGTGAAAGGAAAAAGGGAAACATATATAGGAACAAAATGGACAAAAGAAGACACCACATTTTATCTCCCAAAGCAAACTAAATTAGATAAAGCATCAATTATCTAGCTTACAAGGAATAAGCATTAAGGACCAAAGGATCGTTGTTAATAAATATAAACTTGCATTACAAAGTACCACTTAACAAAACCATACTCTTACAGACCCAAAATACTCAGAGCATATTCACCTTTTACAAATTTTTTTTTAATTAATTGTTTTTTCATTTTTGTCAATTTTTTTTTTCATTTTCTTTTTTACAAAGTTCAAAATTGGTCATTTCCAGATTCATAAGGATATGGATCTTTGCCACATTCTAACAGCTCCCATAAATACCCATAAGATGGCAAATAATGCTCCTACAATAGAGAAGAGAAAGAACCTACCCTTTTTGCTCCTGCCACTTCTCCTAGTAATGAGAGATGAAGAATTGATACTAGAAACTGTCGTGCTGTTCATATTTAATCTCCTCCTACTGAAGCTCGGTATTCGATCAAAGGACTCGTTAACCTCTGCAGCGGATGCAGGGGTAGTAGGTATAGATTCAACAAAGGCCCAGAGAGCGGAAGAGACCCGACTAGCAGAGTTGTCCTCCCCTACTTCATTTTCATTTGCTTCGCCAACAAAATTTGAAGAATCACATAACACACCTATATATATTGCCATAATATTAGCAACTAACTCAGGAGTCAGGACATTAGATTTATAGAATTGCTTCCCAACATTGAAAAATGTAACATTTTCCATGAAGAGAGAAATTCGGCTATATACCTGAAGTTCTTTGCATTTCCGATAAAGCCAAGCCATTTATGGCTGAATCATACAGCATTTGATTGCCGATCGGGCTGGTGACTGCAGGATTTGATTGAAACTGACCATCCATGGGGTTTACCACATTACTCGAATTTTCATTCTTGTATAAATTTGGAGAAGGTCCATATTCGAAAGGACCGAAATCATTAAGGAACATGGCTGCATCATGGAATTGATCGAGCTCATTGAGACCATTTATCTCGTCAAACTGCAAGTTCCCAGATCCTGATGGTTTTTCAATATTTGATAGATTGAATTCAGGACCACCAAGATCATCCATTTCCAGATAATCTCCCTCAAATAGAAAACTAGGTAGTTCAGAAACGTTGGGTGGAGATCTGGCATCATGATTCTGGAATGGATGCAGTTGAGAGACATCTGAGTTGTAATCACTTTCAGGCAAAATACTCGGCTGCTGCTCGGAATTACACACTTCAACTGATCTAGGAAGGATGTACTCTTGTGAATGTAGATCAATGGTACTCACATGATCTTCTTGACCACCGCCCTACCAAGAAATAATAAAGAAGCTAGAAGTTAATATCTCAATATATCCCCCTGGGGTGTATTACATAAAGATATTGGTTAAATTACAAGTTTAATCCATAAAATTTCAAGGTTGTGTCTACAAACTCTGTTAGTTAAGTGCTTATGTGGCACATGACCAAACAATGTAAAGATTATAATCGTTAGCCAAACCGGTTAAGAAAATCCAGTCTAGGCAATTTTCAGAACAGGCAAAGAAGGGTGTTGCGATGGTTGAAATCCCAGAGGGGTTTTAAGGGAAAGCTGGGGGCAGTGAGAAATCAATTTTTAATTGCATCTATTCTCATTGAAATTCCAGAACTGTTTTGGCTCCACTTTCCTTAAACTGGAAAAATGTTCCGGGGAGTGGTATCACCATCTATGAGAAAGGAAAGATGGAAAAGGCATTGGAGAGGAAGAAAATAAAGAAAAAAAATCCAAAACTTTATCCTCAATCACATTCACTCCATCTCTGTCTATGTGCATACATTTTTTCTCAAGGTCTTTGTGAAGATATATAGCCTAATTTTAGAAATATTTAATAGAAAATCAAACTAATTACAAATTGTTGTTCGTGATTGTGTTCATCTTGTGTTCTTCCTTCATTTCTGCTTCAATTCCCCTTCTTTCCACTTTTGCTTTGATTTTCCCACTTACGTTTTAGTTAATTTTGGTTCTCTAATTGCCATTAAATCTCACTTCCACTTCTCCACAGCATTTAATTGATTTGCGACGAAATAAAATAGGTACTTAAAATTCACCTTCATGTGCTGAGATTTTATCCCAACCCATCCCCAATTGCCTTAACCTGTTTGGCAGAAACAATGCCATAAACCAAACCTGCCCCAGTTTTAAACCATAACGATTACAGAGCCATTTAAGTCTATCCCAGGTGGCAATCATCATTTGACTAATCATACGTGTATGCATAAAATTCTCCTTCATGTTCTGAAATCTTACATTTGTGTAGGTAGTGTGTGCCACATAATGCCCTTAGGCCTTAGCTCATGTGGATGGCGCTAATTGTAGGGACCAACTAAACAAAAAAATTGAAAGTTCTAGGACCTATTAGACACAACCCAAAAGTTTAGGGACTAAATTTGAAATTTGAACAAAAATATTCTTCTTAAGAATTATTCAACATACATTAACAAATCTACAACTATACTTTTTACACCATAAAAACGATAGTACGTAAGGAACTAACCAGGGATAAGGAGTTGGCAGACTGAAATAGGTCCTCATCAGAAATCTGTTTCATCCACCTATCAAAATCGTCTAATGAAAAATGTGTAGCTTGGCAAGTCTCTCCCTCAATATCAGTGGCATCCATCTTAGGTTTCTCAGCAGGCATCTCTTGATCATCAGAGAAATTAAAATCACAGAATTTGTCATCAACCCATTCTTCTTCTTTAAATGGTGCACCGTACTGCTCACCATTTTTCGGACCAGGTCCACTTTTTTTGAAGACCTTATAAACAGCATAATAGCTCTGAAATAAAGAGTAGAAGAATTTAGCAACCAATAGATATACAAGGAAGGCATTGGCAGAAGAGAAAAATGTGATGAATGCGAGAACATACTTACCTGCACATTTGTACATCTGGTGAGCTCCCCCTCATTCATAGTGTATTCATGCATCACCCAGTCGGTACGCTCACCCTTCGGGGCACGACCTCTATAGAAAATTAATGTCTTCTTGACTCCTACATTGCGAGAATTACACTTCACAGTACGATCCTTACCAGTCACTTTCCAATACCCTTGACTGGTTGCCCTATTTGATTTTGCCCCATTTGGGTACTTCCTATCTCTTGGACAGAAAAAGAACCATTGCCTATCACCAGTTTTTAGCTTAGAAAGCCCTGCATTGCATACAATTAGTAGAACTTATATGGAAAAATAAGCATTTAACTTTGTTTGAAAACGTGAAATAAACAACAAAAAAAAATGAAATAGGACATAGTTTCCACCTTCATTATGAGTATAACCACCACCAAATAAAAAATAAGCTCAAACTATAAATATAATCCAACCAATTATCACTTGTAGCTAACTGAAATCAGTTCCAGAAACGATAAACCGGATGTAATTACCGGATCAACAAAGACTTTCCATCAACACTAACAAAATTCGGAAACAGTGAACAACTCAAGCAGGATCATTAGGTCCCATTTAATGAAATCAAGGAGACACGTAAGAAGATTTAAACAAACAAATACGAACACCATATCACTTTCATCTCCAAGCTAAACAGAAAAAAATCAAACACTGGAAATCAGAGATTTAAAACATCATGTCCAAACGTATTAAACAGAAAGAAACCGTCGCTTGCACATAACCATAGACCGACCAATCGCATAAATTCGCAAGGAAGCCCTAGAAATGCAAGAGACAAATTACCCAAATGAAAAGAAAAAAAATCCAAATTGAAGTCTATCACTCAGACAAATAGAAAAACAATCAGTCGGAAATACACCACCAATATGAAACGGAATCGAAAAAGCAAAGAGACAGATACCAGGCAATTCCTCAGGGTCCCATTTGTAGACGTCGATATCAGCGACGACGTCGAGCTTGATTTTTCGGCCACAGATCTTCCTCTTCAAATAGTAGAGTATGAGCTCATCATCAGTTGGGTGGAAGCGGAAGCCCGGTGGCCAGGGGTTGGCGTCGTCGGTAGAGGACAGCCGCAAGAGCTTCATTGGTGATGGGAGAGGAGATTGAAGGGGATTTGAAATTGGGGCTGGGAGAGTGGGGGGTTTTAAGGGAGTGGGATTTTGCGAAGAAAGGAGAAGAAAGAGTGTAGAGGAAGGAATCAGGGTTTAGGGATGTGTGTATGTATAAAATAATGTTTCATTAACTCATTTCCATTTCCATTTCCATCGTATTTCACCAATCAGCGTCGTAGAAAGATTCCTCCAAATGTTGCCAGTCCTCATTGATGGTGGCTCCTTTCATAGCCAGAAGAATGTTCACAAATGAAAATTTGTGGTTCATCCGCCCTCAAGCCACTGTTTGGTCAATGAGTTTAGAATTAGAGAAGCCAAATCCATGTTTGAACACCGAATAAAATTTAATTTCTGTAGTTAAGAATGAGTTTGAAGTATATTTTTTTTATTGGGAGAGTTGAGAAAGCAAAAAGAACATTTTCTCCTTATCAAAGGTATTTTTCTCTTCCTTTTCACAATTTGATGTAATTACGTATTTTGTCAAATTAATTGAGTTTTTTTAGTGTGGTTTCAATTTTATTAGATTTATACCAATTTAATTAACGTGACTTCAAGTTTATTGTGTCTTTCAATTCATGGTTTAGTGTGTTGAATATTTGCCACCCATTTAACATGCTGCTTTGGCATCTGACATATTGCGTTATTTATTTGACATTATGCTCCTGCCTTATTTATTTGGCATGCTCCATTTCTTTTATTTATTTGACTATCATTCTGTACTTTTCCATGTGTTATTTTATCACTGTATTATTTTATTTTATCATGGTATTATTTTATACCGTAGTTATTATTTTATAATGTATTATTTTATATTCTATAGTTTTATATTCTATTATTTTGTCACGGTATTATTTTATATCCTATTATTTTATCACTGTATTATTTTATCTCACACCCTACATGCATGTTATTTTATTTCACAGATACCTGCATGTTGTTTTATTTCACAGATACCTACATGTTGTTTTATTTCACATATACCTACATGTTTTATTTCACAGATGCCTACATGTTGTTTTATTTCACAGATATATGCATATTATTTTATTTCACATATGCCTGCATATTATTCTATTTCACAACATATATTATTTAACAATTATTTCACAACTGTATTTCTCAAATTTCACGCTATTTTGTCATTATTATTATTTATTTTCCAATTTTAATATAAAAAATTAAATCAGAGAATAAGGGTCCGCTTGGATTGAATTAAAAACAAAACAAGAATACATTTTCTTTTAAACACTTTCTTGAAAATGAGTTTAAATTTAAACACTTACATGTTTGGTTAGACTTTTTTATAAGTGTTTATATGTGAATTTTATTTAGTTTGTCATATACCAAAAATGGTTATACTTAACTTAAATTACCATAAATGACTGCTAAACACGATGACCTAATTTTATAAAAAATAAATATATTTTAATTTTTTAAAAAGAAATATGCTCTGAAATTAATGGTCCTATATCTTGGAACTAATTGTTTTAAAATTTTGAAATTAGTAAAGTTAGAACTAAAAACATTATTTTTTTTCCTATTAAATTTTTTAGATAGTTTTATTTTAGGAGTAGAAGTATATTGATATTTAAATTCATAATCAAGATATTTATTTCTTTTTTTTTCTTTTGAAAAAATAAATAAATAAGATTAAAAGAAAATTAATAATGTCACCAGAAATAAACACACACAGCTTGATTTATTGTATTGTTTAAGTAATTATTCAAAATAAAAGAGAAAAAAAAAGTGAGATATCTTTTCAATAATAATTTATTTTTATCAACAACGTAATATTAATAAGATTGAAAATGGTAGTATGGAGGGTAGTTTTGCAATTTTCATAAAGGATAGAAAAAATTGTCAATTTTTTAATCAATCACCTAAACTTCATTTTCTAAAAATTTAGTTTTTAATGATTTCTCTCAGATGAATTATTTTATAAATGAATTTCTAAAAAATGCATTATTCTAATTCGCCAAACACTACAATTTTTTTCAAAATAGTTTTTTTTGACAAAATTAAACACTTCATAATTTCAACCAAACACACCCTAAGTATTGTTTTTTATGGGTTTTATAATTTAAATTCTATGAATACATGAAATTTCTTCATTTAAAATTTAATTAATAAATTGTCTTTAAAATTATAAACAATTTCATATTTTAAATGAGACTGATTAGTGTTTTCTACCAATTTATTAACTCTTAGATACATGAAACTTCTCATTAGACACCTATGATGGAGATTAAAATATCAAAGTTTATTTTAATATTCTTGAAGCGAATAAATAAAAAAATCATCTTTTGAAAAAAAAAAACTTTATTTTTCTAATGGTTCTTATGCCCCCCATAATTATCAATTCATGCTTAGCTTTTTTTTTTTTCTTTGATGTGAATTAATAACCATGAGACATGTAAAAAACCTAAATAAAAAACTTTGTTTTGTGAACCTCTTTGATTTAGTTTAAAAGACAAATTTTGGTAACGATTTTTATGGGGTGTTGTAGGGTGGTAACACCTTCCCTACACATAATGACTTTCGAACCTTAAATTTGCGTAGACCAATTTTTTTTTTGGTGACAAATCACACCTTAATATGGTTGGCGGCGACTCCAAACCTATTTATTTATTAAATTTAAATAAACGAGGACGTCGACCACTCTGCGTCGCAATCACGTCACGACAACTTGACCACTCCACTAGAGACTTGAAAAATGTGTTAGAGAGTCAAGCCATTGCATTTTTATCTTTTATTCTTATTCTATTATAATATGTTGGTTCACTTAATCATTTTATTTTTTGATTTGATTCATATGGAATATTTTGTACTATGTTATTGGTACATTTTTTATATGCCATCATGCATTTTACACACACTCACAAGTCCTCTACCCGAGCTACAACCTTATAGAACTAGAATTGAGGATGAAGTAGTGTTGACCTTCGAGGAGTTTCAACTCCCGTGCAGGCACATGAAAATCCTCGCTTAGATTAATTCTTTTGTTATTTCTTAAATAACATTAGAATAAGTTTGAGGGTTTTTCCCTTCTAGGAATTTAAATGATACCAACACCGTGTCATTTTCTTTTTGACATATTTTATCCAAAAGTCAAAGTGTCCAAATTATTTTTATTTATTTTTTAAAACAAAGTTTCACATTTTTCTAAAATTTAAAATCATATATTTTTTTCTTTGTTTTTTTTAAAGGTTCAATCACAGTATTTTCTATATTATAAATTTTTTTTGCTTGAAGGGAATTTTGCTTAACGTTTTATTTATCTTGGTTTCCTTCAAATTGGGTCTTTAGCTTCAATTATACATATTTTAAAGGAGAGTAGTGTTTAACTTGTAGAGGTACATAAAAATATTTACATTTTCTAAAATTAAATAAATATTAAAAAAAACAATAGGGAGAGTTGTGTTTACTTTTGTTACGACTAAAGTACATTAAAACCTTATTTACTTTTAATTTCTTTTACTTTTTACTTTTTAATTTTGATTTTTGATTTTTAATTTTTTTTTTGTGTTTGATTTTTGATTTTTTGATTTTTTTTCTTTTTTGATTTTTTTCTTTTTGCTTTTATTTTTTGGTTTTTGTTTTTTATTTTTTTATTTTTGATTTTTGATTTTTTTCTCCAAAATCATCAAAGGAAAACATAGCTCGTCCTACTCCAATTCGTCATCCTTACAATACGAGGCATAAAAGTCGAATCATGGAAGAACATGATAAATACATGGATAAAATGAGACAAGAGATTAATAATCTTGGGAAACAAGTTTCAAAAATACCAGAATTGCTTTCAGTAGGAAAAGGAAAAGTCATCATAGATACAGTACAATCAAGCAATCTAGTTCAAGACACCGATGATCCCATTTATCCTCTAGGATTTACACCATGCCACATGAATGTTCTGCAGTCTCAAACCACCCAACACTATGTTGCTATGAATTCGCTTTTTGTTGTTCCACCTCTTGTCCTAGATATAGAACAATTGGAAGCTCAGGCTAAAATTCAAGACATGGGACAAAATGAGAACATTCTAGCTAAGCAAAAACTAGATGTTTTGGAAGAAAGGTTGCGAGCAATTGAAGGGACTGACATTTATGGAAATATAGATGCAACACAATTGTGTTTGGTGCCAGGCTTGATAATTCCACCAAAGTTTAAAGTCCCTGAATTTGACAAATATGATGGATCATTGTGTCCAAGGAGTCATCTTATAATGTACTATAGAAAGATGACAGCGCATATTGGTAATGATAAATTGTTGATTCATTGCTTTCAGGACAGTTTGACTGGTCAAGCTATTCGATGGTATATTCAATTAGATAATGCACACATTCATGTTTGGAAGGACTTAGCTGATGCATTTCTAAAAGCAATACAAACATAATATTGATATGGCTCTAGATCGTTTAGACCTGCAACAGATGGAGAAGAAGAATTCAAAAAGCTTTAAAGAATATGCTCAACGATGGAGAGATATAGCTGCAGAGGTTCAGCCATCGTTGACAGACAAAGAAATGACATCTAGGTTTATGAATACTTTTCAGGCTCCTTTCTATGATCAAATGATTGATAATGCTACAACCAATTTTTCTGACATTATTGTTATTGGTGAAAGAATTGAATATGGGATAAAGCACGAGAGGTTAACAAAGGCTTCAACTGAGTATGAGGGATTAAATAAAGGAACAACATTTAAGAAGAAAGAAGGTGAGGTTCATGCAATTGGTTTTCCTAATTCAAGGAAGCACAAATTGATTTTTGGCCAGAGAAAACATGACCAAAATTTTCCTTCATATATAAGCAATGTTTCTCATATCCCTTATAACAACTATGTACCAACTCACTCTTTCTCTAGAACTCCAAAACCTGTTAACTTAAACTCTCCTCGACTATTTGTACAAGATCAGGGTACCAAGACCAACTCAGATACATGACGATTTGATCCAATTTCCATGACTTATACAGAGCCTTTACCCCAACTAATTCAAAATCGACAGTTAGCTCATATTCCAATGAATCTTATACAACCTTCTTATCCAAAATGGTATAATTCAAATGCTCGATGCGATTATCATGCTGAAGGAGCGGAAACTCCACTGAAATTGTTTGGCTTTGAAAAGGAAAGTTCAATCTTTAATTAATGCTAGATGGTTAAGAACAGTCCACTGCCTAATCATGAAAATTCAAAAATGAACGTTGTAGATTGTCTTGTTGAAAAGTGTAAAAATAACACCTACTTACAGTTTTTTATTAGATCGTCCTTGGATTCACTCTGTAGGTGCCATCTACGTTGCATCAAAAATTGAAATTTATTGTTGAGAGTAAGATGATTTGTTTGATGAGAGAGGAAGATTTCCTGATAACAAAATCGATATCAACCTCATATGTTGAGGGAGCAAAGGAAGCATTAGAGTGTTCTCTTCGCTTTTTTGAAATTACTCATGCAACTATGATGGAAGCAGCTGCAGATGAAGTAATAAAGTCATACAAGCCTAAAGTGGAAGTTATGACCACTAGGGTGATGAGAGGTGGAAGATATTCTTTGAATCAAAACTTAGAAACACTTCTAAACACATGAGAAATGATGGGAGGTTTGGTTTGGGCTATATGTCATTCGTATATGATAAGATTAGGCTTCAAGAAGAAAAGAAGAAAAAGTGTTTGACAAAGCTAGAGATGAGGGAGTTTGAGTCAAGTCTAAAATTTATTCCAGTATTATATAATACTTTCAAGAGTGCTGGTATAAGTTACTCATCATATGACTCTAATTCAAAGGGTTGTTTGTTAACAAAGATGAAGAGTTTATCAATTGCAACATTGGTACAAGAAGCATCATTTGAAGGCGACACAGTTTATGCATGTCCACCTGATTTCGAGCTTAACAATTGGGATGTTGTAGATTTACCTACATTTTTAAGAGAATTTCAAGAGTAATGATTAAGCTTTTATTTGTCAAATTTCTTTAATTTTCGAGTGGCTCTATCCAAGGCCACTGTATTTTGTTTCCTTTACAATATGAATGTACTATTTTTTTTTTTGTTATTTAATGAAATCTTTGCATTTTCCTTTCATTCTTTCTAATTTCTTCTTCTATCTGCTTTCTTTCTTGCGTTTTGCAAATTAAACACAAAAGTCCAAACCTTTTCATAGACAACATTCATAAGAACGAAGATGTTAGTAATTCCAGTTCTACCCTTGATACCTTAATATACATTATGGAATCTGTCGAAGAAAGTGACGATGAAGATTTCAAAGGAATATCCTTAGAACTGTTAGGAATGGTAAAAGAAGAAGATAAGGTCCTAGGTCCTCAACAAGAGCTAGTTGAAGTAATCAATTTAGGTTCTCAAGAGGAATCAAAAGAGGTAAAAATTGGCACATCGATGACCAGTGAAACTCGAAAAAAATGATCAATTTGTTACGTGAGTACTCAGATAGTTTTGCTTGAAGGTGTTATGGGGGAGTTGAGGACGGATTGAGAAGGGAAAGTGAGAAGTCTGAAATGAGTTGAGGAAGGATTGAGAAGTGAAATGGAGAGAGTGAACATGAATTAAGGAGTGTACAACTGGGTTTATGAAACCCTAAAACACGGGTTATTATAACCCTTCCTCTAAACGCGGGTTGGGTTACATAACCCAACCCCTCATAACTCAACCTTTCTCCCAAACAGCCCCTAAAAGTATGAGTTAAAGCCTAGTGACTGGTAAGTTACAATATCATAAAACTTATAAAATAAAGTGGGTAAAAACGTACTTTCATTAGAAACCATTATACATAGGTTGATATTAAAGCATGGTTAAATTAGTTCCTTATACACATATTATAAAAAAGTAACAAATTTATCTAAAAAACTGTCCATAAATAAACTCAAAATGCTATGGCAAATACGCAGTCGAGCATAGCTCACGTATGTTTCATATCAACAATGAAACATACAACCATACCCAGCTCGCACATATTTACCTCCACCCTGTATCATATCCCAATCTACTACAACATAACACACTAAAAATACAGTCAAGAATTGCTCACACATGATCCAAAGGAAACATGCGGCCAAACTGAGCTCACACATATTCACGATCAACCCATACTATACCTCGATCTACCATGACAAAATACACTTAAATGTACGGTCGAAAATAGCTCACACATAACCATATCAACCAGGAAACATGCAGCCAAACTGAGCTCACACATATTCAGTACTTGTAACGATGGGAATTTAATTATAGTATACACGTCATTGATAAATAAGCTCATATATGCACATAGAGCTACTATCAAACTCTAGGCCCAAAGCCAATCCCACAGTCTCCATCCATGTCCTCACTAAGGCTCGTTCTTGGATATCCAGTCACAACCTCTTTCAGCCCTAGAACCCCCTAACAACAAGAGATGACCCTACAAAAACATATTCACATAGCCTTTAAAGAAATCACCAACTATATTCCATAAAAATCACATATTTTTTAAAAGTCAACCATGGTTGAAACACACATTTTCATAGTTTTTTCTACCCCTAGTGATCAACGCATGCTTTTAGAATAACATTTCATTTCAACCATCCAAGTTTATCAATAGATCAAGAAGTATTTTTTTTAAAGCAGTTGTCATCTAAATCATGACTAATATTTCATAAAACAATTCTATCAATAATTGTCAAAATCATAGCGTATTATAGTAACGTATATAGATTTATAATAAAAATACTTAAAAATAAATCACTCACAGGAAATAGCTCGATCCCATGGAACTATTAACTCTCCTCACTTCAATTTTACCTGAAAAATGCCATCAAGTTAATTTTTCGTAAGGCAGATAGCCCAAACATCCATAACTCCCTTCATAAGGTAAACTCAAGCTAATTATACTTCTAAAGACCCTTAATCCTCACTCCTTACTCCTCAATTGAATCATTCCAAACACGTCTTAATTTAGTCCAGAAGTACTCAAAAAATAGTTTGTTTCATGATCACTTCAAAGTTTCAAACAAACATCCCCATCTATGTAAAATTTAAGAATACATATAGGTTAGGACTCCAACAATTTCAGTGACAAATACTGAATCTAAGGATGTAAACGGGTTGAATTGGGAAACATTTAGGGACCAACTCGAATAATCATGGTATTCACAACCCTTAAAATATGGGTTGGGTTGGGTTATATTCTTGGGTTATATTGTTTTTTTTTCATTTCTAATTTTGTTAAATTTAAAACTGTTGTACCTATCATAAATACACAAATACAAAAATTCAAACATCCATAACCCAAGTACAACATTCCAAACATTATCCATAAACATCCATGAAGTACAACTTTATCAATAAAGTAACAAAAAAGTTCTTAAACATAACGAAAGTCAAATATAAATCTAACTTGTAAAACCCATTCAAGCATCCCAAGCGTTCAAATTTATTCTGAAAATTCAAAAAACATACCAAGTAAGTAGTTTAAATAAAATAAACGAATCGACGAAAATATAAATATTCAACTTACTATGAAAATTGTCAATATATAGATGATGTTTGTGATGTGACGAAGAACTTGATCTAATCTAAAAACACAAAATAAAACTATATAATGTCATATAACCATGTAAGAAAACAATTTTCAATAAAAATAAAAGTTAAAAGATCACATTTACCATTCTTTAAGTTTTTACAAATCTTCATTTCTTCAATAAGGTTGTTTTGCCACAAACCCAATTTTGTGTACAAATCAAAGTTTCCACTGCTTTAGGTGATAAGGAACTTCTAGCATAATCCAGATACTTTCCTCCAGTAATAAATGCAGATTTATAAGCCACAGTAGACATTGGAACATCAAAAATATCTTGAGCAACTTTTGATAGAATTCGGTATTTAATGTCGTTTAATTTCCACCAAGTCAAAACATCAAACTGATCATTTAGTTCCTCACAAGGGTCAGATAAATATCGATCAACATCATTCCTCAATTTTAAAGCATTTTTTTCTTCTCTTCTTTTCTCTTCTCTTATTCTCTTGTATCGTGATAACACTCTACCACTCGCATCAGTTTTCACCATAGTTCCCGAACACAACAATTTCAAACTATCACTTGATTCTACTTGTTCACAAACTCCTTGAGCACTCAAGTCATTATAAAAGCCATCAACTTGTGATCGGTAGCAATTATACAAACACATCAAATAAGCTTTAATCCCATCAACAAGAACTTTAACCATAGCATCGTCATGTACACTTTCAAAACAAAAGCCAACATAGTCCAATTTATATCGAGGGTCAAGCACCACAGCTAGAAATACAAGCTTGTTAATTTTCTCAATTGAACCCTAATATTTGTCATATTCTGTCTTCATATTTATAGCCATATTACGTAAAATAGAGTTATGTTCGTTGCTCCAACCAATTAAAAGATCGTTAATCTCCCACATCTCATGAAAGAAAGAATTGACATGTAAAGAACTACAAATCTTAGTAGTGACATTAGATAACACCTTAAAAAACATGACAAACACTTCAACATTTTTCCAATCAGAATTACTTGGTGGCCTAATCCTCTTCTTCCCATGTTCAACTTCTTCAAAATAGTCTTGATAATCCAACTCCTCTTCCTCTAATATTTGAAAAGCTTTATCAAATTTAAGCGCATGCTCAAGCATAAGATACGTAGAATTCCATCTCGTTGGAATATCCAAACAAACAAGAGTTTTACAATCAATTTTCTCTTGCTCTACACAGGTTTTAAATTTTGTCAATCTTTTAGAAGATGATCTAACATATCGTACAACATTATGAACACGAGCAATGGAATCATGCATTTCTTTCATTCCCTCATTTACAATCAAGTCAATTACATGAGCACAACACCTCATGTGTAACAATTCTCCTTCCAAGATTAGGGTTTGCCAATTTCTAAGTCTTTTCTTAATATACGAAATAGTCTCATCATTCGAACTTGCATTATCAACAGTTATAGAAAAGACTTTATCGATCCCCCATTCCATCTCAATGAGCTTTCCAATAGTATCACTCTTATGGTGAATAACTTGGCAAAAGTTTAAAATCTTTTTATGCAAAACCCAATATGAATCAATGAAGTGTGCAGTGAGTACCATGTGCTTAACATTTGTCGGAGAATTCCATGTGTCAGTTGTCAAACATACCCTTCGAGAATTCCTAACCAAGAATGATTTCAACTTCTTTTTTTCATCAAGATACAATTGATATATATTTTTAGCAATTGTTACTCTTGAAGAAGAGTCAAACTTAAAACAAGCCACTCTACAAAAATGTCTAAACCCCTCATCGACAATTATCATCTTAGCACATTTTTCCCTGAATAATTGTTCATTAAAAATAGTAGTCACAAAATTACTACCATTTTTTCCACTAGTAGGAGGTTGAAGAGTCAAAATAGTTTGTCCTGTTTCTACTTCCTTATATGGGTACCTCTTACACTGATTTATTAAGTGCTTCCATAATGGGCTCCATAATGTGCTAATTCCATATGAGCTAATATCGGTACAACACTCTTCATCACAATAATTACATGTCCACCTAGAACTATTCTCTTCCAACTCTGTGAAGTGATCCAATACAACAGACATTGTGAAGTGATTCCATACAAGCGTTGTTTTCTTAGTAGATCTAGTTCTCTTCTTATCAAGTAGTGGTGGTTTACTTGAACTCATAATTCTCGTTGCGTTGTTAGTGGAAAAAGCAGAACTATGACTAGGGCTAGTTTCACTATGTTGTCCACTATTGTTCTCCATGGTCTAAAAGAGTACAAAAAAAAAGTCAGATTCACCCACATGACCTAACGGAATGTAAACAACCACCAACAATGATCTAAAAGAGTACAAAAACTAAAGTCAGATTCACCCACGCGACCTAACGGAATGTAAACAACCACCAACAATGAAAAATATTATCCAGTGCATATTCAATCAACAAAGTAGAATCAAAACTAACATATCTACTAAATCTAAATCTCCCATTTAATTAGCATATTCAATGAAAACGATAAAGTAGAATCAAAACAACCCCAACAATCTAAATCCACTGTTTAATTAACATATACATATTACATATTACATACAGTCCAAAGAATACTGCACTGTATCCAACTTCCAAAAATTACAGAATCAGATCTACTAAATTTTCAAACTCAAAACACACAAAAACTACAAAAAAATGTCAGATACTAAATTTCAATAAAGAAAAAAAGTTCAAAAAAAATAATCTCTAACATTCGAACTTTCGAAGGCTGTTTGCCTAACACAACAATAAACGTACGAGATATAATTGAATCTACTACAAAAATAAATATAACAAAATGAATTCCGACAAGTTTTTATGGTTGTTTGAATTATAACCCTTTTGGATTTAATATAAAACTTTATTCATAATGTGAGGCGCTCTAAGACAACCCAAAATTAAAATTACTGGACACTCAACAATCACTGAACAAAGTGGAATGAAACAAAGTAGATAATAAATGATAAAACTACCAAACCAAAAGCAAAATATTATCCAAAAATTCCAAGAACTCGAGGATAAGTTGTACAATCTACAGAATAGATTTTGTTCAAGTATAGTCATAAATGTCATCCAAAAGTTCTAAGTGGAGCAAAAATATGTACTCATTCAGCATCCGTTAAAATAGACAAATGCAAGCAATGCAAAACCAAAGTTATTGACCTTGCGAAGAATAATCCAATTGGTTTGTCCTCAAGGATAAGTTGTACAATTTATAAAATATAATAAAGTAGTAGCCGGTGGCAACGCAACGGTGAGTCGTGACAACAAAGTGAGTCAAAGATGGGAGACTAAGAGGGAGGAGTCAAGCTTGAGCAACGATCAAAGACTAAGAAGGTGAGACAATCGAAGATGAACGTAGGAGATTGAGAAGGAGAGACAATTGAACGCTGACGAAGGCATGAAATGAGAGGCCAAGACGAGAGGGTGAGTCAGAGAGATGATAGAGGCGCAACGTGAACTTGAAGTGAGGTGTGAAAGTCCACTAATTCCTAAATCTTTTCTATTTAGTATTTACTAAATTAAGAATAAAATATACATAAATATAAATAGGCCTCTAAAATACAACACACCTCTAAAATATTTACACTGTATAGAACAATTTTGAAAACAGAAAAAGCTCACAGAACTATAATGTGAAATATCAAAAATATTTAAATCAACATGCATCAGCCACACGCTTTCTTCTAAACGATTGTGTACTACACCGTCTAAACGATGGTTTAGATTATGATATACGATCATGTGGTTCATTTTAAAGGATGACAGAAAGTGCTTCAAAATTTAAACAATAGAATAATACACTCTGAATGATGGCAAGAAAGTTTCAGTCATAAATGATCGTATAATATAATCTAAACGATCGTCCTATCCGTATACATGATCATTTTGAGAGATATTACAATGATAGACAATCGTGCAAGTATTTAAAGTATATTATTTCACGATTGTCTATCATTCTAATATCTCTTAAATGATTGTGTTGACCATGATAAACGATCGTGTTGATAATGTTAAGTGATTGTGTAGTCCAATGTAAATAACCATGAAAAACTTCAAATCTAAAAATTGCATAATACAACATACACAACCGTTCAGACTTTGGTACACAATCGTTTAAAAATGCAATTGTACATGTTTAAAACAATTGTACATAATTCTTTGTTAACATACTTTTACTAATTTTATAAACAATGTAGAATTCTTACCGAAAATGAAAACGATCTTGATAATGAAAGACAAAATTCTCACTAAAATTATATAATCTTCTAAACAATTAAAATGAAAACAAAATTTAAAATTCTTATTGAAAACAAAGTCACTACAACGATCTTGATAGTGAAATATAAACAATTGATAAAAAAATTCAAACGATATTCAAACGATCTTAATATTCGTGTAGACGAATAAATAGCAAGATGAAATTTAAACGATAAAAAATCTGGATTAGAAGATAAATAAATAACAAACAAGAAGAAGAATAACACAAGGTCATATATGAAATTTACGAAAAAAATAATCGATGTGTATAGTCTTTTCTTATTTTGTTATAAGAGTGGTAAATATTTAAGAATATTTAATTTTCAATCTAACACTGTGGTAACGTTAATTTCACGTCAAAACCAAATGAGTATTCACGGACCCTAAAAAAACACTCATTAAAATCACTCCAAACCTTACCAAGAATTTATAGTCAAACTAAAGTCCTCTACAGCTTTCAAATTCCAAATTCTAGCATCCAAAACCATAGATGGTTCAAAATTAGCACTAAAATTAAATGAGTACTCATCAACTACTCCATAAAGTTAAAATCTTACCCACAACGCCCAAATTTCGAACTTCTAATGGCTGCACAACGACTAAATTCCCTCGAGAATCCAAATCTAACATAAAAAAATATAATATTGTTTAATTCACTCTCAGACTTCATGGGTGTTCAAAATTCTCAAAGAAATCCACAATTTCTCACTAAAAACTTACCCACAAAAGCTCCAACAGAGTAGATCGAGCTTCACCTGCGACCGATAAGCTCCGAACAGCGTGCACGAGGACTCACCAAATTTTCAGATCCAGCGCGCACAAGCTGAATGACAAATTACATAGTGTGGTAGTTGTGAGGTTAGATTCTGAAAAGGTTCAGTAGATGCCGTGGGTTGGGCCTTCGCCGACGTGTGAGAGACATGAGCGAGTGTCGGAGTGAGAGAAGTTTGGAGAGGTGAGCGTGCATGTCTTGAAGGAGAAGAAGTTGAGTTTCTTTCTTTTTTTTCCACTCGTTTTTTGTAACCAGTAAACAAGCATGCGCACGTTGAAAATCACACACGAACAAAATCAAAGTATAAGTCACTCAACCATTTTATTAATAAAATAGTTTTAATAAAAAAATTAAATAAAGAAAAAAACATGAACAAGATTTTCATGGTTACATTAAAAAAAATTATTAATATTACATGATTTACATATGTACATATCAACCACAACGTTGGTGGTTCAAGTTTTCCCAACTTTATGTTGTGTGTTAAAAAGAAACCTATAGATTGAGGAACAAACACAAACATACTTCTATGTATTAAAAAAATAGACAAAAAAAAAAAATAGAAAAACATGATTTGATTTCATTTTCATCTTTAACATTTTGTTGTGACTTGTGAATATTAATGGAAAAAAAAATGAGATATTTATAACAAGATTTGGAAAGGAGGAATTTGAAAGGTTGAAAGAGATAGGGAATGTGAATAGTTGAGAGATAGTAGATTAAGGGAGAGAAGAGAATATGAATGAATTTGAATAAATTTAAATGACATAATTAATTGGAGTGGTTTTTTTTTTTAAACAAAAGTTATAATAAAGAGATGAAAAGTTTAAAAAATCATTTCCACTATCATTAAAAGTTATAATGAAAATGATACAAATATTAAATCTATATAAATGACAAAATTGTCGCTAAAGCAAAACTAAAAAGTGATATAATGAAAAAGTAAAATGAAGCTAAAAATTTTCTCATTTCCGTCATTTTATATATATATATATAAAAGATAATATAGATAAGAGAAACAATGGAAGAAATGACCAGTTTGCCCTGAACTTAAAACTAATTTTTCTTCTTTCCCCTTACTTTAATTATTTTCCACACTTATCAACATTTCCATGTCTTAGACCAATTATATTGGATTCTATCAAATATTTTAAACTTAAAAGGAATTTTCTTTTTTTTAAAATGTATTCCAAACATGATTTTTCTTAATTTAAGAAATATTAGTATAAATAAAAAAAGAGAATGTAATAAGGGCTTACAAAACCAAACTATTGTTTTTATCTTATCTAATATCTATGTAGCTTTTTGTAATTGATTCAAAAGAATGTGGTTATCCATTTAATTTCAAACTCTTATTCAAACTATTTTTTTTTTAATTTTTGTATAAAAGTTAGTAATTATAAATTTTGCTGTAGTTGAATAATATGATTTGTTTAATTATTTTCTTGATTTTAATTTAGAGATTTAAAAAAATAAAAAAATTGATAAACTATTTACGCTTCATATAACAAAACTACTAAAAAATTAATTACACTTCATTTTGTTATGAAGGGTAAATATTTTGTCAATTATTTATTTTTAACAATTTTTTTTTAAATTTTAAACAATAGATTATTTTTTCTATGAAAACCTTACAAACTTAAATCTCCTTTTATTTGCTCCTTCCTTCTTAATTTAAAACTTTATGAAAAAAGAGATTAAAAAAAATATAAAAATAGTAGAAACTATTATAACTCCAAACTAATTGGTGTACATTTACAAGAAGTAAAAAGCAAAAAAAAAAAATAACCCTATTTTTTTTTCAACCAAATTAATAAACATGATATAGATTTGAAATGTTTTTTTTCTCATAATAAAAATTTTCCCCATTTTAATGTGAATTTGAGATTTTGCATAATCTAAGACCAAGCTTGAGAATAGGGTTCAGTTTGAATTGTGAGTGGTTAAAATGACCAAATTTCTGTTTCCATTAGTTTACCTTATATTAGAATGAGATTATATATCCTTAATTAGTGTTTTCTGGATGATTCAAGAGCTATATCTTCTGCAAAAATACAATGGAAGTTTTTTGTTAGTGATACCATCTGTTTCAAAGGACAAACTTAAGAGGACATTTCAACTAATTCTAATATCCTTTGAAGCTGCCTATCTCCATATCTTCTAACTCACTTCCCTTGTGACTCTCAGTTGGACAGATCAACAAAGGATATAGTTGGTGCAAAAGAGGGTTGGGATTATGGCGCTTAGTTTACTCTGCTCCTTTGGTAATATTTCATCAAAATGTATGTTTTATTAACTGGTCTCATTCCATCTTAAACTTCTCTCCTTCAACCTCGTGTTCAATTTTCTTGGCACAGATTGTAGTCTTCCTGTTTATTGGTGCCCAAAAAATGGGTCGCTACGTTCAGGAATTACGGTCTCACTGAGATCACTGGCTGCTGGAGTTTGTGTAGTGTAGAGTAGAGAGTTATGTGTGATGGAGAAACATATATGCTGATACTCTATTCTACATTCTTAAGTTTAGGTCTCATTTTTGTGCAAAGTCTGGGTCCATACTCTGCATTACTAGGGAAAGAAGTAGAGATTTTGAATTGGAATTTACCACTTGAAGGAATTCACAATGAATAACAATAGCATGTTATATTGTATCTAACTCTTGCAATTTCTTCTTCATAATATAAATTACATGTTTTCCATATTTTATTATTTTATTTTTTCCCAAATGAAATCATTGTAGAAAAGTTACTTATAATTCCTATATTTTTTAATGTTTTCAAATTCCAGTATGACATTTTCTTGGGAAAATTATCCTTTTATTTTATAGGTTTCAATGAATATGTGTTACGTCCATAAATTTTAAAAATAGACATTTTTAGTTCACTGGTTTATATGAATAGATCTATTTGGTCCCTCGAGTTTTTAAAATGTACAGTATTAGTCAAGTTTTTAAAAATAGGTTTTAAAGGTTCGTCAGATAACTTTATACTTCTACTTTAAATAATTATATAACATTTTAAATTATAATAATAACTTCTAAAAACCATATTCTCTCTAAGACTATTTTTCTAATTTTAAATATCATATAAATATTTTTAAAAAAATCAAACATAAAATACATTTTATGACCTTATGAACCTATCTTTTAAACTTAGAGTTAAAAATGTACCTTTTGAAAACTCAATCATCAAATTAGTCTATTCTTATAAACCTGAGACTAAAACTATCATTTTTTAAAATCAAGAATCAAAAGCACATATTCATCAAAATTTGGGGAGTAAAAAGATTATTTAGGTCATGATACACGATTGTATAGTTCATTTTAATGATGAAAAAAAATGTTTCAAATTTAAACGATCGTGTTGACGATAGTAAATAATGACCGTATCGATCATTTAAAATGATATTTAAACGATCTTGATATTCTCAAATATGAAGAAGATTAAAGAAAAATATTGAAACAATCGTGAAAGAGCTTCAAAGAATTTTGCTGAAAATGATGAAGATGAAATAGGAGATTTAAATAGAAGAATAAATAATTTAAAAATAGAAGAAAGAAAAATTGGAAGAGGAGATAGAAAAATCTGGAAGAGAAGAAATCACGAAGAAGTAAGAAGAAGAATGAGAAGTGACGAATCGTCTTTAATATTCAAAGACAAATATGAAAATTATGAAAATATTTTACTAGTTTCATGGGCTTTTATATATAATAGAACTCATGTAACAACATTTTCTAAATTTGCAAAAGTAGCAAATTTTAAAGTGGTGACTCTCTAATAGTTCTATGATTACCGTCTAATAGCCCTATGATTATCGTCTGATAGCCATCTAATATCTCTCATTTTTCCATATTCGCAATAGGCAAAAAATTAGTGTCATGACCTATTATCGGAAAGATCTTAATTAAAGTTGAAATTTGACTAGGATATATATTTGACCAATTAATTACAATCTGTAAATCTTGTTTAAGATTGATTGAAGGTATAATATGTAATAACAAATCTGAAATTTGATAATGAATGTACTATGGTATTTTAAAATTCAAAACAAATTTTATGGCTAGATTTTAAAAAATTCAAAACTACAATGAATATTCAAAACAACTATTAAAATCCGAAATTTATGACTAAATTTACTGTTGAAAAAAACATCTCAGTAGAAGTTAAAATTGTACTAGGATAAATGTTTGAGAAATAAATTACAATCTCATTAATAAGTAAGTTGGAGGGAAGTCGAAGACATTTTAATATTTCAAAACTTTAATTTAATTTTTTAAAATAATTTGTAGTGTCTATTTTGAAAGCAAAAAAAAAAAAAAAAAAACACCATGGTTACCAAAGGAAGCGGAGGATTTTTGTTCTTAATTCATATTTTTCTGTTGAATGTTTGTGGTTCTGGGATTCACATTAACTTCTATGCCAATTAGAATCTATGATAGGCTTGAAAATTGATCGTCCTTCAAAGAGTAAATGGAAGAAAACAAAACAAGGTTATCGCCCGGGCCTTAAACCAAATCTTGAGAAGGAAACTAGGACAGTCTTAGGAAATGCCTCATTACAATTACAATCATGAAAAAATGATATACGGTGCATGAAAACGTAAGCAAAATAGAACAGAGGAGAAGGCAAGGATTGATAGATGACACAGCAGATGAAATGGGCTCCTTACTTCTTCTCCAATCCCTTCAATGGAGTTTGTGATGGATCAACTTCAGAGGTTTAAGGAAATGGTAGTGTGCAGCCAAAGGAATTTGGTTGTGGGAGACAAATTCAACGAATCCCTTTTTGATAGTCCCTAGTCCCAATCGCCAGCATCGGACTCCAATCCCAAATGTCAAACTGGTTGTTATTCATCAATGCCTTGAGTGGTCACTAGTCGACGATCCTTGATCTCCATCAGCAGTCTGCAGTCGTCGGTCTTGGTTTTCAATCATCCATTCCAAATTCTTAGTGCCAATCGCTGGTCAGAATTCCGCAGTCCCAGTCCACCACTAGCCACTAGTTACAAGTCATGATTGTTAGGCTACCAATGGTTGTCAATCGGAAATGGAAACTGAGAACCACAATCAGAGACACTGGCAACAGATGGTTAGTGACCACAAACGAAAGATCAATGATCGGGAACTGACGACAACCACCCACCAGCAACAACCAATTGCCAACAGTTAGGCCAGAGGACTAATGACCAATGACATTCAGATGATTTGAGTTGTTGCCAGTCACCATACCCCGATCCCTTGTCCTTGATCTTCTTTCTCTGGTCCCTGTCATTGACGTGGTCATTGATCATTGATCCACAGTCCACATCCTTGATTAGTAGTCCTGATTGCTGGCCACTTCTCGTCAGTCCTGATCGTTGGTCTCTGGTTATCGACAATTGGGACTCTAGACCGACAACCATGATCCTACCAAGACCAGCTACAGTTAGTTTGTGCTTGGGATCGAGACCTATGCACTATGACAACTGGCCACTCCCGACTATCATAATGTTTAATTGTTTTTTTGTTTCAACTTAATATAATAAAAATATATACATATATTAAAAATATAAACTAAAAGAAACAAAGTAATTCGATTTTAGTGTCAGGCAACCCAAATTTACATGCAAATTTGTGAAATAGAAACACTTGAGAAAAAGTAACCAAGACGTAAGAGTGTTTTAATGATAAATAGTTTTCTAACAAAATCGTTTTTCACATTTCAAAAAAACACTTACTTTTATAGGCAATCCAAACAAACAAGTAATCATATTACTCAGAAAATGTATGTTAACATAAATAAGATTGTCAGTGTATTGCATTGAAAAAACAAACTTTTACCTGATGAACCCTGAAAGCTCCTCAAACGCCCATGATAATGTGTAGAGAAAACTCTTCCCCATCGAAAGAAACGTATAAGCAATGGCTGCAACAAACTTTAATCGTGAGAGAAAGCACATTTATGGGGCTGTTCTTCGTTTTAATTTCTCCCAGTTGCAGGTAGCTTATCTACTTTTCCAAGATTTGGCACTTACTTAATAAGCTTATCTACTTGGCGCTGCTTTCTGGCGTTTTGGTTCTTTGACATTCCCAGCATTCACCAACTTTTCAGTCTTCGGCTCCGGCATAATTCCCTTCAATGTCATCTCATTGAAATAGCGCAGCCCATCCTTTGTTCTTCCCTTCTCATACAACCCATGAATCATAATCGTGTAAGAGCAACGATCGGGTCCCAACCCCATCTCTTTCATTTCATTCCAAGTAGACTTAACCCTTTCCTGTATATCCCAGTCCATATACAATCTCAGAATCAGATTGTATATGTCACTAGTCATCTTGCAGCCACTTCTTTCCATCCTTTGAAAAAGTACTGGAACTTCCTCCGGACCCCTTACCGACCCAAGTAAATAGATAAAAGTCACAGAATTTGGCCAACAGCTCCCCTTTCTCTCTTCCATCTCATTCAAAAGCTCATTAACTTTCTCCATCCTCCTAATTTTACAAAGGTGTTTGATGAGAGTGTTGTAAGTTGCAACATTTGATGCACACCCTCTGTCATTCATTTCCTTGAAGATCTCTAGAGCTTCAGGAATCCTCTTCTTGAAACAAAGGGCATCAATGATGCAATTGCAGATCACAACATCAGTTTTCAATCCTCTCTCCCACATGGCTCTAAACAACTTCAAAGCTGTCCCCAGCTTTCCTTTCTTTGTCAATGAGTTAATCAAAGTTCCATAAGTGTATACATCAGGCTCGCATTTTGATTCAATTATCTCCCTCCAAAACCTTTTGGCCTCATGAACATTCCCCAACACACACCACCCATTGAGGATAATATTGCTTGTCTTTATATCAGTAACAAACTCATGCTTCTTGGAATGGAACAGGGTCTCTGCAGCTTCTACATGCTTGTACCTGCATAACCACATCAAAAGTGACTGAAATGCAATCAAATTCATCTCAAGTCCAAATTCTTGCCTTCTGTAGAAAATGCTAATTGCTTCCTCCACTTTATGAGCTGCAGCATATCTATTAAGAAGAACTGAATACGTTTCCTCATTAACAAGTTCCTTTCTCTTAGACATTTCCACAAGCACCTTGTCTACTTCCTCAAAGCGGCGGAATTTCCCGAGAATAACAAGAATCTCATTGTAAATAACAGAGCCAGGGGTGAATTTCTCTTCGTTGGTACCTCTTTTGATAACCCAATTGAAGAAAATGAAGGCGGGATTCCAATCTGATCGATGTCTTCGCAGCACATTGAGAACAAAATTATCGGTTAGCACAAGGTCGCATAGACTAAGAGCCGTCTCGATGTCCTCCACTGGTTTGTGCCTTCTGAAATAGAGGACGTTTTGGACATAAACAGCAGATGGGTCATCTGGATGAACGGTGATGGGTTCATCGGAGACAGCAATAGAGTCGGAAACCAGAGTTCTTTCATGACAGTTTCTAGGCGAAGGGGTTAGATTGTCACAACTCAGTATATGATGAATACGATCGGAGACGACGGAGAAGGGCCTGTGTGAAGTGGGAGTGTGAGGAAGAAAATCTTTTACAAGGTTTGATTGGAAGTCTAATTTGAATTTTCCATGGAAATCTTCAGCGGCGATGTTCCTCAAGCATAAGAATTTGAACTTCATCTCGAATCCTACGATTATGAAAGGGTTCTGTCAATTGGTACGAGAACGACGTAAACAGCAGTTATATGATTCTCCAGTGGATGGAGTGATGGACTCCTAAACAGTTGGGTTGGGTGATGGGTCGTTAATTTTAGGAGATTTATGATTTGAAGAAATTTCAGTGTATACAAAAACTTTCACTATCCAATTCTTTCCTACATTTTCTCCATTATATCTCTTTTTTCACCGGCCTAAGCTAAGTGACGAGCTCCCAATTTTTAATTTATTTTCCACCAAACTTGTAATCACCCTCTTTTTTCAAAGAAAGATATAGAAAAAAAAAAAAAAAAAAACCTAAATCTGAAATAAATTATGATTTATTTTTTTATTAAATTTTCGTAAATTTTTAGAACAATTAATTCTATATAATTTTTGAAATTAAATTCAAATGATTTCCTTATTTATATTATACCAAGTTAATTCTGTAAATGACAACTTTCTTATTTGGCCTATTAATTAGGTATAAATTTATTATAGAAATTAATTAGAAGTATTTTATTGATTCAATATCAAATGAAATCTTTTTTAATATGGAATTATTTAATAATTAAAAATAACAATATATCATTATTTGCATCATCCTTGAACATTCTGAGATAAAAATTCTAGTGCCGGTGAAGATTTCTTCTTATTCATAATTCAATTTCGATAGTTTCTTCCATCAATTTCATTGTTATCAATATCGTTCTTCAATTTGGTTCTTTAGTTTATTTCGAAATTTCGTTTTATATACAACTTCAGTTAGTTGTCTTCCTTAATTACTTTTTTTTTCTTCCAATTTCAATCAATTACTTTCATTTTTCTTTTATTCAAATTTCATACTTTATTGAGATTTTGCTTACACTTATATACCACTTCATATATACAATATGACATATGTATTATTTCTTCTTTCATTTCGTAGCATATATTTTTTTTCTTCAAAAATTTGTTCTTTCTTTGTTAGTTTCGTAGCATATATTCAAGTCATGTTCTTCCTATTTTGTTTAATCTTTTATTGTTCAGCTCATCTTCTTGTCATGTTCGACATATAAAATATTAAATGTCTCGTCGTTCGTATATACTATGGTATACCACTGAATAATAAATTTATGTTATGTGATTTGTAACATATATACTACTGCATATATTTAATAATACTTACACATTCTTTTTCATGTTCTATTATTGAAAAATATGTATACCAATATATACACAGATTATATATTCATTCAATATTTTTTTTATATTTCTTACATATATGCTACTGAATAATTCATTTATGTTTTGTGATTTGTTACATATATACCACTGGATATATTCAATAATACATATACATATTTTTTTTATGTTCTGTGCTTTTTTCTTACTGCATTTAACATGGATTATGTATCCGATCAATTTTTTTTTAATTCTTACATATATACTACTGCATAATACATATATCTTATATGATTTGTCACATATATATACTACTTCATATATTTAATAATACATAAATGATGTTATCTTCGATATACTCAATATATCATAGTGTATTTCGAATACAAAATATAAATTCTTACTAACCTTAAATGAACAATATATACTATAATATACCCATAATCACTATTGTTTCAAATATAACTTATTATTTATTATATATAAAATGAATATTTGAAATAAAATACATAAACTAGTTTAACAAATTGATAGCATAATCTTTCATTCATAAAATATACAATGTATTGTTTCACATATACTATTCATAAACCAATTTAACATTCAACCATTTTTTTCATACAATTCCCTGGATCTTCAATTCTTTTATCAAATTTTCTACATTGCAAACATATTCAGTTTTCTTAACATCACATATACCAGAGAACAATTAATATTTTAATGGCATATATTACATATACTCATCATAACTTTTTCTCATTCATGTTCATGTAAACATAAACAACTTTCATACATAATCAATATTATTTCAATCATAATATTATTTATTACGTAAGATATGAATATTTAAATGAAATACATAAACAAATTGATATAAGAACATTTCATTAATAAAATATACATCGTATTATTCAGTATATACTATAATTACGTAAAATATATGAAAAATAATGCAAAATAAAAGAAATAATGGACGAAGAGAGATTAGAAAGTGAGTGAGAAATCAGAATGGAAGAATTTTAGAAAAAAATCATAAAAAGAAAACTAATTAAGGGACAATTTTTATTATTCATATTATTATAATATAATTTAATCACTTACCATATTTACGTATGATATCTAATAAATGCAAATCTTAAACATGGTCCACTTTTCTTTTTCATTTTTCTATTTTTAATATATTATTAATAATAAAGATGGGTAAATTGGTCATTTGGATCCTATATTTATGTAAAATATTAGTCAATTTAGGATATTTCTGAAAATTTTGAGAAATTTAGGTCAATATTGTAATATGGAATACAATTTTAGGTCATATTATTTAAAGATCATTTTTCAAAAATATAAAGAAGCTACAAAATATTCTAAAAAAGCCCACGCTCCACAGTAGAAAATGCAAGAAATGCACTTATTAATTGGTTAGTCATAAACTAATTTTTTCAAGATCGTTGAGATTTGGCAAAAAGTATACCATCCTTTAAATTTGATTTTTTTCAAGATTTTTTAGTTTAAATTTGGTACACAATTGTACACAAATCTAAATGATTTTTTAAACAGATTCTTTGTGATTTGGTTTTTGGTAGGTGTGTCACAACTTGGATTGGGTTGGAAAATATTTTCAACTCTACTCATATTTTTGAGTTGGTTGGGTTGTCAATCCAAAAAAGCGAAATTAAGTTTCCAACTCAACCTCTAAAATATGGGTTGGGTTGGATTGTGTTGTTGGGTTTATTATTATTATTATTATTATTCGTTTCTAAATTTTAATGTTTGTAAATAGAAATCATCAAACATAAATCAAATATGTTTCGCATCAAGTTAGGCAAAAAAAAAAAAAAAAAAAAAAAACAAAAATTTTTAAAATCATTAAATAAAAAAAAAAAAAAAAAAAAAACTCTCGAAACTCATAAGATTGTTCAACTTTTATTAAATAAATAATATATATATATACACGATATATTAATTCGGGTTGGGTTGGGTTGACCTGAATTTTCAACCAAACCCAACCCACATTTTAAACTAACTCAACCCAAACCATATAATATGGGTTGGGTAGTCTAGATTGTCGAGTTACTAGAGTAATTCTTACTCCCTTAATTTTTGGTACATAATCGTTTAGATTTGGTTATCCAATATCCAAGGATTTTTTCTTTAGATCTTTTATATTTGCAGACGATCTTGAATAACCAAATAACAATTTGAAAAAAAATTGTAGAAAAAAAAATGGAAAGAAATGACAAACTTAAAATATTTAAAAATAATAGCTGACTTCGTGAACTTTTTGATTTTGTTATATGAGTCATAAATATTTTAGTGTTTTGATATATTTATGAAAATTAAGTTTTTTCTTATAAACAAAATGGATTTAGCATGGAATACTTTTCCTATTTTTATAATTTCCAAGTGTACGCTTATTTTCCTAAAATTTTTAGCACTAAAGGATGCTTAATTTTTTCTCATCGCAAAAAACATAACAAATTCCTACAAAGTAAAAATATACTAAACACAAATTTTTAAAAAAAATTCTAACACTTAACCTTCTTTCAATGGGATACATCCTACTGTAAGAAACCAGACCATTAACCTTCGTCTCATATGGCAAGTGAATTGTAAGGTGTACCATGACGCTGAAAAAAGCAGGTAGAAATATTCTTTCCAATTTTCACAATATAATTATAATATCTTACTGCAATCTGTCCAAATCACTTATTCTTATCATCCTGACGCACAAATCACAAAAAAACTGCACAGTTCAATAATTGCAGTGTACACATTTTTGGGTAAACATGCTCGAACACCGTTGGAAGAAGTCGGTGTACCAGAACATGACAGTCGTGCGTTTTGAGACCTGATATTTTTTCTCGTTTGCATTCATGCATCGTGAAATATTAGAAACGAATCCCTCGGAAAAATTAACTGCTTTCAAGAACTTACAAAACTCAATCCGCTCGTTGCTAGTCAAGATATAGCTCGCATGTGGTTTCACCAATCGGTTACCCACTTCTACCAAAAGTAAATTTTTTCTTATCTTCAAATCTTATTCATCCAATCAGGCATTCGTGGTATATTTCATTTTTTCTTCAATATTTAACAACGTACCGACTAAGTTGTCACAAACATTCTTTTCAACATGCATTACATCAAGTTTGTAACGAATAAGTAGTCTCGATCAATAAGGAAGGTCGAAAAAAAAATACTTTTCTTAGTCTAATTAAGAACTTTTTTTCTTTTTCTATCCTTTAATGAAGGATGCTTACTCATTACTGGAAACTTCAACGAATCTAGTTGTTCCAAGATTTCTTGGCCATTCATTACCATTGGAGGTGCTTTACGCTCTACCTTTAATTCCATCGTGTAGCCTACTTCTACGTCAAACATGGTTATCTGAAAGATAGCTTCGATGTCCCATGAATGCTATCTTTTCTTGTATCCCGAAGGATGATCTATCCCCTATGCAAATGGGACATGCCTGATACCCTTTTGTACTCCAACCAGATAGATCATCATATACCAAAAAGTCATTAATTGTCCACAACAAGGCTGCATACAATTAAAAAAACTGATATGTCAGACAATCGTCATACGTACGCACACCAAACGTCCATAGACTTTTAGTTCCTCAAGTAATGGCAGTTGGTACACATCAATTTCCCTGCCAGTAGATTTTGGACCGGGAATGAGTAATGACATGAACAAGTTTGACTCTTTCATGCATTTTCATAGTGGAAAATTATACGGAATTAACACCACAGGTCACATACTATACGAGGTACTCATATGACCGAACAAATTGAATCCATCTGAAGCTAACCCTAAACAAACATTTCGTGGCTTTAAAGCAAAATCAAGAAATTCAGAATCAAAGTGCTTTCATTCCTCTGCATTGACTAGATTGAAGGGATAAAAGCCCTATGGCAGCAGAAGAATTTAAAGAACTGTTGCTCAAATTAATTTGGAAATCTTAAAGTACCAATACATTGGCAAAAATTTAAAATCAAAATTCTAAATTAAAACTAAACACGCTTTAAAACTAAACACGCTTTTAAATTAAAAGACACAGAGAACTTACTTTCGATGACGTCTTTGAATTTACAAATCACCGAATTAGGGACACCACCTGTCGGAGACCTTCCTATCATTTGAGATGAGATTGGTTTGTGGGAACCAATTGGGATGAGAAAATGTTTAGAGATATTTAAGAGAAAACCTTTTCCTTTTGCAGAGAGAAAAGGCCTTGGCTTTTTTCTTGGTGAATTTCGTTAAAGAAAACTGTTTCTTCTAGATATTTATAGCTCTCTTTCCTTCTTGGAATAGGAAAAGGAGTAGGAGAGAATCATGAGATTCTAATATCAAATATACTAATTAATTAACAATTAATCAATTAGTTAATAATTAATTAAATCAGATTTAATTAATATTCCATTCAAATCTTATTTGAATAAATATCTCTCCAATATCTTATACATTTATATTAATATAATTAATTAAATCATATTTAATTAATATTTCATTCAAATAAGTAAGCAATATTATTTTATAAATTTAATTAAATCAAATTTAATTAAATAAAACTAAATTATTAATTAATTCTTCAATTAATTAATAGCTAAGTTAAATATCTTATATTTAACTTAAATTAAATTTGAATCATATTCAAATATAAGCTTCTTTCATAATCAATAATTTTAATATGAATCCAATTCACATTAAATTAATATTTGAACTCATTCAAATATTTTATCTCTCATAAATTAATTTTGAATCATATCCAAAATTAAATTTAAATAATAAAGTTTAACAAATTTTATATTATAATGTATCACTATATAATAAACTAATTCCCAAAGTAAATTTGAACATTTCAAATTACAACCAATATAAATAAAATCTCATTGCCCTTTACGAGCTAGGAAGGGAACCTAATGGACCTACAGATCAGAAGCTACAACGATCTGAGATTAATTGGCCAAACTCATTAACCACATTAATCAATATTCGTTAACTGTGTGTACACTCCACTAAAGACTCACAGCTGAACTCTTTTCACTGTAGATATATTTATGTGTCCACGGATATAGACCAATAACAATAAGTTAGTCCTTCACGAGTGTTCGTAACACTAGCTGGGTCAATTTACCTTTTTACCCCTGGGTTACCTTTAATTCTTAAATATCAGTGCTCCTTCAATGAACAACCTATTTATGGTCCTACCAATAAACAAAAACCTCTCTCATGCCATAGAGAGGGTAGGGCCCTTTGTTCAAGACTTGGAGACACCATTTAAGGGAACACTCATCTACTTACCCTAAAGTAGGGAAGAAGTGAATTCCATCTTGTGTAATTATGTTCCCAGCTCCCCACTCAGTCTTGTCGCCAAAATGATAAGCTTATTGAGTCGGCGATCTAGCCACTCTCACCCGTACAAATCAAAGGACAATCCCTTGTGAACAGGAGTTCATAACACACTCAGGATTAAGACTAAGTTACCTAGGTCATCCTAATGAAATAGAAACCTAAGTAGTTAACGGAGTTACATCTAGTGGTTACTATTTCGCGGTCTGGTCTTATGCAAACTCATTGCATAGAATACCTTCACTAGCATGTCAACTACACGAACTCGTTGGATCATTGTGTTTGTATCAAATACAAAGTGAGTCGTATCAATAGTGTTACCAGGATAAGGTACCCACTCTTATCCCTATACTATAGACCCTTTAAGATGATCTTGAACATTGATCCCTATATGTCTCTACATACTGTTCAAGACTCATTAAACAGCTTATGATGTTAGTTTATTGGATTTGGGTTATTAAGACAAAATTAATAATTTAATTAATAACAATCATTACAATAATAACACTTTATTAATAATGGTCAATGAATTATATTTACAATCTACGAGTTTTAGGGCATAAATCCCAACATGGATGTCTCAACACATCCTCTATTTTCACTCATTTATCCTTATGTCATCGCATGCCTGCCGAACTTTCTTGCGATACAAATAATCGCTGTAATTTTGGCACCAACGAAAAGTAATGTAATACTTTTTGTGGAATTTTCTTCCCTGATCTATTGGAATTAATCTTGTATTGAGACTCACCACAAGTCGGACATTGTTGCAAATCCTCAAACTCCTTACAGAATAATACACAGTCATACTTACAAGTATGAATAGTCTCGTACCCCAGGCCCAAATCATGCAATTTTTGTTTGGCTTCATAGAATGAACTAGGGATGTTGGTAGCACACATTGGAAACACATTTTTTATTAACTCTAACATCATATCCAAGAACTTGTTGCTCCAACCATTGAGAACCTTCACATGCATCATTTTAACCAAAAAGTTTAGTGACGAAAATTCTGAATAGCCGGGTATAGCTCACAACTTGCTTGATTTAGAAACCCCTTAAATACCACGTTTGTTTTGTCTTCTTCTAAATCTAAACATCCCTTCATCTCTTCTACTTGTTCAATACCAGCTTGTAAATCATGCAACATACCCAACATTTCATTTTCTCCAGTAAGTGGGTTACTACTAGTTCCTTCATCAAAAGAATTACTACTCCTCGTTCCTTTATCAAATTTTTGCATACCTATGTACAAGTTCACGGGTTCTCCATTGTATCTAGTTTATATAGAAGGAGGCTATTTCAATGGTTAATAGATGTCGCCTCACACTCTCTAATGAGTTCCAATTTGAATTCATATATTTCTTGCATGGACACCTTATTTTTCTGTAATTATTGGTGTGATCTTTTGCAACCTCTAAAAATTGGGAAACCACTTATCTGTACTCAATAGAAAACCTATCTCTAAGTTTCATTCAACTCTTGTCCATCTCGTTAAAAATTGGGAAACCACTTATCTGTACTCAATAGAAAACCTATCTCTAAGTTTCATTCAACTCTTGTCCATCTCGTTAAAAGCTCTAACAAATAAATATGTTAGACACCCTAATCATTAATATAAACACCCTAATCACTTAAATCGTGTATGCAAGGAACATTGTGTCTGCGCTAGGTGGAAAACCACGACGCACGGTTCGCCAACGTTTTTTGTGGCATCAGAATTCTTCTGATTTCTTGTAGTGACTTTTAGTGACATGTTTTTGCTTTTTAATGACATTTGTGGTGCGCCACTAAAAACACAATTTCTTGTCGTGTTTCCTAGTTCACAAACTTCGTAGACCCAAACTGATCTTTAGGTGACTTGCAAAAACTTTAGCCATGAAGATCTTTGCAAATACAACGTCAACACGATGTGCAACTTCTCGGATAAGATAGTGCAATTTTACTTTACGCTTCTCCATACAGTAGTTCCTCCGTTTAAAGGGAATACTGATCTCGATGTAGACTTTCTAGCATCTTATCGATTTGGAGAATTGGAATCAATGTATCTAGTAATGATCAGATCCTTAGCACCATACACGAAGATATAGTTCTTTGTTCTTCCAATAAACTTTAAGGATATACTTAACGACAGTGCAATGATCACGTCCAGGATTGGATTGATACCTATTGACCGTTCTACTGAGTAGCATATGTTAGTTCGAGTACATAGCATTACATACATCAAGCTCCAACTATGGAAACATAGGGAATATGACTCATGTCCTCGACATCATGAGGTATCTTAGGGCATTGTTCCTTCAACATATTAATTCCATGTATGTAAGTCAACAAACCATTTTGTAATTCTAAATTTTATATCTAGACAATATTTTTTGTATATAAGATGCTCGAGATATGGCTAGTGTTCTGTTCTTGCAGTTTCGAACAATTTGGATCCCGATAACATATTATGCATCTCTCAAATCTTTCATTTGAAATTACGTAACTAGCCATTTCTTGACCTTGGTCAGGTAATCTACATCAAACATTGCCTGTTTATAGGTCAATGGATCATTTACACCATCATCATATATGTTGATTTGGTTTTTTATAAAACCTAGGTAACGGTCAGGTTGATGAACAACCCTCCCACTATGTCGAGGAACTCTCAACTCTTGAGAATGATGTGACTAACCAAATTCTCTTGATTTATTAATACTTTGGTGATGAACTATGCTTATTTGTAGCGTCTTTTGAAATCTCATTCAATACTAATTTACTGCAAGGTTAATGATTCCTAATGTGGTCTTCCTCTAAGAATGTGACATTTGTTGATACAAATACCTTACTTTCTTGAGGATCATAAAACAAACCACGTCATGATTCCTTTGGATAACCTATAAATAGGCAAATTTTTTTAGCAACATTCCAATTTCTTAGGATTTTGCACCAACATGTGTGTCAAACATTCCCACATCCTAAAGTGACGTAAACTACCTTTACGTCGTTGGTTGCAGTGGTAACATTTATCTTTTCTACACCTTTCTTTTCCTTGCTCGTTTTAGGGGTTTTCCCCTTTTCCTTCTTCTTCATGTTTAAAAGACCAACTTTTGTTTTAGAGGACAATACTCTTAAAAACTTCTTTATGGTGGTAGCAACATTTGCTTCTATTTCCTTTTCGTTACCTAGGGTAAGGTTTTGAAATCGATGGAGCTCATTAAGGAGGATGGTTAAAGTGAATTCTATCTTATTCAGAGATGCGTTTGCCTGAAATGGTATACAACTCTTTGGAAGAGGTTGTAAGATAAAGTTCACCTGATTTGCCTCATCAATGAGACCATCATTTACTTTAGTGACATTGAAGTGCATCATCATGTCCAGGACATGTTCTCTAACAAAGGTCCCTTCCTTCATTCGCTTGGTGTAAATGTGTTTAGTTGCTTTGTGCGTGAGGACTATGACGACTTTTTGAACATCTCCTTCAACGGGTCCATAATTACTTTAGTCGTGGCTACGATTTATGTTTCTTTGCCAATACATCAGACATGCGTGCAAGAATATAGACATGAGCCTTTTCATTGGCCTTTACCCATCGTTCATGAGCTTCTCGACTAATTTGGTTAGCATTCCAGGCAAGGGTTTTAGAACATTCCTCAATTAAGACGAATCTTAAGTCACCAACTACTAGTATTGTGTTTAGGTTTGATTTCATTGTCACATAATTGTCACTGTTAAGCTTTTCCAAAGCTAAATGTTGTACTATTGAACTATTCAGCTGAAAAGATAAACATATATTTTTAGTGAAAAACTATAATTTATAAATTTCCAATCTATTTTAGCAAATATTAATAATTTGCAATGATATTTCAAAAGTTTAGAATAACCCCTACCGAAGGGTAGTTGATTACTTCTCCTTTGAACTAAGATAATATTGACTAAATACTAACTCTAAAATAACTTTATTCTTTATAGCACTTAGTTTTCGCTACTTTGGTTGGGAATATACTTGATGTAAACTAAATAAAGGCTATCTAAGCAAGCCACCTAGCTAACTAACCAAAACTGCTAAAGTTATTACAACTAAAAAAGTTTTTCTGTTGCAAAAGTTCTTATATAAATAAACATCTTCACCACTTGGGAAGATAAGAGAAAATTTACAGAAAAAATATACTTTGACTTACACAAAATTGGTATCAGAGCTCTTCATCAGACATGGGACCGATGGCTAACCGTCACGACAAAGCTCTGACAGCGAAGGAACAACAAGAGGTGGGAGAAACACCCGTCCTCTCTCCAAGAACATCAACCAAACGCTAGCTGTCAGTTGAGAATTCATGGGAGGAAATTCGAGAGACTTTGGACGTAATACTTAGAAGGCTGGACGACTTAGCTCCAATGCAACGAGAAAGAGGACGACCGAACCTGCAACAATGGGGTGCACAAATAAGAAGAATTGCAGAACGTCCAGAAGGTTATAGAAATCAAGAAAATTACCAAGAAAGAAGATTGCACCAGTTTCAAAGAAGGAACAGACATCAAGAACAGTGGCCATAAATTCAAGATTGGAGTTCCTCATGCGAAGAAGAAGATAGCGATGACACCATTAATGATAGAGGACATCGATTCACACCGATCAGACAAAGAAGAGCAGAAGCACATGAATGTACGATGAAAAGTGACCTCCCTACATACGATGGTAAACGAAATATTGAGACTTTTCTAGACTGGATTAAAAACACTGAAATTCTTTTCAGTTACATAGAAACAACTGACCACAAGAAGGTTCATCTGGTGGCACTAAAGTTAAAAGGTGGAGCATCAACATGGTGGGATCAAATAGCTGTCAATCGGCAAAAACAAGGGAAGAACCCAATTCGATCATGGGAAAAAATGAAGAAATTAATGAAGCAGAGGTTCTTACATCTCAATTATGAGCAGACTCTATATACTCAAAATCAAAATTGCCGACAAGGTTCCTGAAAAACAGCAGAGTACATTGAGGAGTTTCACCGGCTAGGAGCTCGACGAATCTAATGGAAAGTGAACAGCATATGATTTCCAGATTCACAGGGGGATTACAGATGGATCTAAGGGAGAAAGTAAAGCTCCAACGTTTCCAATCGTTATCAGAAGCCATAGCCTATTCAGAATCGGTGGAAGAGATGATAGAAAGCCGAACAAGATTCACAAGAAAAGGAGTGTGGGAAAGTTCCACATCCGCATTCCAGCACCTCAAGTGATTGATAAAGCTAATGTGGCAGAGAAGAACAAAGAACCCGAACATAAGAAGGATCAAAACAATAAAAAGGAGACCGCTGAAGCAAATAAAAAGCCCAAAAATCCCTATAACAGACCTTTCTCAGAAACCTGTTACAAGTGTGGACAAGTCGACCACCCTTCAAATGCATGTCCTTAGAGAAATACAGCTGCAGTAATAGAACCTGAGGAAGATATAGATCAGGGAAGTAATGAAGAAGAGGAAGAAGGTGCAAAATTCATTAAGGCTGATGAAGGAGACAGCCTATCATGTGTTCTACAAAAAATTTTGATCACTCCAAAAGAAGAGCATCAACCACAGAGGCATAGTTTGTTTAAAACAAGATGCACGATTCAAGGAAAGATGTGCAATGTGATAATAGATAGTGGCAGCAGTGAAAACTTTGTTTCAAGAAAGCTAATAACAGCCTTGAATCTTAAAAGTGAAGCTCACCCCAATCCTTATAAGATTGGATGGATAAAGAAAGGAGAAGAAGCCCAAATTTCAGAAGTATGTTCTATCTCACTATCCATTGGCAACAGCTACAAGGACCAAGTCGTATGTGATGTTCTCGAAATGGATGTAGGTCATATACTCTTGGGAAGACCATGGTAGTATGATACTCGAGCCTTGCATAAGGGGAGTGAAAATACCTATGAATTCCACTGGATGAACAAAAAGCTAATCCTCCTACCTTTAAAAAAGAAGAATGAAGAAGGAATAATCAAGAGTAAGAAAAGCAGCAGCCTTTTTGTGACAATCAGTGGAAAGAAATTGATCAAGGAGTGTGAAGCAGATATTTTGGGATTAGTTATAACTAATCAGAATAGGGATGAAGAAATTGACGAAATCCTTAAAGAAGTTCAAGAGTTATTTGACAAGTTCCACAACATCATTAAAGAACCATCAGAATTGCCTCCTTTGTGAGACATCCAAGACAATATTGAATTAATACCAGGGGCCAAACTACCCAATCTGCCACACTACAAAATGAGTCCAAAGGAGTACGATGTGTTACAACAGACGATTGAAGACTTACTCACAAAGGGCCACATTCAACCAAGCCTCAGCCTATGTGCAGTGCCTGCCCTATTAACTCCAAAGAAAGACGGGAGTTGGAGGATGTGTGTTAACAGCAGGGCAATAAACAAAATCACAGTGAAGTACCGATTTCCTATCCCAAGGATGAATGATTTACTTGAGCAACTTGGAGGAGCATGGATCTTCTCAAAAGTTGACTTGAAGAGTGGATACCACCAAATCAGAATCAAACCAGGAGATGAATGGAAGACAACATTCAAAACAAATGAGGGCCTTTTTTAATGGCTCGTGATGCCATTCGGATTATCTAAGGCTCCAAGCACCTTCATAAGGCTCATGAATCAAGTACTCCACCCTTTCCTTAACAAATCGGTCATCGTATACTTTGATGATATCCTAGTCAACAGCAGAACACTAGAAGAACACATCCTACACCTACATCAAGTATTCGAAGCCCTGGCAAAAAACTAACTATACATCAACCTCAAGAAATGCGTCTTCTGTGTAGAGGAAATAGCCTTTCTTGGGTTCATCATTAGGAAGAACCATATCCTAATGGACGAAAAGAAAGTGGAGGCAATTAGAAACTGGTCAAAGGAGGTTCAAACTTTCATTGACTTAGCTTCATTCTACAGAAAATTCATCTGCAACTTTAGCACCATTGCTGCACCAATTACAGATTGCTTAAAAAAGGGAGCCTTCCTATGGGAAAAGAAACAACAGACAACTTCGACTTATTGAAGAAAAAACTAAGCAGAAGTCAGTGTTGAGACTTCCAGACTTTTCCCAACCATTTGAAGTAGCAGTAGACGCATGTGGAACCAGTATTGGAGCTGTCCTATCTCAAGCGGGACATCCCATTGAATACTATATAGTGAGAAACTCAGCCCATCAAGACAGACATGGAGCACCTATGAACAGGAGATGTATGCACTCATTCGTGCCCTAAAGCAGTGGGAACACTACCTACTGTCCAAAGAATTCCTTCTAATAACAGACTATTTCTCCCTAAAGTATCTTCAAGCTTAGAAATCTATCAACAAGATGCATGCTAGATGGATCTCCTTCTTACAGAGGTTCGACTTTCTCATCAAACACAAAAGTTGAAAAGAAAATAAGGTGGCTGATGCCCTTAGTAGAAAGCATTCCTTACTGTCCTTATTAAAATCCAAAGTAATAGCATTCAAGTACCTACCAGACCTATATGAAGATGATACTGACTTCAACCAAACATGGTATAAATGCACTCATTATCTCAAAGTAGGAGAATTCCACATTGTTGATGGATTCCTATTCAAAGGAGAAAGACTATGTATACCTCACATCTCCCTAAGAGAAGCTTTACTAAAAGAAGCACATTCCGGAGGCCTAGCCGGCCACTTTGGACAAGACAAAACATTTGAAATATTGTCCTCCAGATACTATTGGCCTCAGCTACGAAAAGACACAAACAACTTTGTGAGACGCTGCCCTATGTACCAAACTGCTCAAGGGACCAGCACCAATGCTGGATTATACAACCCTTTACCTATCCCTACAACCATATAGGAGGATTTATCAGTGGACTTCGTTTTGAGACTGCCAAAAACTCAAAGACAGCATGATGTTGTAATGGTAGTCGTTGACAAATTCAGCAAAATGGCCCATTTCCTACCTTGCAAGAAGACTAATGATGCAGTCTATATCGCTAATCTCTTCTTTTGAGAGATAATTCGACTACACGGTATACTTAAATCTATTTTTTCAGACAGAGATGTGAAGTTTCTAAGCCATTTTTGGCGCACCCTATGGATACTACACTCAAATATAGCACTATAGCCCATCCACAAAAAGACGACCAAATATAAGTCACTAATAGAACTATGGGAAACCTAATCCGTTGCCTAAGTGGATCAAAACCTAAACAGTGGGATCTAGCATTAGCTCAAGCCGAATTTTCATTCAACAATATGAAAAACAGATCAATCGGGAGACGTCCCTTCGAAATCGTCTACACCAAAAGTCCTAGACTTACCTTTGATCTTGCTAATCTACCATCACATGTAGACATCAACTCTGAAGCAGAAAATATGATTGAGAAGAATCAAAGCTTGCACAAAGAAGTACATGAACACCTAGAAAAAAACCTCTTTATCTTACAAACAAGATAAAAACAAGAAAAGAAGAGAAGTAAAGTACAAAAAAGGAGACCTGGTAATGATTTACTTGAAGAAAAACAGATTTCCAGCAGAGACGTACAACAAACTCAAAGACAGACAGCTCGAGCCTTGCAAAATCCTAGAAAAATATGGAGACAATGCTTACAAAATCGAACTACCAGACGATCTACATATCAGCCCTGTTTTTAATGTAGCTGGCTTGAAGAGCTACCACGCCCCAGATGAATTCAAGCTTGCTGACTAATTCAACTCAGGAATGAGTTGATTTTAGGTGGGGTGGATTTGATGTAAACTAAATAAAGGCTATCTAAGTAAGCCACCTAGCTAACTAACCAAAACTATTAAAGTTCGTACAACTAAAACAGTTTTTCTGTTGTAAAAGTTCTTATATAAATAAACATCTTCACCACTTGGGAAGATAAGAGAAAATTCACAGAAAAAATATACTTTGGCAACACCAATACTAACAACTTAGTAATTCTTGTAAGTGTAACCCGTCATTTTTGGATCTTAGAGATAAGAATCAACATACTCCCAAAAGTGAAAAGTCAATATGAAAACCGATTTAAGAGAACCTATCCATATTTGGAGTTCGCGGTATTGTGAATCCTATAATACAATTAACCCTTCAAAGGGAAGGTCGCTCTAGGTCAGACAAGCAGGCACATTTTAGGAATCTCAAAGGGCGACTTAATGGAATAAACTGTGGGATGTGTTGTTGCATATTCCTGAATCACTTACTCTGAACTACTTCTTCTATTTACCTTGTCAAAAATCCATGCAAACACTCTCCGAAGGGAGTCCTCTCCTATGCACGACCCAAAGCCCTGCATAGATCTCACGATGTGAACTCTTAGGGACGCTAGAGCTAAAAAGTACACTACTTCTCTCTAGCAGAAGTGTTCTATGAAGGATTTTACGGTAATTATTTCACTTAGGAACATATTCAGGATAACTTAAACAAATCATATGAATAGGTGAAACATCTAAGCATAACCTTTATACTGGATTTTAACCTACGATGTTTAAATGATAAACCAATTTTGTAACCTCATATCTCTCACACATGTTCATAAAACTAGGTTAACTATGCTCAAGAATTGATTAAGATCTCCAGGTAGCAGGTATTCTGCAAACTGTCAACATAAGAACCTTTAACCTTAGTCATCTTATCTAACTTTTTGATAAGATCTTAATCAGGTAAGCCTCTTGTAACCAATTTTACAAGACATCGATCTAATTCTATAAAAATTTAGTTGATACTCTTTAACCTAGGTGAGCATGGAACTTGTCTTTGTTTTAATTTTAAAATGTCTAATTTATTTTATAACCCTTATAAAAAGATAGATTAATTAATTAATTAATTAATTAATTATATTAAATCAAATTAAAATTAAAATAAATAATTAATTAATTATATTAAATCATATTTAATGAAAACTAATTAAATTAATAAAAGGTTAATTTTCATAAATGTAACAAAACATCAAAATATTTACGGCCCGTGTAACAAAAACAAAAAGCTCATGAAGCAAGTAAAATATTTTCATGAATTTTATATTTTTCCTTGATATTGTGGACGATTCATCACTTCTCTTTCTTCTTCTTCTTTACAATGTATTCATATTCTCTTCCAGTTTTCTTCCGCTCCTCTTCCAGATGATTTTCTTTCTTCTATTTTTATTCATCTTATATTTCTTTTTTTCTTCATCCTTTCTTTCTTTCTTCCAATTCCTCTTCCAGAATATCAAGTTCATTTAAATATAACTTTAATATGATCTAAATGATCGTGTTGACTAGGTAAGAGTTTAGCGTGATCAACACGATCATTTAGATTTGAAGCATTTTTCACATCGTTAAAAAGAACTACACGATCGTGTTGATACCACTTACACGATCATGTATCATTTCCTACACGATCATGTATTATTTCCTATACGATCGACGTATCATGATTGTTTAGAAGAAGAATTACATGCGCATGTGTGGTCGTTTAATTACGTGTTGACTGAGACATTTTTGGTATTTTTCATTGTGGGCCTATGAACTTTTTTTGTTTTCAAAATTATTCTATACACTGTAAATATTTTACCGGTAATTTGTTATATTTTTAAAAAAATCTCTTAATAAAACCATTAACTAATCGTATTAATTAATTTCCATATTAATAAATCAATTACATACAAACTTTATATCATAACCATTATAATTTACTTTTAATGCATGAACATGTTTATTATGGTGGAATTTTAAATCTATATAGTATCTTTATTGACAAAAAAGATTTAAATTAATTTTAAAACACAAAATGATCTGGTTTTGGCTTTTAAATTAAGCTAAAAAAAACTAAATTATTACGTATAATAATTTGTTAGATGCAGAACCGCTCCTGAACAAAGTTGAACCTACTGAAAAACCACCAAATTAGGCTTAAACCGACCAAATAACCACTAGCTAGGCCGATCAAAAAACCATAGGATGGGCTTGAACTAGGTCAGCTTAACAAATTGGGCTTCAGGAGCAGGTCAAAAGAGTTAGAACGGGTCGAGTACCGAGTCAACTGACAAGTGCACAGGTCATGAGCTACGGACGGGATGCGTGGTGTCACAATCGTAGCGTTTCAACCTTGAGACAGACGATTGTGCGGCACTTGTTCTAACTCGATGAACAAGTCAGCCGATCAAAATCCGAAAGTTGCGGGTAACGTCGACGTATGTCGTAACCTTCCTTCGCGTTCTTGGGAAATTTTATTTATAAAACGCGGGAAAGAAAGAAATACATTGAAATAGACGTTACAATAAGCATTAAAGACTGTCAGTTGCAAGGAAAAAGGGTTGCTTGCAAAGAGTACAACTAATGCTTGGGCGGGGATTCAACTGGTGTGCCTCCACTATAGTACATTTTGACATTTTTGGCTCTGGTAGGCTTGCATATGAAAATGCCGAAACGTCACACCCAAGCTTTATGACTTAAAATGAAAAGCAAATGCCTAAACTAACTATGGTGCTTAAAGATAAGATAAATGGGAGCTAATCGGAGCATATAACCAAAGGTAAACACACTTTGGAAAAATATGTCCGTGACACACTCCCCCACTTAAAGAGTTGACGTCCCCGTCGACTGTCAAAGCTGGAATCCTTCGATCTTCTGCTTCCACGCTTCACGATCATTGGTACGTCTTCTGCTTGCTTCTTCCACGAGGAGGCTCTTTCGGTTCGCCAAGAACTGTGTACCCTCTCCGTGGGTCTTCTTCTCTATCCTCACTTCCTTCGCAAGGACTTCTTCAACTTCGGTTAGTTCCTCGTGTCCTCTCACGAGGTGATGATCCTTGCATCTTCGTAACCGAGTTATTTCAGGTCGCAGCTTCGCGATGACTTGACCTTCCATACGAAGGCCCAAAGGTTGATGCTTCCCATCTGCCCATCTTGTCGGTCGCTTCAAGACTCTCTCTAGACCAACTTGAACAATGTCTGGTTCTTGCTTCCATCGCTTGGTAATCTCGCGAGTCTGAGGACTCTTACAGACACCGAAGGGGTCAATAAGGCTCGACAGTACAGGTTGTCTGCCACCCACAATCTCGACCCGTCTTCCACCTGCCGACGAACTCAACACGCCACTGACACGACATCTGGTCTCCTCCCACAACTGGATCCCCTTCTTTGGTCTTGTTCCACTTACCCTCGCCAAACTCACACCATCCGGAGTCACAGAGTAAATTTTTAAGGATTCCTTTAATGCGTCCCACATTAGGCCGTCCACTTGACACGCCTGTATATGGGCCAACATGCACGAAACCGCATGGTCATTACTCCGATTAAGGGCATCAGTTGCCCGATTTCTCACTCTCCTACGTTCTGACCCAAAATCAAGATCAAATAGGCCCCCTTGCCACTTAGCTTGACTTGGAGTCAGTTCCAACTGAGTACCGAGGCGGCTGGTAACTGTGTGGTTCATCTCTCTGGCATGGGTAGATCCCTATGAATACAGTTTCACGTCCTTCTGACTGCGTACCATGGCAAGCGTTCCTTTCCCAAACATTGTATAAGTGCTTTCTGCCACACTCTGCTTCAGACTCTCAGATGCGACGGGGTGTCCACTTTGCACTAGGACACCACCCGACGCATGATTAGACGCCTCAGCGTAAGCTTCAACAGGTTGGGTCACACTCATGGACCCAAGAATTGGCCCTCTCCTCGGGGCTTGCTTCAGGGCACGGTTGTCAGCACACAACCGTCTATTCTCATCCTTTCGTAAGATGGCTTGACCCTCATACGGAGCTTTTGCAGGTCTAGTGAATCCTACACTCGACAATCCCTGTGACTGTCTCCAGAGTCCAGTTGACTCTAACTGCGCCATACGACAATTACTCTTCGTAGGCAATTCTGACATGGGAAAACTATCACGTTTCCCATCACAACATTTCTCCACGACACACCTTGTGTCCTTCTGAACACGGCCCTCCCTCAGTTGCATGGCCGAGATCATTCTCAGTCCTTTGGGTTGCCGAAGGTCTGTCTGCACAACGGTGGGGGTAGACCCCGTGATCACCAGACATCTAGCTGCAGGCATCACGATCACTTGATGTCCAAGAAGGAATTCCATCCCAAGGACTATGTCAAAGTCATCCATGCCTACAACTACGAAATCGACGAAGCCGCTCCATCCTCCCAACTGTATCACCGCTCGTTTCACTACTCCAACGACGGGTAGAGCTGTAGAGTTCACGGCCTTCATTTTTCCCGCATCCTTCTTCCAATGAAGGTTTAGTCGTCTGGCTTCGGCCACCGTTATAAAATTATGAGTTGCACCGGAGTCGACCATAGTGCTCCTTGCATGGTTTCGGTTGATCCAGGTGTCAACATATATTAGGCCCCCTTTCGTGCTTCCCTTTGTCTCCCCCGCTTTCTTCTGGAGGGACGACAAGAGTCTTATGGCTCCCACTCGGACATTTTGAACTTCCTCCATTTGCCCATCTTCCTCCTCTGGTTGACTCAACTTGTCATCTGAGTCCGCAGCCAAAGAGGCCTGAAAGGCATAGAAGGCCGCTTTATCTGGACATTCCCTTGCTCGATGTGGCCCGTTACATATGTAGCAACTGACAGGACGATTCGACGTGTTTGGACTATCACGTCTTTTCCAGGTGTCTCCCGTGTTGGATTGGGAAGGCTTGCGGTCTCTACCGGGACTTCTGTTTTCACTGGCAACCTTGGGAGAATTCGGTCGGCTATTTCTGTCTCTTCCAGGTGAAGAGCTTTGATGACGTCTCGTCTCTTGAGAATCACCAGACAGATCGAACAAACGTTCAGCTATTGCATAGGCTGACGTGAGGTCTTGAACTTTCTGCTCATACAGCTTAGTCCTTGCCCACGGCTTTAGCCCTTCGACAAAACTGAAGATTTTGTCCTTCTCGGTCATATCTGATATATCCAGCATCAGCCCCGCGAATTGCTTCACATACTCCCGAATGGTTCCAGTGTGTTTTAACTCTCGCAGTTTTCGTCGAGCCAGAATCTCGACATTTTCAGGGAAAAACTGCGAGCGGAGTTCTCTCTTCAAACTGTCCCAAGTATTTATGGTGCAACGCCCTTCCTGAATGTCCACATACCGGGATCTTCACCACAACTTTGCATCTTCAGATAGACGCATGGTTGCCAACGTCACTTTGGCTTCTTCCGTATTAGTGTTCGTGGCTTTGAAATACTGCTCAATGTCGAAGATAAAGTTTTCCAGTGCCTTTGCATCCCTTGCCCCACAGAAGGGCTTGGGTTCTGGGATCTTTATCTTGCAACCTGTAGTTGCTCCTCCAGCTGGAGCTTGATTTGCCAATGCTCGCATTGTAAGGTTCACCTTCGTGTTCACCTCTGCGATTTCATTTCTAACGACATCCAGGGTGGCTCGAAAATCCTCTGTCATGCCGTTTATCATTTCCATTATATCCTTCTGAGAGTTATCTAGCTCAATAACTCGTTCTTCAATCTGGGCAGCAGCGCCCGCCGAACTGTCCCCACGCTCGTAGCTAACAAATCTCGTATGGGTAATCCGTCCAGACGACAGGACACCGCATCGATGGCATCGGCTTTCTTGGCGACTTCATCAAGTCGCTCCTCAAGAAATCGGATGGTATCAGGAACTTCCATCAGGTGGAGCATCCGCTCTTCGATCCCCACCAATCGTTCTTCATGGGTCTTATCCGTTCGGTTTACAGTCGACATTTTTCTGTCTCAACTGTCGCTCAGCCAACTTAGGCTCTGATACCACTTGTCACAATCGTAGCGTTTCAACCTTGAGACGGACGATTGTGCGGCACTTGTTCTAACTCGATGAACAAGTCAGCCGATCAAAATCCGAAAGTTGCGGGTAACGTCGACGTATGTCGTAACCTTCCTTCGCGTTCTTGGGAAATTTTATTTATAAAACGCGGGAAAGAAAGAAATACATTGAAATAGACGTTACAATAAGCATTAAAGACTGTCAGTTGCAAGGAAAAAGAGTTGCTTGCAAAGAGTACAACTAATGCTTGGGCGGGGATTCAACTGGTGTGCCTCCCCTATAGTACATTTTGACATTTTTGGCTCTGGTAGGCTTGCATATGAAAATGCCGAAACGTCACACCCAAGCTTTATGACTTAAAATGAAAAGCAAATGCCTAAACTAACTATGGTGCTTAAAGATAAGATAAATGGGAGCTAATCGGAGCATATAACCAAAGGTAAACACACTTTGGAAAAATATGTCTGTGACACGTGGCAGGGCTAAAATTTGGTCGGACCAGGAGCAGACTAAAGTGCATGGGCGTTGGGCGAAGGTCGAATCGAATATGGGCTAGGTTGAGTGTGAATTTAACTAGTTTTTCAAATCTTCTTAAAACTTGACTATCCATATCAAATCATATCAATTTTTTACAATTTTTAAATACTTATCCTAATTTAAAAGTTTTTTAAATTCCAAATCCCAAAGTCAGTCACACTGCTGCAAATAACATCCAAGTCACCACAATCTCCCAACGTTAATCTTCCAGCTTTGTCCCTCTATTTAACAAAAAAAAAAAAAAAATCTCTTGCAAATTCTCTCCTCAAACGTTACAACTCTTCATCGTGTAAAATCTATATTCTATATATTTAGGCTTTCTCAGTGAAATCCCAAGCATATTTAAGACTAGAATTTGATAAGTTTGAGCTCTTTTGTTGATATCTCAAGCAAGATCATTATCGAGATTTTATATATATTTCAAATCATATTTAATTTTTCACAAAATTTTATCTTTCTCAAAATCTAAATTTTTTTAACCAATTTGAAAAATCTATTTTGATAATTCGAAACTCATTTGAAAATGTGGAAATTCATACAATTTTGTGAAAACATAAGTTTGCTAAAAATTTGAAAATTTACGTTATAATTTGTTATAATATTTAGTAAAAATAACCAAATGGAGAAATAAGATTTAGCTTGATTACAAAAGATTTCATATAAAAAGAGTTAGCAAATTCGGTATTATGGCTAGTTGTTCCAATAAGATTCAAAACAATCGATAGGTTAGAAAAATATAAATTTTTTAATTAAATCTCGAGTATGAATCTCATTTGAGATGACTGGAGAAAAAAAATATTTGAATGACTTTTCTAAAAGTTAGCTAGTTTTTGTAAGGGTAAAATCTGATGTGTGTTATTTTTTACAATTTTTTTCCCAAAATTCACTTTGTGTTCTCTTGATCATTTAATGATTTTTTTATTTATTTGTAAGATCCAATTTCACCTCCACCATTAAGTATCAGTTATAAATTAGAGGGGAAATGAAGCTTGATAATTAATATTTCAAATTAAGGGAGAACTAATAGTTAGAGAATTATTGTGATTGGAGAGTTTTTCTAAGAAAAAAAAGAAATATATATATCCATAGTATATATAAAAATATGGATGAAAAGAAACTTTTTGTTTTCAATTTTGCCCTTCTTATTAGATGTGTTTGTTTCCTACTTTGGTTTTATTGTAATTTGCTTTTAATTTATCTTTTAATTTGAAATTAATTATTAATAAATACTTGAGTATTAATAATTTTAACATTTTCTCTTCCATTAACTATATCATTAACATTTCTCTAAAACCATTCATATTCCTTTATCTCCCACCTATTCACATTCTCTTATCTCATGTTAGTTATTTTGTATTTATTTCAACCTTTCAAATTCTTTTCAAATTCAAATATTTAGGTATAAATATCTAATTCCTTTTCTTGAAATTCATGTTCACAAGTTATAACAAAAAGTTAGGGTGCGAATAAATTAGTCTTCCAACAAGTTCAAATGAAGATTGGGAGCCAAGGCTACAAAAAGCCCACGAACTTTCATCATATTTTTGCGATGCCTAGGAACAAGCAATCAACCCAATAAAAAAGATGCAGAGAAATTGATTAGGACTCAACCCTAAAAAGAGAACGGTCAGAAGCTTCATTTTCAAAAAAATAACAAGGTAGCATGAGGATACCAAAAAACTAAGTTTTCAATTTTTAATTATTGCTTTGTAATTAAGTATGATTTTGATCATACAAAGATGTAGAATGTGCTTACCACAATATAGTATATTATGGATCTTATAATTGAGGGATCAAATAAAAATAAATCGTCTTCTCTATTTTTATTATTTCAATATTTAATTATTAATTTCAAAACAATAACTAAATTATAATTCTTGGAAAATTTGTTAAATAATTATACTTTTTGGAAATTTTGTTAAATAATTATACTTCTTGAATATGGTAGAAATACATAAAATATATAAAATTAGCACAAATGTCCAAATAATAATCAAGTCAATGTTGATATCCAAAATTCCAATCTATTTAAATATGCGATATGTAATTGATACATATAAAAAAGATCTACTCATCAATCTAAAGTTTGATTGAATTGATTGTTTTATAGTCATACTATCAAATTCATTATATCTTTTAGTTCATTCGATTTATATACATGCATGTAACAAGTCTTGAGTAAGAGATTTTTCTAGAAATGAAACTGAAAAATCTATTTCCAAAAATTATGAGTAAATAAATACTTTATACTATTTGTGTGAAAAATTTACGTGCATAGTGTAACGGACATACTTGTCCAAGGTGTGTTTACCTATGGCCGTATGCTCCGAATACTCCCAATTTATCTTGTCTTTATGTCTTGTACATAGTTTAGTTAGTTGCTTTCAATTTCGAGTCGATATGTTTGGGTGTGACGTTTCGGCATTTTCATATGCAAGCCTGCCAGAGCTGAAAATGTTAAAAATGTACTATAGGGGAGGCACACCTGTTGAATCCCCGCCCAAGCCTTGTCGCACTTTTTGCAATCTATGCTTTCTTATTGTAATTGACAGTCTTCAAAGCTTGTTTTAACAACGATTTCAATGAATTTATTCCTTTCTCACGTTTTCTAAAATATTTTCCCAAAAACGTGAGTGGAGGCTAAATCGTGTGTTAAAGTTGTCCGCGGCTTGCGGATTTTGATCGGCTGACTTGTTGAGAGGATCGAACAAGTGCCGCACAATCGCTCATATCGTGTCTGAAGAGTTGCGATTGTGACACATAGCACGTGTTACCAACTAGTATATCGAAAAGGGTGAAAGGAGAGGGAATAATCGTGGGAGATTGAGTCGAACTTTATTCTTAACAATTAATTATGAATGTCAACCTTAATCAATATAACTAAAGTAATTAAAAGCTTTATATTCCTCCCATTTAAATTCATTATATATATATATATATATATATCCCATTTGATATTTTTTTTTGGTTTTAGAAGATTTCTTTATTTTTTCCTCCCTTCAATCATGTCTCAACAAATTAAGTCAAGTTTTGGAAGCTATAAAGATATACAATTATTAACTTTTTTTTAAAGAATTTTACAATGACTTAAAATATTGGAAACTTTTGAAAATATTTAGAAACATAGCAAAATTTCATAATCTATTAATGATAAATAATAATAGTAAAAGAAACTTTAAAATATTTGTTTCAAGAGGTCGTGAATAATATTTCAATTAAAAGATTATCCTCCACAATTTCTTCATTCAATAATTTTGTATGAAAATCCTTGTGTACTCTCTCTTCAACTTTTCTTTTTACCCACTTCTTAACACCATGAAACAATTTGGGGATAGGTCTCAGAGGAGCCATTTGCTTTGGCTGATCAACAAGGTTAAGAAAATGGGGGGTTATGGTAATAATAATGGTTGAATCACCCCTGAATTCAAAAGCTAAGTTGATGTTTTAACCTAACACATTTGACTTTATATTTAAGGAAATAATAAAAAAAAAGAATAAAAAAAACCTTCTTCATTACTACGTTTTGGGTCTAGCTTTTATTTAAACTTTAAATTTTAAAATCATACACATTTAATTAGTTCTTTAACGTTTGAGTTTGATTTCAATTTAACTTCTAGTTTCTAAATGCTACAACTTTATCTTTAAAATTTAGAGTATTTTTGGATTGCCTTGTCCAAGTGATTAAATTTAAAAAAGTAAGTTTTTTCCTAAGTCATTTCAAGCCGGTCTTTAACTTTGTGTCAATAGTTTCATAGTTTACACTTTTAATTTTTTTTCTCTAAATACTTGCTTGAATAGTTGGATGTTAATGTCCTAAAATAACTATGAAAACAATTTTTTAATTTAATATTAATAACAAAGAAAAATAATGCAACTAGATTAAATATAATTCTTTGCAATTTTTAAAAATTAATTAATTGAAGGAAAGTGAGTATTTGGTGAAAATTTGAGATTAAAATGTTTAAATCTTTAAACCTTAAAATTAAAATTGAAATAGATCTCAAATTTTAAGGACAAAATTGTAACATTATAAGACCTCCTAATTTAAAACTTAATAACTAAAATTACAACATATCTTAAAACTTAGAAACCAAATAAAATTTTTAATCCAAAACCTAAGAATCAAATGAGTATTTTGCTTGAAAACCAATCTCATATATATATATAGCAAACAATATAACACGCTTCGACTCTAAAATTTGCACCGAAAACTTAGCAAGCAGTTATGAACATTAATTAGAGAAGAAAATCCATTGCAATGTGCATGGTATAATAAACCTAAACTTCATATTTTGATATCATGTTAATTAAATCACCACAAGACTTGAATTTTATTGTTAACAGAGGCCAACTACTCATCTCCCAAAATTAGCAAATTTAACTCCCAAGTCTCTCTCAAAACCAAAGTTGTTGGTTTTGGACAGTAAAGACAAAAGGGAAAAAGAAAACAATAAAACAAATTAAACAAACTATCATGGTACAGCTTTTTTCCCCTAAAAGCAGACAAGAAATGAAAAGTTTTAGTTATATTTACTGTCATGTTTATCACTCATGTAGTATCCAACAATTCCTTTACGTGTTTTCTGTTTTTTTTTTTCTTTTCCATTTCAGTCTCCTATATGGTTTCTTCTTCGGCTATTTATGTGCTTTACTTTTCAAATATTATTCATTATAAATTGCCATTTTGTAAGTGAAATTAAATAATTATTTGGAGTTTGTGAAAAAGAAAGAAAGAAGATGAGTTGGTTTCAATGTTGCATGTCAGAGGAAAAAGTGAATAGGAATTCTTTGAAGAAAAGCATTAAGGAATACAATGACACAAAAACTTTAGCCTCTTTTGCTAATCTTTCCTTCAAATCTGGTACCCTCTCTCTCCCACCTCTTTAATAATTATCATGCTTCTTCCCATTGAGACCTCTAGGCATTTGAATCTTTCTAACTCCAATGGTTATATCATATACGTATTTTGGTATTTTCTTTTGCATAATAAATTTGTAGTCTTTTAAGTTCCTGTTTGATACTTTTTTGGTTTTTATTTTTATTTTCTTCAAAATTAAGTCTACAAACTTAACCTTTTATTTGATTTGTTTTGTTGTTTATTTTCAAATTTTGAACCAAGCTATGAAAAAACTAAAAGAAAAATAATAATTTTAAAGACTTGTTTTTTTTCTTCAAAAATTGGCTACAAATTTAAATGTTTACTCTCTTGGAGAAGATGACAAAATATAATTGAGAAATTGTGAGATGATAAGAATAATTTTTAAAGACAAAATAGTATTCGAACAGACCCATTCTTTACATATTTTTTAATGGTACGTTGAAATTTGGAATGTGTTTTTAGTAAAAAAAAAATTGTACAACTTATTATGAAATTTTTATATTTAATAAAAGTCTCTCACCTTCAAAAAAAACTAATTAGTATAATAAGTGATGACAACTACCTATATTCGTTTAGTGGATCGTTTTTTATATGAAATAGAAAACAATGACATGAAAGACTTATGTTTGAAGTCACACACACAAGAGTGAGCTTATAGAAAGATATGGTATTTTATGTAAGTGATGCTGATAAAATCCAAAATTAATCACAGGAGTCTTATAGCTCAAACTGGCCGATAAAATTAAGTACTTATGTTCGTAACAAAATTAAGCTTCAAATTGTTATAAGGTAGAGGCATTTGTTAGCATTTTTTATATAAGGTGTTCCTTATTTAAGACATCATTGATTATTATTGCTTACATGCTTCATTAAAAGAAAAAAAAAATAAGTAAATAATTGCAGGTAGAGGAAGGTACACAAAAGGGGAGATAAAGAAGTTGGGAAAAGGAAAGATATTGGCTCAAACTTTTACATTTCGTGAGCTATGTGTTGCAACAAATAACTTCAACTACCAAAATCTATTGGGAGAAGGTGGTTTTGGAAGGGTTTACAAAGCCTTCATTCGTACCACAAAACAAGTACCATTTCAAACTTTACTTTTCCTTTTTTAGTTTAGTTAATTAATTACAAATTTTGTCTTTATAGTTTGAAAAAATATTTACAATGTAGATAACTGCCGTAAAGCGACTTGATCCAAATGGATTTCAAGGGGATAGAGAATTTCTTGTAGAGGTTTTGATGTTGAGCCTTCTTCACCATCCCAATCTTGTCAATTTGGTTGGGTATTGTGCTGATGCAAATCAAAGGATTTTGGTTTACGAGTTTATGCCTAATGGTTCCTTGGAGGATCATCTATTTGGTATCTTTCATATGCATCTTATAGTTATAAAATTATAATTTAATCCCCATAGTTGGATAGTCGAATGTCATGACTTATTCTTAAATTGAAAAAAAATACTTCACACCATGTTTTTTCTATTATTGAACTAGGGACTATATATGAGAATTTTTTCAAATCATAAAGACTAAGTTGCATGAATTAATTTTATGAGTTTCTCGGTATTAGAATTAATGTGTAGATGCAAGAATTTCCAAGTATGTTGAAGCAAACATAATAAACCACATATATGTGTGGGGGTGTAGCTTTATAAGTAACAATACAAATTTAATTAAAGCATCATATATTATGATTCAAAGTCTCAAATTACAAGGGGAAAAACATATTCTATTCATAAAAATTTAACAAAGAAAATAAAAATACTATGGTATGAAAAAAAATTGAAAATAACTCACTACATCAACATGAATTTGAGGAAGAAGTTTCACAACAACTCAATACTTAGTTGAAATTAAATATGATATTGAAAAAAACAAAGTAAGTAATTCCAATAATGCAAGTAAAATAAAAAAAAAATAGAAAAAACTTTACATATTATATAGCAAGTTTCTTGTCTTCAAGATTATGAAATTTAGAGTACTTGTGAACATTATTATTTGTAGGCTCATCAACGCTTCAACAATGTTTTATTTCAGACGATGGAATTATTTCAGGTGATCATCTTCAAACATTGTGACGACTTACAATGTTTATACCCATTACTTATATAATTGAAATTCAATTCAAAATTAAAGCATTGAATTTTCTTTAACCATGGATTATGATTGATCAATAACTAAATTAAAGATTGATTAATAATCTTGGGCTTTGGCTCAGTATAATTCTGTATAATATTTGTAGGTAGTACACCTTCAAGTAAGCCACCTCTAGACTGGAACACAAGGATGAAAATCGTGGAAGGAGTCGCAAGAGGACTCGAATACTTACATGATACCGTCAAACCAGCTCCCGTGATATACCGCGACTTTAAAGCTTCAAATATATTGTTGGATGACGATTTCAATGCAAAACTCTCTGATTTTGGTCTTGCAAAGATAGGTCCCATCGGAGATAAGTCTCATGTTTCCACCAGAGTGATGGGAACTTATGGTTATTGTGCTCCTGAATATGCGCTTACCGGAAAATTGTCCACCAAATCCGATGTCTACAGTTTTGGTGTCGTCTTCTTGGAGGTCATCACAGGAAGAAGAGTTATTGACACCACAAAACCAAGTGGACAAAAGAATTTAATTTCTTGGGTATGCTTCGTCTATTACAATCATCCATATTTTTGTCTGACATTTCTTCGGTAGTCTTAGTAAATACTTATTTGAATTCGTTGTTGTGACCTGGTAATGTAGATTGTCTTCACATCTTTAATTAGTTTTTAAACATTTTAATAAGCTCACAATTTCAACTGAATCAATATTCTTTTCGTAGGAGATTAAAGTATAAATTTTAATACTCAATTATGACAATTCAAAATCAGATCTTATGGTCTGGAGAGCCTATATTTAAGCTAGCCCCAATTAATATCATTTTTACTCATTCGTTAGCTTAAGCTTTTCGGTTAAATTCTAAATTATTTGTTGATTCTAAACCATTTTATCTACATTGTAGGCACAACCACTTTTTAAAGACAGAAGGAAATTCACACTAATGGCGGATCCAAAGCTAGAAGGAAATTACCCAGTGAAGGCTCTGTATCAAGCTCTAGCAGTGGTAGCCATGTGTTTACAAGACGAGCCAAACACTCGGCCATTGATTAGCGATGTGGTTACAGCACTTCAATATTTAGCTGTGAACAAGGACGTCGATGAAGACGTAGACGATGAATCAGATTCGGAGTCGGTATCAGGATCAGAATTCAGTTCATACTCATGTTCAACTTCTCCTGATAGAAATTATATTGAAGGTAAAAATGTTGATGTTGAAGGTGATGGGAGGAGATTTGAAAATTTACCAAAGAAATAAAATGAGAAAACTTTGGACACGGCTCGTAGCCATTATAAATATGGTAGCTTTCTCGTTGGATTTTCTTTTTTTCTTTTGAGTTCAATTTAAACTTCTAACTTGTTAGTTGAAAGTATTTGTCTAAACCAGTTATTGATCAGTTATATTCAGGTTGGCTCCCGAAAATTGTGAATGGGTAGCTTAATAAGCAACCTCATCTTCATTATTATTCTTTGTAATATGTTTTAATATGAACTATGGCGTTTTAAAGATAACGCAGCCAGATGAAGTTATAATAATAAGCCCAAAGTTTTAACTCACCAAACTTGATGTGAGTTGGGTGCTTACAAGTATTTGTAACATTTAATTAAACTATAGCAATAATATTTGTACTTGAAATCACTCTTTGTTACAGTATTACTAAATTTTTTTATCTATCTTCTCTCCTCTTTTTTAAGTTGCAAACTAAATTAGTTTGCTCACGAACACATTCTATTAACTCAAAAGATTTTGAGCTATTGGTTCGGCTCTGGGAGAAAAACTCGTAAATGCTTGATCTTGTTATTGGACTAGTGGTATATTCTGTTAATAGTAGCTGCCAAACTAGTTTCATTATTGTTAACCAATTAGTTCTTAAAATTGATTAATCATGCAATATGCTTTGTGAAAGGATTAATCAAAACAACTATACATCTACAAACAAGCATCTTAAATCCATGCCCTTAAGTAGATGAAGTACGAGAAAAGATTGCACTGACATTCAAATAATAAATGAGAATTGGTCACTCAGAACGTGGTAGGAATTAAGAGTCTTTAACATAAAATAAATGAAGCTACAATGAAGATTTTAAACCATTCTGTATATCTGCATTGTAGGCACAACCACTTTTTAAAGACAGAAGGAAATTTACACTAATGGCAGATTCAAAGCTAGACGGAAATATCCCAGTGAAGGCTCTGTATCAAGCTCTACAAGTGGTAGCCATGTGTTTACATTAGGAACCAAAAACTCGGACATTGATTAGCAACGTGGTTACAGAGCTTCAATATTTAGCTGTGAATAAGGAAGTCGGTGAAGACGTAGATAACGAATCAGATTCAGAGTCGGCATCGGGATTGGAATTCAGTTCATATTCATGTACAACTTCTCGTGATAGAAGAAGTGATATTGGAGGTACAAATGTTGATGTTGAAGATGATGGGAGGTGATTTGAAAATTGGCCAAAGAAATAAAATGAAAAGACTTTGGACATGGCCATTATAATTATGGTAGCTTTAAATCCTTGGATTTTCTCTTTGGAAATTTGTGAGAAATAGCACCTTTCTTGTTTTATATTGCAAAATATTTCAAAAGTAGCCCATTATGTAATTTTGTTTTTCTCGATCAATTTCGACCGAGATTCTCCTCGAGATTCTTTCCAAAATTTAAAAACTATTTGAAGGGTTTTTCTTGCTCCATCTCAGGCCGAGTGTGTCACTGAGATAGTGCTTTTATTATTAAAATTTTGAAAATAAAGGGATATATCAAATGACCAAAATAACCCTGACAATCCGATCGTTTGACATCCTCCCAATTTTCTTAAGTTCATTCTCTTACTGTATATGTATGGACACCAATTTAATTTTCTCAATTTTCTTAATGGAAAGCGTACTTATTGATCTGTTTGTTGCATTCTCATGTATATGAAGATAAGAAAATTGGGTTTTTGGTGCATTAACGCATTTGAAAACGATATAAGACTATAGTAACTTCATTCACAAACTACAAAAAAACACAAAATACAACAACAAAAATGTATTATTGCTCAACAAGTTTGTCTCTATATGTCTTCCTATTATGACCAACAGCTTTGCACCAAGAACATTGGTGAATCATCTTCTCGATTGCATCGCTTGACGGGATGCACACGGTTTGTCGATGACCAACTTCCATTTCACCACCAAAATCAATAAACACATGAGGCATCATGCAAATATACAAAAAATAAACAATGAACACATGTGTAATCTCAAGGTAAACTTATAAAAATCCCAAGTCAATATATACATATGAGCACCGAGTTTACGTACGAAAATGCATTGCAATAACGATAGACATCTCGTGCCATTTTTCAACAGAGATTACTTCAATAAGCAATAGAATTCGGGAAACATTGATGCCACGAGATTAGGGTTTTGCATGCATGCTCTGTGGTAATCTCAGTCTCCATCTCGGACGAAATCGACCCGAGAAAATCCTACAAAAATGCATGTGAAACTCATATGATATCGGGACTTTTTCATAGAATCTCGGGGAAAATTCATGAATCTTAATCGAGATTCATTATCTGCGATTACCAAGATTCATGAAACAAGACAAGATTCTTCAAAGAATTTCACGATAAGCAGTAACATAAACCTAGATTAACTCAGCATCTCAATAATAACTACATCAGATTTCCCATCTGCCTCAGATTTCAACCTAAAAATCTAAAAATATAAACTAAACAACTAAGAACATAAAATAAAAAACAAAAACACTAAAGACAAAGTAACTTACCTTAATTTGAGGAAGCAAGAATCAGGAAAATTTGAAAGATTTTGAGAGGGTTCTCGCGTAGTTCTTAGTAGTAGCATGAAAAGTTTTAAGGGTTTGGCGTGTTTTGTGAGAACATCAAATGGTTGGTATTCCACTGGTATTTCGATCATTTGCTATATCACTTTATTTTCAAAATTTTAATAAAAAAAACGCACTATCTTAGTGACGCACTCGATCGAGAAATTTTATTGAAATATTTTTTTAAAATTTTGGAAGAATCTCTGGATCGATCTCGGCCAAGATTGACAAAGAAAAACAAAATTACTAGTTTTTCAAAACCATGCTACTTTTGAAATATCAAACCAAAATGGTGTTAGTTTTATAAATTTCCCTTTTTTTTTTTATTGAAACTCCTAACTTGTCAGTTGAAGATATATATCTAAATCAATTGGTCAGTTATATTCAATTTGGTCTTCAAAAAATTGAAATTGAATAGCTTAATAAGTCCTTCATCTCTATAATTATATTCTTCTTTATAATATGTTCTAATATGACTATATTGTTTTAAAGAGATAATGGAGTCAGGCGAAGTTGTAATAATAAGTCCAAAGTTTCGACCCGATTTGAAGTTAGTAGAAGGGACAATAATAGCTTATTTCATGTTTGGGATCCAAATATATAATAGTGGGGCTTACAACTATTTACAACTTATGTATAATTAACTACAACAATACTATTTGTATTTGAAATCTATCTTTGTTACAATATTTACTATCTTTTGTCTAATCTCTCTTTCCATTTTTGTTAAAGATTTTCTATTCCTTACTCAATCTAAAATAGTATGCACCACAAACACATATTATTAATTCAAGAGATTCAAGTCATAGCTTAGTGGATTTCGAGAAATCAGTTTGGCTTTCGGAGAGATGCGCATAGATGCTCGATCTTGTTATTGAATCTATGTTAGAAAATGTCTATTTTGATCCCTCTGATAATTTCTTTGATTGTCTTGATCTCTCCATACATTTCATTGAAAAGTTTTGTTTTGCTTCATTTCTTGACCTTGTTGTCCCTTGTTTTCATGAGAATCTCGAGTATCTACAATTATGAGGGTTCAAAAAACTCGATGGCTAAAAAAAACTAATCAACTCAAGATAACCCGTGTTGTTTGGTTGGATTGGATTAAAGAAAATAAAAATTTTATGGGTTGGGTTGGTTCATTGGTTCATCTCAAAAAACTCAAACCAACACAAAATTTGATTAACTTTAAAATTATATTTTTTTTATTTATGTTAAAATTATGTACAAAGTTTAAAATATCGATGTCGATAGAAATATCAAAGTCTTAATATATAAACTTTGATGAAAATATCGATAAACTATCAAGTTTGATGGTTATAAGAACTATTAATATAGTGAAAAGGCAGTTGATTTGCATTTGCAACAATAATCATTTCATTATCTCCATACTCAGATTCAACAGACAAATTGACGAGATGAGACGTTAGTTGATTCGTAGATCCACTATCAAGATACCATGAGGAGTCTTGGAGATGTTCTAGTGTTGCTATGAGGAAAACAGGATTGTGATTCTTGTTTTTGTTGTTCAAAGGTAATGTTCACACGAGATTTCGAAGAAATGTATTTCGTGGAATTGAACTTTGTATATTGATGAATATTGTGAATACAATCTCTAGTATTTACTCCTTTGATGCTTTCTCCAGAATACAAGTTAAAAACTTGAAACTTCTTGATCTTCGGTCTTCAGGATGTTGTAGTTGCAAGTCGATTTGAACTTCGATCTGCTGAAATCCAAGTAAAGTTTTAATCTTCCAAGTCTTCAATCTTTCAGAAGTTGTTGATCTCGAGGTTGATTATAACTTGCACGTCTTGAAAGCTTGTAGAAGTTTGAATCTTCAATTCTTCAGAGCTTCAGTACTTCAGAGCTTCAATTCTTCCTTCAACCAAAGACCCATCAAATGAGTGGCAAATGTTTCTATTTATAGAGAAACTTCATGGGCTTTAAGTGGGTTTGGACCCATTTGCTTGATGGGCTTAGGCTTGGGCCCATTTGCCTTATTGGACTTGGGCTTGGACCCATTTGCCTGTTGTGCTTGAGCTTGGACTTGGACCCATTTTCTTGGAAGGATCGGACTCCAGTGTTTGGCCCAATTTTTCATCAGGGATTTGCGTTGGTTTGGATATGAGAAAACTTGACTACCCAAAATCCAATCAAATTATAATCATCACAATTTTGTTGTATTGTGATGATGTGGCATAATTTAATTGGTCGAAATTTTTTGCTCAACAGGTATTTTTCTAGTGTTTTGAGAAATATTAAAATTCTTTTCAAACTAATAATAACAGATAACAGATGGTTCTCCAGTCTCACCACTGCCTAATGAATAATTTTTTTAGGATTCACCAGAATGACGTCGACCCTACCTAAAAAAATCTTGGATTGAAGGAATGAGACTGTTGCAAATTAGATTAATGATTGGGAGAGGATCCCTACCTTGGGCTGTAAATGGCTATTGGTTTAGGGTTGTTAATGGAAACCATTTTCTCGTAGGTCTATAATTGTTCTTTGCTATTTTCATTGGTCAATAGATGGTTTTGGACAATAGTCCAACTCAGGTCTTGGTTCTGTAAAACAACTACAATGGTAGTGTACTTCTCATCAAGTCCTGCAATCACGTATGAGATTACATCTTTAGTACTAACCGATTATCACAAAAGTTTTTCATTAAAGCTAGGTAGTCATTCATATTGGTACTTCTTTTTCTAGTATGTTGAAGCATTATCTTAAAATAGTCTTGTTGAGATGTTGGAGTCCATAAAACTCTTGTAGAGTGTTGGTGATATATAATTAAATTTGCCTTCAACCACTAGCTTAAGCTTTTGGATGAATTGGTGGTTTAATATAGAGCACCCCACATTCGTATCATATCCACAAATCCTTATCCACCAAATCTACTGACTCAAGAAACCATTTCAGCTGTCATGAAGTTGTACAACCATCCAATAAAGAGTTGATTTGTTGCAAGCCAAATATCATATTCCAAGGCATATGGTTCGTTTTTCGATGGAAGAATTATTACAGGCATGCAAGGTAAATATCCTTATCGATTAGATGGCCTTTAATTTTGTAGCTACGAAGGATGGGGAGTTCAATATTTTTCTATAAAAGGAAGGTGGTGTGATCCATCTTGATCGAGGTTACTTGATTTAGCAAGCTAGTGAATGTTGGGGGAAATTGACAAAACTAGAACCATTTTGGTTTTATATTTAAAAAATAGCATGATTTTGAAACACTTGTAATTTTATTTTTTTTGGTTAATCTCGGCCAAGATCGACCTTGAGATTCTTTCCATATTTTAAAAAACTATTTCAATAAAATTTATCGGTCTCTCTCGGTCGTGTGCGACACTGAGATAGTGCATTTTTTTATTAAAATTTTGAAAATAGAGTGATATAGCAAATGGCCTAAATAGCAATGGAATGCCAACTATTTGATATTCTCACAAAATGCACTAAACCCTCAAAACTTTTCATGCGACTACAAAGAACTAAGCGAGAATCCGCCCAAAATCTTTCTTCCATGATTCTTGCTTCCTTAAATTCAAATAAGGTGAGTTACTTTGTTTTTAGTTTTTTAGTGTATGTTTTTTGGTTTTTTATTTTATGTTCTTAGCTGTTTAGTTTATGTTCTTAGTTGTTTAGTTTATGTTTTAAATATTTTTGGTTGAAATCTAAGGCGGATGGGAAATCTGATGTAGTTATTATTGACATGTTGAGTTAATATGAGTTTATGTTATTGCTTATCATAAAATCCTTAGAAGAATCTCGACTTGTTTCATGAATCTTGGTAGTGCAGATGATGAATCTCAATCGAGATTCATGAAATTTTCTTGAGATTCGTTGAAGAAGTCTCGATATTAGTTGAGTTTCATATGCATTTGTTGGGTTTTCTAGGATCCATTTCGTATGAGATGGGGATCAAGATTATCACATAGAATGCATGCAATACCCTAATCTCGTGGCATCTCAGTGCAATGTTGTCCGAGTTTTATTGCTTATTCATGTAATCTCACTCGAGATGTCCCCTCGATGTCCTCTAGATGTCTATGTTATTGCAATTCATTTTCGTATGTAAAGTATATGCTCATACGTATACCCTGAGATTACACATGTGTTCATTATTTTCTTTGTATATTTGCAGGATGTCTCATGTGTTTATTGGTTTTGGCAGTGAATGGAAGGAGACTAAAAGAGAATACGTCAGAGGACAACTTAAAGGTTTGAATGTCGATGTGTGTATCAAGTATGAGGATTTTATGAGGGAAATATATAGAATAACTGGGATAAACTCCGATGAGCATGATTTGGTCCTTGGGTGTATATATAAATGTCAAATCGTTTATGGAGGCTTTCGTGATTAGCAATCAAGAATACCTCGAGTTTTATTTAAGGGGAGATGACATCTCACCGGTAGCCATTTTGGTTTCTATAGTTTCAAAACCATTCCCTACGAGTACTACGACCCAAGTGTATAATATTCCAATAGCTCGTGAAGTGTGTAGTACTATTCCAATGGCGAGCGAAACCAAGACCTGATTCCCCTAATCCCAACCTTAAGTGCTCACATGTATCGACTGAGGTTCACGAGCTGAGTCTATTGACTACGAATGTGTGTCCCTTAGAGTTGGGAGACAACGATGAAAATGGTTTCAATGGCAATGCATTGACAATTACGAGTTTGTGAACAATTTTGGCCATGACAGTGGAATTGAACTCCGAGGTGTTGATGAGAATCTTGGTCTTCATATGAACTTGGAAGTAAAACTCGGAGGTGATTATAAGAATCTTGGTCTTCATGGTGACATATGTCTGAGGCAGATGCCCAAGTACATCATGAAGAATTGTCACTTGAGGAAGGTGCAGTGGAAAGTGATGACGAAGAAGTTCTTCCATCAATTGGCAAGAAAACGTGAAAACGTGTTGAAAAGTTGTTGGAAAACACCATTTTTGTATCTGTTGAGTCATACCCAGAAGACGTACAGGTCAATTATTTATTTTTTAATAAGAAAGACTTGGCGAAGAAACTTGTGGTGTTTACCATAATGCAAAACCTTTAGTTTCGTGTGCATAGATCGAACAAGAAGTTGTATGTCCTTAAATATTCTGACTTTGCCTGTTCAAGGAAACTAAGGGCTATGAAACTGAAAGATTCTGATTTGTTTAAGGTCTCTTAACCCATACCTAAAATGTAAGTTAAAAAGGTAAAATTTGCTCAAGTGTTCAATTTTAGCGATTTAGACAAAGGTGTTTTGGTCAGTCTACACGATTAAGAGGATAATTCGCCAGGAAGCTTTGAGAAAGAAGGATTTGCAGTTAGACCTGTAACGTTCTAGGTGTTTACCTGAGAAAGAGTTTTCGCAAGAAAGTTGGGTAGTCCGCTAAAAGAGTCGCACGTTAAGACCTTCAAAAGTTATGTTAAGCGATTAAACCTATTCGTGGAATGGAATTAGGCGAGAAGAAATGTTTGGCAAGAAAATGCCAAATCTGATTTGACAGAGGATAACGTGTAAGATTAAGGATTTAAGCATGGCTAACATAAATATTAATTTTACAAGTGTGAGGTTTTAAGTAGGAGCTGGCAATCGGACAAAGAACTAAGGATGACTAATCCAGGTTAAAGAGTAGTATAAATAAAGGATTTGGGTCACTAAGTAAGGGAGATTTTTGGAAAAAATTTGAAGCGTTGAAGTGTTGTCATTTTGTTTCCACGAGAAGGCTATGCGAGAAAGAAGAAGAAGAAGAGATTTCCAGTTCTAAGGCTAAGTATTGTGAGTGATCTTTTCTTAAAAGTATTTATGAGTGATATTTTCTTAAAAGTATTTGTGAGTGCTTTTCTTTAAAATGTTTTATATTGATTTCAAGCTTTCTCTATTAAGTTATGATGATTGAATGAGGATTTCAAATATGAAAAGCTTATATGTTTACAGCATGTTTTATAATGTTTAAAGCATGATTTTGATTATTGTTATTTAAATGATTATAAAATGGTTTTCAAACCATTAGTCTCTTTCCTTGAATGAGCTAACTGTTATATGCACATAAGTTTAAAGGCGGCTGTGTAGAAAAGACATGCATGATGGAGTGAAGCCGACCAATGTAGAAAAGGATTGCATTGTGTTAGGTGACCTGAGCAACAAGGATGAATTTGTATATCCTCGGATGTTGTTGCAGTAGTCTAAATATGAAGTTACGTGACTTGTGTAGAGGATGATTCGAGATCCTTGGCAAAGGAATTATTGTTGACTAATGTGTGTTTATGTGAGATGATGCTTTATGCGAAATGTTATGTTTTTGTTTAAAACGAATGTTATGGTTTTGCGAGATGATTTATGGAAAGGTATTGCGAAAAGGATTGTATAAAACCTCTCTAAGTCTTTTAGACTTACGTTTTAAAGTTTTATCTTCCAGGATTTGGCATTAGCTGCCAGGTGTTTTAAGTTTTAGTTTAAGTTGTATTCTATACTATGTATGAAACGCCTGTTGTTAATAAAGTTTAAGTTTTGGTTATGTTGACTGTGTTAAGCTTTATAGCCTAAAGCATGTTATTTAAAGTATTGGGCGTTTAAACAAGGTAAATGATTTAAGATGAATGTCTTTGGTGTTTAATCACGTCAGAGATGCTCAATTTGCACTGCATCTCACAAGAAAAGCAAGAAGGTATGGCATTTAATCGCATCACACCCCACCCCGCAGACCTTCTATTATGACCATGAATTTATATAATTTCCCTTATGCTTTCCAATTCTTACAAAGCATACGACTTACAGACAAATAAGGTTATTTGTACACTAGAATGATGTGATGAAGAATGGGTGAGAATTATTAAAGGTGAAATGAGATAATCATTGTACCCTGTGCGATATAATACTCCTGTGCGATATAATACTCATACCTGTTGTGTGATGTATTATCCTTACTGTGTGATCTGGGATAAGATGTTGTATTCCTGCTGTGTGATCTAAAATAGTTGTGTGATCTTAAATAGGATGCATTATACTTGCTGTGTGATCTGGTATGAGATACCCTTTGCCTGTTGTGTGATCTGACATTGGAAGACGAGTTATGCGTAATGAAATTGATAGGGATTGCTGAATGCATCAAGACTACTCCACATGACTGCAACTTGGCAAAAGAGTGTGGTAAACACTTGAGCTGAGGAAAGGGTACAAAGACATAATTGAACATGCATAATGATTCTACGAAGTGATGATGCAGTTTGCGAAAGGCATACGATGCGATAGAACTCATAGCGAAATAATTGAAAAGACACGATTTTCCTTATAGCTCTTGAACTGTTGATAAAATTAAGAATTGGAAATTGCTTAATGCCCCGGAATAAACATTTTGTTAAGTCAAAAAATGTAATGATTTACTCACATGTCATTTATATCGCATGAATTGAAAAAATGTATATGTTGTGTTAGACGAACTTGAATTACTTAAGGTGTTCATAAAAGACCCCACTCACTAGACGTTTTCGTTGAACATTTCAAATGTTTATTTTATTCCCCCTCCCCCTAGATAGCGAAGGACATCCAACATTAAACTTGCAGCCTTGGTCGTCCACTGTGTCCCTTGATCGCATCATTTTGGTAGTGGCCATTATCTGTTCGTGTAGCATGTAGTAGTTAAGTGGGGAAGTCCATGTATTGTTCTGAGTTGGGTTTAATGGTCTATACTAAAGGTTGTCAATGGTACTAAAAGTACTTATAATGGAAGTATCAATGAAAACCTTGAAATTCAACAATGTCTCATTTCTCGAGTTAAATTTCTTTACAATTGTTTTAGTTCTGCTAACTAGGCGTTTGATGCGTCACTTCGCAGAGCGTGTCATGTAGAATGCCTAGGCGGTCACGTCTCCATTTTGTCGCATAGAGTAAATTGAAACGAGGTGTGACATGTACCCTGTCACATTTAGGTTGGGTGACAGAGAACAACGAATCATGAACCTGGTTCACAGAACGTAGGGAGATAACGTTGAGCAAAGAAACCCTATTATCTGATCATGACGACTCCCTAATGAAGTTGACTAATCTAAGGTCCAAAAGGTACGTTGTGTGCCCAATAGACCATCATGAGTTTGAGATTGTGGACTGTCGTTTAAATCTTCTTGTCAATTTAGCAAATAAAACATGCATGTTCAGCAAGTTTGGTTACTACGAAATTCCATGTTCACATGCACTTACCACATGTAGGATGAGGGATATCGATCTGTACACACTATGTGTAATACCAAAAAATTGAGTTATTTCTTCTTCAAGCTAAGTTATCTTGTTTATTAGATTTTTTTCTCTTAATATTCGGTGTTATTCCTATTGGAGTTTGGGAGAAACAAAAAGAATGGTGTTTTAATAATATTAAAAATAATATTGTATGATAATTTTTATTATTATTTTTTTTAATAAATCATTTATCGTTTCACGTGCCCCCATTCTCCATCTCTTCTTTTTCTTCTTTAACCTACAGTCGTTAGCCATCCATCCATTTTCTCTTTTCCTTCTTTGATCAACTCCACTGTCGTCTTCCACCTACAGTCGATGTCAACCAGTCATGCCCTCACGTCGTCGTTTCTGTTTCTTGTTGAAGTCAAAACCCAGCAGAAGCATTCCGCTTTGTCCACATCTGCTTCCGTACGCAAAGCACAACCACTGACTGCCACTGTCGCTGTTGTTGTCCTTCTTTTTGTTCAACATCAAGCCGACTATGCTAATGTCGTCGTGTCTCTATTATGTGCACTGTGGAGCGTTACTGACCGATTTGTCTTCGTCTGTTGTCAACGATTGTCAGCCTTCAAGTCTTGCATCGATTTATGACGTCGAGCCATCCCCTCTATTTTTCCAAGCCACGTGACTCCTTCTCTTTCAGCCGTGAGTTGGGATTTGATGCTCACCTCTCCAAGTAAGTCGATCCACGCTCAGATTTGCCTTGCACACCATTGCTTGGGTTATCTTGTGCACTACCGTTTTTGCCTTGCAACGAATAGTAGTGAGTTTTGGTGGTAAGTGTGTTTTTTGTGCGTTTAATGATTTTGCATTGTAGTTTCCTTGAGATGTAACGTTGGATAAATTGGTTAATTTGTTGTTCAATCCTTGAAGGTGTTGGAAGTAGCTCTTGAGTTCTCGAGTTTCACAACAATTATAGATTTTAGTTGGAGTTCGATTCTCCACTATTTGGGTATGTTGTAGAATTTACTTTTGGAGTGAATTAAACGGATGAAAGTTTTGTGAGAGCATTTGAATTTCTGTTTAATTGTGTTTAAGTTGCTTCGTTGGACTTTAATTTGATAAAGGAGCTTAACTAACGTTAAGGTAAGGGGTTTCAACTGCTGGACTCTATAATGAATTTGGAACATATTGAATGTATGGATTTTTACTGAACTGAGATGGGTTGACTGATATTTAGATTTAAATGTGATGACTGATTGACTGTATGGATTTTACTGAACTAAGATGGGTTAACTGATATGTTGATTCAAATGTGATGACTGATGACTAGTATGGTTGACTAAACTGTAATATGCACTAGTGTTTATTTTGATTGGTGATGTGTAGAAAAGGAGAAATGTCGATAGTTTTAATTGTGCTTTGATGTGATTGTTATGAACTGTTTGAATTGAATTCGGGGAAAATTGTTAGCTTTATTTATGGGGTAGTGTATCTTGCAGGTGTCTTATGTGGATCACTACATGTTGTGCATCCTTCGGGAGCACTAGACTAATATGTATCCTTCGGAAGCAAGACTGATAGGTGCATGATTACGTGAATCCTACGGGATCATGAGACTGTTATAATGCAAGGTACCTCCCAATAGGAAGTTAACAATTTTTACCCCTAAAGGGACCAGTAGTAGGTCTCTTACTAGGTATATTTTATACTCACCCTTTATGTTTAATTTTTTTTCAGGCAAAGTTAATACAAGAGTTAAACTGACGAGGGACAAGAAGGACTCGTGATCTCCATATGGGAACCTAGCTTTTCTTAAAATTAGCTTCCGCTTAATGTTTTCAACTTTTTTTATTTAACGGAGTTTATGGTTAATGACTTTGTAAACAGTACTTTTGAAATTTTATTTTGTTTGAAATAGGGCTCAAATAATGTTTTCTTGATAGTTATGGTTTTAAATAAATTTTATCGTATTTTGTGTCAACCAAAGTAATTTTGTTTAAAATAATGACTTCAACTTAGTCTAAAAAGTTGGGTCTATACACTATGCTCTCGTGCTTACTACGTCGAGTCTTGGTTGACCAGTTATGCAGAACCTATCTTTTCGATATCTCATGTCTCTAAATGGAAAACTACTGAAGCGTTTTTTGATAGAGTCATCTCACCACCACGAATAGTTGGTCAAGTTGGTCGTTAGCAAATGGTGTGAATCCTATCAAGCGGTGAAATCAAGAAGATTCACCGATGTTCTCGTTGCAAAGTTATTGGTCATAATAGAAAGACATGTAGAGCCAGACTTATGAGCAATAATACATTTTTGTTATTGTATTTTGTGCTTTTTATAGTTTGTGAATGAAGTTAATATAGTCTTATATGTGTTTCATTTTCAAACATGATAATGCATCAAAAATCCAATTTTCTTTTTCAATTCATCTTCATATACACGAGAATGAAAGAAACATATCATTTAATACGCCTTCCATTAAGAAAATGGAGAAAATTAAATTGGGGTCCATATATATACAATAAGGAAATGAACTTAAGAAACGTGAGAAAATTAGATTGGGTTCCATACATATACAATAAGAGAATGAAGTTAATAAAATTGAAAAAATTGAATTGGGGTTCATGCATATACAATAAGGATATTAAATTGGGACCTTATTTAAAACTCAGAGCATCTCGGGACAACTATGTCCCGAGATATGCATTATTTGATTTCAATATGTAAAACTCGAGGCATTTCGGACCAACTATGCCTTGAGATATGCATTTCGTGAATTTCTAATATTAAAACTCGTGGCATCTCGAGACAACGTACCCCAATAAATGAATTCTGTGAATTCCTTATATTTAAAACTCGAGGCATCTCTGGGCAACAATGCCCTGAGTTATATACCACTATAAGAAATAGTAGATTTCCTGACGTATAAACACTTTGGCATATATATCAAAACACGTCGGAAGACAAGTCAAGAAAAATGCATCAAGAGACGAATTCCCGACGCATACATGGAATGGCATCGAGAGTTCCCAACTCCCAACACAAGATTAGTGATGAGCGTTGGGAGTAAAAACTACCCACGCGCTTAAGGATGGCATCGAGGGTTAAGAACTCCCAACGTCGTTCAGAAAACGTTGGAAACTCGTCTCTCTCAACTTTCATCGTTCCTATGTCGGGAGTTAGGAACAACTCTTGACGTCTTTGAGCATTAGGAGATTATGTCTTTTTACTATTTTTTCAATTATTATCTTCATTTTTTTCGTAACCTATGGTACTTTTTTTTTTTAGTTCTAATTCGATTTAAATTCAATAAAATTTTCAAACAAAACAATCACAAAATTAATAAGTACATTGAAATACCAAATTCTAATTTATAAAATTGGAACATATTTCATACAAAGAGTGTCTTACAATAATGTTTGTTTGAAACAAGCACACAAAAAAAGAAAAGTACATCATCTCTCATTGTAAAACGTCATCTTTGAACAAGTCCACATCTACAATAATGACATGAAAGTAAAGTACATTATTCAAACTTCAAAGAAACCAAAATGGATGCCAAAAAACAAAACTTAGGAATCCCAGATCTGGGTAAGGCAACGGCAATGGCACAATTTTCATTTTCTCCTTCTTCTCATTCGTTCAAATTTGTTCTGTAAAGAACATATCTAGGGTTTTTTAAAGGAGAACTCCCGACGCTTCTCGATAAGCATCAGGAGTTCCCTTATATTCTCGACACGTTACAAAACGCGTTGGGAGTGCCCTTCTACCCCCGACGTGTACATGATTGTCGTCGGAAGATACACCATCATTATTTAAATTGTTTATTTCTGTCGACGCCGTAATGTATGCGTCAGGAGATAAAAGGATACTTCCAACGCCATTGGCCATTGCGTCGAAAGTTGGTGTTTATTGTCAACGCGTCGGGAGATACGCTATATACTGACGCTCCATTTTATGTGTCGGGAGATATCCTATCTTCCTACGCCCTTTCTTCTAAAGATATAAATAGGCATCCGGATATGTGAAATTTCTTATAGTGTATTGTAAAGCAACAAATAATAGATCTTTGGTGAATCTCGAGCTACCACTACACTGAGATATGCATTCTAAGATTATGTTAGGTAGTAATTGCAAGAATGAATTTAATATGGTCATTGATTGGATAAATTAATTTAAGAGATTCATTTATTACAATAATGGGTTTTATTACAAGAGAGAGTTCATTACAAGAATGAAAGAATTAGAAGATTCAATTGATTACAAGAAATTTACAATAGATTTAGAAGCACATGTGAACAAAAAGTAATCAGACCAAAAAAAATTATTCGCCCATAACTCGATGACGTATTGTTGTCTAAACAACTTTGAACCATCAACCGCGGTACATTCAACAGACATGTGTAGTTGCTAGGTGTAAGCTTGCTTTTTATGTTCGACACTGTCTTTGCTAAGTGCAAACAACATGTGAGGTTAACGAAGAAAAGGTCCTTAGAATTGATCTTTGTGACAAGAGGCATCTACAAGAAAAATAAAACACATGTAAATCATTATTCTGTAATGAATCTGAGGGAAATCTTGAGGGAGTCTCGGCCGAGATTACATGAATAAGCAATAGAACTTAGGCAAGATTGCACCGGGATGCCACGAGATTAGAGTTTTGCATGCATTCTATGTGGCCCCGAGATTACCCTATAAAATGCATGTGGAACTCATTTGATCTTGGAACTCCTTTAATGAAGCTCGGGGCAAAGTCATAAATCTTAGTCGAGGTTCATCATCTACACGAACCAAGATTCATGAAAAAGCAGAGATTCTTCAAAGGAGTCCACTAAAAACTATAAAATCAGCCAAGATTAACTCAACAATAATTAAATCAAAGCACCAAAACTATAGAGTTTCTCATCCGCCTTAGATTTCAAACTTAAAAACTAAAAACTAAGACCTAAACTATGGAATCGATCAAAGAAATTCACCTTGACCAATTTCAATTCGAGGATGGGTTCTTCAAATTTGGGAATGCAAGAATCAGAAAAATTCGAAAATCTTTGAAAGTTCTCGCTTAGTTCTTGAGCGAAATGATAAAAGTCTTTAGGGTTTAGTGTTTTGTGAGGATATCAAATGGTTGGATTGTTAGGGGTAATTCGGTCATTTGATATATCCCTTTATTTTCAAAGTTTTTTATAAACGCACTATCTTGGTGACACTCGGCCCAAGATTGATCGAGAAAAATCCTTGAAATAGTTTTTAAAATTTGGAAAGAATTTCGAGGACGATCACAACCAAGATTGATTGAGAAAAATAAAATTACTAGTTTTCTAAAAATGTTCTACTTTTAAAATATGTTATTTCTCAAAATTTCCAGTAAAAACTATAATAAGTTATTTTAGACAATTTCAATGATTAACTCTAAAAAAAACTATTCATTACTCTATTTAATATTGATTGGAAACACTTTTTATTTCTAAATACGTGTAGGGATATTTTCAAGCTTGGTTGGAATGGAATTTGGTGAAAAAAGAACACAAGAAGGATAAAAAGGGAAGAAGAACTTCAAAAACAAATCTTCGATGTAGGTGTCGTATAGTTGTAGGAATTTAAGAATTTCAGAGGAGAGTGGGCACGAATCACTACCCGTGGATTCTCATTCTACCCAACTCCCATGTTCCCCAGATTCAATTCCCATTTATTATTCTCCTCCTTCATCGTCCCCCTTTGTTAATCGCCATGAAAAGGTACTCTAAATTCCGATTCCTCAATTTCTCCCCACCCCCTTTTCTTTGTTTTCTTTCATTTTCGTCTCTTTTCCGAATCACTTTCGCTTTTGATTCATGTTTCTCCCATAACCCAGGTTCTGAAACTAGCTATAAGGCTGATTTTTTTTCCGATATTTGAATCCGAGGCTTTTACAAGTCTGAATTGATTCATTCGTTCATTGATTCATTGGTTTTGTTGCCATGTCTTTCCGTAGACGGACTTTGCTCAAGGTTATCGTTCTCGGAGATAGTGGGTATGTGTAATTTATCTTCAACGGTTCCTCTGTTGCTTACTTGTGTGTGTGTGTGTGTGTGGTTTTGTTGATTTTTTATATGGGTTTTCAATGATGTTTGATTTTTATTTCAGGGTTGGTAAGACGTCGTTGATGAACCAGTATCCTTCTTAAAATTGGTTGTTGACAATGATATTGATCTGTGTTTTGAGTATGTGATCTTGGAATTCACGGTTGACTTCTTTTTATTTGCCCCTTTATTAATGTCATCCGGAATTTGTATGCCTTTTGTTCCAGTTTATGTGGAATACCGTGATTCATCTTCTCTGTTGTTTTGTTAAATTTTTGACTTGGTGAGAGGTATGAATAATTTGTTTTTTTTCAACCTAAGACTGATATTCTTTTTTCCTTTCTTCTTTTTGTAAAATTAGGATTTCATTTTGTTTGACCATTTTGTATGCTATTTTTTTCGTATGTCTGTAATATGTTATTTATTGAGATTTGACCCACTAGAAATCGAATGTTGAGTAATCATTGCCATTGAACTAGAATATGGATCATTGACTAGCTAATCAGATATGTGCACAAGAAGTTCAGTCAGCAATATAAAGCTACAATTGGTGCAGATTTTGTCACCAAGGAGCTTCAAATCGATGACAGGCTTGTCACACTTCAAGTGCGTTCTGCTACTTAACATCATTTACATTTCAATGCTGTGTAGACTGTTGATTTTGGAACTATTAATGTGCACATATTTATCCTAAATCATTGATATTTGTATTGCTAGATATGGGATACAGCCGGACAAGAAAGATTTCAAAGTCTCGGAGTTGCATTCTATAGAGGGGCAGATTGCTGCGTTCTAGTCTATGATGTTAACGTGATGAAGTCATTTGACACCCTTGATAATTGGCACGATGAGTTTCTCAGACAGGTAAATCAATTCAGTACTTTGAGTTTTCAAGCTGTCTGCGATATTGTGGTTACTGTGGAGCTTGCTTATCATTACTCTATTACTCCAGATCTTTTACAGCTTGCCGAGGAAGAATTATTAGTTCATTTTGCATGATTTTCTATTTTTTACGCATGATACTTTTCCTGTGAATGATCGAATGCCACTGGAATTTGTTCAGTCTTGTCTAGGAAATTTAGGCATGCAGTTTTTCCTTTCATGTCATTATTTGGGAAACCGTTCCTACAGTAATGGTCCAAGGGGCTTTTTGGTCGTTAGGAAAGATTGCATATATAGGACTGACTGGTTCACTTAGTTCAATCTATTAGTTTACTTGTCATTTATAATTTGCTTCATTTCCTTGGATTTATTTGTTTTGACTGGTTTGTGATTGCTGTTTTAGGTATTAGTTTAACTAGCTAGCATATGACCTTTATTCCTTTAAGCTTTGTCTAAAACACCTTCAGAGAATTTTTGTGAATTAGAATGGTACCTTAAGTTGAGGATCTACTGCCTTGGAGGTCATTTGTGCCTGGCTTGTAGATAATTGTTTTGTCCTTTGATGTAGTAGCTTTTTTCTTCGCTGGTGTTATCTGTTCTTTACCTCTGCAACGTCCCTGGCTTGTCATTTTTTCCTTCCCCTTATTGAAAAATTGCTGTTTTATCTGCATTACTCTGCTATTCTTGATTTAGTGTTTTGTGTTGCTGAGGTCATCACATTGAAGTTTATGAGGATTGTGATTAAAATACTACAATTGTGGACAATGATGTCTCAGAAAACAGAGTTAATCCCACAAAAGATACTGAAGGCATATTTGTGCGTTAGAAAAATAAAAGAAAAATACTAGTACACCCATGCTTTCTTTGCTTTCTTCATTTGTTTAATATGTGTGCTAGTCTGAGTGTGTTTATTTGGACTTGCAGATCTTTTTTCTTTTCTGAGTCTCAATTGCTTCCAATTTTTGGATGACGTCTTAATATTACTATTTTGACCTTATTTTTTTCAGGCAAACCCACCAGACCCTAGGACGTTTCCATTTATATTGCTTGGAAATAAGATCGACATTGATGGTGGGAACAGTAGAGTGGTAAGAAATAAGGATGTCTAGACCTGGCCAAATTGAATTTTGCCTTTTCTTCTCATGTTGAACTGATTTTAATTTCTGTAGGTCTCTGAGAAGAAAGCTAGGGAATGGTGTGCTTCAAAAGAAAATATTCCTTACTTCGAGACATCAGCTAAAGAGGACTACAACGTCGATGCTGCTTTTTTATGCATTGCCAAAACTGCATTAGCCAATGAACATGAGCAGGACATGTAAGTTTTTTAAATGTGAATTTTGTCTCTTAATGTGCTCACAAGAATAATCTTTCCAGATATTCTTTTTGAAATAGTTTTTGAAATGACCTCTTGGTGTTATGTCAGACAGACATACATGATATAGTCACACTTACATCACATACCGTTGGTAACTTGGTACTTAGATAAACATAAGAGGGAAAAGACTTGGTTTTCAATGCCCATGAGAGATGTTGAACAATCTCCAAAACAGTTTAAAGTTTGTCTTGATAAAGTAGAGTTGACTAAGTATGAAACATTCTCTCTAGGTGTGATGTTTCTTATGGGGAGACAAGATAGTCTATAGCTAGTTTAGTTGGTTTTTATTCTTGGGAGACCTTCCTATTTTAAGATGTGATCGAACTTTTTTTGTTCGATATGTGAATATATTTAAATTTCCAATTTATTTTGGGTGGTAACAAAAGAATGAGGACATTGTAATTTGTAATATGTTAAAACCCTAGTTTGCCTTCTTTAGCATAGCATTTATCTTGATCCATGAACTGATGAACGTATATTTATAGTGCCAATATGTCAGCAATTGCAAGTCTATACTGATCAAAAAATTGCTAATCCTTTCAAAATTAGAAATGCACGGAATCTATCCATATATATTTTGTTTCTTCAACCTTCACTGTCTCATACGAATTTTTTTGGACAACTCGATGTTATCAGGGGTGATGTATGGGGTTAGATAGTTGTTAAATGAAATTAGTCGAAATGTGCCATTTGAATACTCTTTGTTAAGAAATTTTTCTTAGATATGGCTACTGGCATTATGTGCAAGAATCAAGATAATATACTGTATTTGCTGTAGTACTTTTTAGTCTGTTCCATCATTTATTTCCGTTTTACCAGTTGATTGTGTGTATTTTTCTTCAGAGTTCTTACATTTGTTCTTATTATTGCTACAATATCCGTGTTCATGTTTTAGCTTTGGGTAGTGTCCATCTGTTATATTTATGATGTTGCTTATCTTGTTTCCATTACAAAGACACTGGACAAAACTGAAAAATACGAACTCCTTACCATTGTTTTAAAATACAATTGCAGATATTTCCAAGGAATTCCTGAAACCGTCGTGGAGACTGAGCAACGAGGTGGCTGTGCATGCTGAACCCAGAAAGTGAGACTTGGGAACTATAGAACTCTCGTCCTTTTGGTTCCAACTCTTATACATTTTTGCTGGCTTTGTCATCCATAACTAATCTTTCATTTCAGACCTTCTATTCCATTACCTAACCTCCTAGACTTGAATTCATCGTCTTCCTTTTCTTGAGGTAAGAAGTTTGTGGGATGACATGAGTCTGTGGATCCATTATTTCAAGGATTCTCACCACCAGTGTTCCTGAGTCAGTTTCTGCTTCTGCCCATCTGAATTTCTTCTTATGTTCAGGACCTTTCTTATTATGTATTTTATTATTTCTTTATTTCTTCTGGCGGCTTCCTGTTTGATTCGAACTCGTTTTTGTGGAACTGAGAAAATGGATACATTGGTTCTTTTTCCTTCAACCCTGATTTAGTGTACAATACCATTATGATGTAGTTGATGTCTTGGTGGATAAACTAAACTATTGTTAAAATGGATATCATTGTATGCTACACATTTTTGTAAAAATTTAGAGGAAAAGTGGTTTATCTAAGGAGAAGAGATGTTTATCTAAGGAGAAAAGATGTTTCAAGTTGCCATTGAGAACCTTCAAGGAACAACTTTTAAAGCTGTTTCTATTTGAATTTTGAAACAATGTATAACACAAATCCTTCATGATTTACCCTTCCTTTAGGGGTGTTACTTTATTTTGGTTGGTTACTGAATTTTTAAAATGAAAATATAGTTTTTTTATTGTAAAAATTGTTTATTAAATTCCATAATCATAAGATTCATAACTTATAATCAATATATTCTTTCATTAAGCAATAATGTATGAGGTGTTTTCTTAAAAACAATATCTAGGACTGATTTCATGCAATTATACTCGTGGTATTTGTCTAAATATTTTAGATCTTCAATATAAATAAGCTTTTCATCCATTTTTTGTACTTTTCTGATAAGGAAAATAACTTTTTCAATTTTGTATATAGTAAAACGAACTAAAATATTCATAAAAATATCAAATTTTCATGTCACTTGTAGATATCGTTAGAATTTGCAATATTTTTTAAATATTTTTAATAGTTTTGTCCTTCAATAATTTTTCTTTCAAAATGAAATAATAAATGTTTCAATATATAAAAAAATACTAATTAACATTATGATTTTTTTACATTTTAAAATCTAAATAAACTGAAAGTTTTTAGTTACAAGAATTCCAAATCATTACTAAAAGATTGAGTTAACAAAAAAAAAAAAAAAAAAAAAAAGGGACCATTTTCCCTTGATTTAATTTGAAAAGTAATTTATCCCCAAACTTCCATTTATGCTTTAAAATATCTGTTAATTTTGGATAAACACTTCAAAGTGTAAAAACGATTATTAGAGGACGTTCAGATTTAATAGTTTTTTCTCACACGCACTAAGATTTATACCAAACTTTGTATAGACAAATTACTTGAGGACAATGATACAACATGATCCCCAATTTCACACCAATAGGTGTAGATGATAAATCAATAATAATTTAAACGTGCTTCCAAGAGTTTACAAGATGTTCACATCATCTCTATATTACTCTTTCACTTTTAAATGTATGCCTTACAAACTTTTTATATCCTAATCACCATACACACACCTCACCCATTTTCTATTCACATGAATAGCCTAACCAATTTAAGTACATCTCGCCTCGCCTAATCTCATGGAACGACTCTTCAATATTTGTGTGCTGAAAAAACCTATGAGATATTAAATCCTATGTAAGCCACCACCAGTTTGATACTTTTTTCACAACAAATACACAGCATAAAATTCGGTAAATTCTTAGAAACTGAAGAGCAAGTAAAAGGCCGTTTAAGATTAAAAAATAAAACGTTTCTTATTCTTCCACAAGCTTCTAACAAAGATGGTAAAATTCCAAGTTTTCTTCCCTTAGATGTCATTTTCCTTTCCTAAACTTCTACCAATTCATTAATTACTATATCTATATTTTTCATCAACCAATTTCAATATAAAGATAAACAAGAACCAATTTCTACTTGATGTCCAATTAATCCACAATATACCTCAGCAAACGGCAATATCTAGCATGTATCGTAAAGTTGAGGATATATGCAAAATAAATACAATGATCTAAGCAACATTAGAGCTGGATGAATTGAGTGCGATGCTCTCTCTCCTATAAGCTGACATTTTAATTTCTTTTAAGGCAAGTACAAAAACAGCCAACCAATTGACAGTAAAAATAACATTCTACGTTATGATCAACACAAGACTTCCAAGTTTCACCATTGAAAGGGGCTACACTTCACTCTCTTATATTGGTGCAAAAATGGTCATCACTTGCCCCTGCAATTTTGCATTCATTTACAATTCATGAATTTTTTTAGAAAGAGCAATTATGCATCGGTATTGATGAATTTTGAAAGAGAGCTTCCAGAGGACTTACGAGTTCATCATCAGAGTTATGTTATCCCCTTTAAGCAATATCCTCCCTAAAAAGGTTAAAGATGAGACGAGTTTTTAGTCTGCCCTTAAACTAATTTAAGTATTGGCTTCGAGAAGGAAATGATGAAGAGACAAACCCAAAGTTTTCCTGCTCTTCTTCTTTACATTGACTTCCTCAGCATCATCCAAAACCAAATTCATATACTCGTCAAAGCCCTGGGGAAGTAAAGCTCAGAAGTCATCACCAGAAAATTAATAATGTTCAGAAGACACAATCACAAACTTATAGAAACTCTCAAATTGAAAAAACTTAAGGAGCATTTGGGGTCCTGAGTTGGTCATTATCAATAGTTAGTGAATTATAATAGTTGCCATTTGAGTTATAATAGTCTGAGTTATAGTAGTTTGTGTTTAAGGTGTAAACTATTTTTGTTCAAGTAGGAAATAGTAAACACTATACTAAAGAAGAAAAGAGTAGATGAGTGAAAAATATCAAATATTGTAACAAATAGTAAATATTGTAAAAAAGAGGGTTTTAAGATAGTATTTACTATAGTTAATTGTAGATTGTATATGGTTGTCCACACCATTATTATAGTTGGTGCACCAAATATGGAGTGGTCTACAATAACCCACTCCACCAATTATAGCCATGGGCATCAGAACACCCAAGTTGTAGCCATGGGCATCAGAACACCCAAGTTGTAAGGCATTTTCGTAATTATGAGTTTAATCTTGTTCTTTTCAATTAGCGCCCCTCTTTTGTTAGGTTTTTGTTTTTATGTGATCCTTGTATATTCTTTCATTTGTCTCCATGAAAGCACAATTTCTTACCAATATTAACGGTAATAATAATGTTTTGGTACTGTAGATGATGTCAATATTAAAAGAGATTTTACCTAAGACTATGAGGAAAGGAACACCAAAGAGGCGTGGAATAATGGAAAGAGATCTTGAGGCATTGAATTAGTGGAAGAACTCCCTGATCATATCTCTAGTGCCCCTAGGACAGGCAAGCATCAAAACAAAAGTCTAGAAAAACGTCCCAAACGCAAACACAAACTCACACCTCCAAAGAATGTAATTCAAATCCTCCTCTGCCTTCCAACAAAGAATATAGCAAAATGGCCCACTAGCAAAGGAATCCCCCTCAAGCGTCGGTTCAATGTGTTCACACATTTATATAAAACTTGCCAAATAAAGAACCTTACTTTCTTATGAATCTTAAATTTTAAGATGTCAAAGAACATAAACTCACTAAACGGTGGGGGATGCAACAAATGGAAAATGTGCTATAGGAGACACCGTCCAGAAGGTCGGGATCCTAGACACGCAAACCCTTTATCCCTTGCAGTACAACTACTACTAACGTCCATGAGCCAAATATTTCTTCAAAAATAGCTTGAGCATCCATGGCTTCAAAAATGATAGCCACCAACCTAGATGGTGGACAACTATGTTAAGGAAACAAAAAAATTGATTCTCTTTTTCTGCAATGCAAGTTGATCTTGGGCAGGCAGTGTAACCAAACCAAATCACAACTAAGGGAAGAAGATATTTATGTGTTCTCATATTCTTGGCTTTTTCTATAAGATACAGAACGATGTATTGATCACAAAAAAAGAAATAAATAAAGTCATATCTACAAGGATCCTCGTATCTAAGAGTCCATAAAAAAAAATTAATTAGTCTCATTATTTATTAATAAAGAGGCTGTCTCCCTTTCAAAAAAAAAAATTAATTTGCACAAGGTTACAAAAATCAACAAAGGAGCAGGACTTATCTTCAAAGGTTGTTCAAATAGTTCTTTCCACAGCTCTCATAAAAGAACCTGAGTTACACAACCCCATAGGATTTCAGCTTTACATTCAAAGGACCACCCTTAAAGAGCTTCTAAAAACCAACTACCTATCTCCTCAAGAAGACAGAAGTTTTAGACCAAAAGTTTAAAAAGTTGCTACCAACCCCTTCTAGCGAAGCTAAATATGGGAATAAGTGGTTACTGGATCCCTATCCTTTGAGGCAGAGCAAGCACACCGATGGAGACAAGCAATGTTTTCTAAGATTCCGTAAGTATTTACATTATTATGCGTGAGACTCCAGCGGAAGACTTTTATCTTCTTTAGAATATAAAACTTTCATATAATCATATCAACTTCATCTGCAGGGTTTTGAGCTTATGACTAGTTCGGATAACTGGTAGGTTTATGGAAGGTCAAATGAGCAGAGAAAGCCCCAGAATTTTCCAACGACAAAAGTGGGGTTTATAAGTTTAATTTTCAGAAACCAAAAAACAAAAAATCAAATGATTACCAAACACGACTAAACTATCTTCCTTTTGTATCCATGTTGGAATGATCTCTTTGAGTGTGAAAACAGTAAAAGCATAACTATGTACCTCAGTTCGAAAAAGTAACTTAAAACCCCAGATGAAGAATCAATATTTGGAAACTTAAAATCCTAGTAAGCTTTTTAAACATTCAAATGTACATTAAGAATAGATAAACTAAATACTGGCACGATGGTTTCTCAAAGCAAAAGCCCACAAGTCTAAAGAACTTACAATGATTCGGCCTTCAATCCTCAGGTCTTTTTGCTCAAAAAGCCATATTTGAATTCGAGCTTTCTGTACAAATTTCCAACGTGAAGACAAAAGTAAGTAGCATCAGAGAAAGAACACACCAATTTCACTATTTAGAAAGAAAAAAAACAACAAAAAATCGTCGATATCGAAAATGGAAAATAAACTAAATGATCATGAAAAGGAACTTACACTTTGAAGGAACCTGAAAATCAAGTTCTGAAGTGCACCAACGTCCAATAAAAGAGAGAGAGAAAAATGTATAAGTGAAACACGTAAGAAAAAAACGAAAAGCAAGGCTGAAATGAAGCAAAAGAAGTTGAGATGAGAAAGTACTATAGGTTGGGTCATAATCCTCTGAACTTTGGTGCTCGCCATGGCGATTTAATGAAATAGATTTCTGAGGAAAGGAAATTGGAAGAGCTAAGTCTCTGAATTTCACTCGCAAGACGCAGCAGCTCACGCCCTCACAGTAGCCAGCTACGGGAATGGAACTTCAATTAGGGCAACGAAGGCTTATACGGTTTAGATGTGAATTCTTTTTTCTTTTTTTATCTGTTTTTAAGAGTGAGTCTATGGAGTGGTCACTGATAGTATTTTATTTTAGCTCCTACTATCACCTTAACCTTATTACCAAACACATTAGTATGATAGAACAAATAGAAAAATAGGTCCTTGTCGAGCGCTAAAATGTTATGTTTAGATATTAAGTTTTGAGTTTCATTTCAATTAAGTGGTTTTGTTAGTTTATTTCATATATAATACATGTAATATTGTTATTTGTTATTTGGATTATTCAGGTTGTTGTTTGAATTTCATTGTATGTTTAGGCTGTCTTATATGTATATATACCTTTGTATTACTCTCAATGAATATTGAAAATAGAGTAAAATTTGATACGGTCTTAGAGCCCACAATATTTTAGCTACTTTGTCCTTCTTTGCCCGTCTATCTTAACCATGAAACTCATCTTCACTTGTAGAAATTTCCAAACCTCAAATCAAGTTCTCACCTCATTTTTCCTTCTTTAAAAATTTAGCTTAGCTTAGCTTTCTTGCGTATCTTAAACACAAAAACAACTACTTTAAAGAAACAAGAAATAAGAAGTCTAGCGTTACATAGTAACTACGCTAAAGGGTGAACACCACAACATGTGTCCCAAAGTTTATTGCATACTAAAGCGGGTCCTAAATATCTATCATCTCTCCTAAGCACCTTGTTATTTCGGTATCAGGTCTAAACTTGTATCTCAGGCTAATTAATGATGTAAGACAAACATTTCATATCTTAATGAAATCTTAACGCAAAATCTCAAGACAACTTATAACTCATGCTTTGCTTACTTGCTTAATAAGAATACTTTGAACTTGAACTTACAAAATTCTCATGCTTTAGAACTTGGTATTTGATAACTTGTAGCAAGTTATTGAAGCCTTTTAGAGAGTAATGAAGCTTTAACACAAGAACAAGGAAGAAAACATGTAGCAAAATACATAAAATAAGATGATTATGTGTTACAAGTATCAAAAGAGTATTATGCATGTTTATCGTGGTTTTTATGTCTAAATCAAGGATTTTTAGGCAAAAGAAGGAGGAGTAGCTAAGCGATAAACGTCAGGCGATGAGATGCACGACAACTAGGAGATAAGCGAAATGATGTTAAGCAATCTACAATGCTAAAAGATAAAAATGGTTGGCATGAATGTCGGAAAAGGAAGAAAGGGATGTTTGCAATGCCATACATCTTTATCAAAGAATTAATGAAGTCTGGATGATGTTAAGTCTCATCGATACTTGCCTATAAATACAAGGCTAACTCTTCATAACAAAGCGATGAGAATCTGGAGAACAAGCTCAACTACATCCCTTACCTCCCTTATGTGTTTTAGGTGAGAGCTTAGAACAGAGTTAAGAGGAATCCATACCTCATTCTTCTCCTCAGTATAATATGTAGAAAATGGAGCCCAATGAGCATAAGAAAGTATGCTCAGGCTTGGCCCCTTTCTTCGTACTTTCACTTGTATTATCTTTTTATTTTGTATTCGTAATTTGAACCTCATGGCCAAAAGGCCTAAAGTTTTATTTATAAATGAAAATTCCTACTACTTACATTCTCCCATTTCTTTATCTCTTCACAACATTAGTTCTTTGTAAACATGATATAATGCAAGATAAGGCATAATTAGTAATAGAGAATCTTGATGTTCGTATTATTCATCTTGTTCAGTTAAGTGCCAAAATCAATACCTCCTTCTATTCGAGAGAAAGAATGAAGCATTGAATGTTGTCAGTCTTGAAAAAGTGGTGACCTGGACTTAACTAAACAGACGATGACAAGAATGTAACTGTACAATCTTGTCATTGAATTCCACATTAACATACATATAAAAAACGCGAGTCTGTGTGGCAATAAGGCACCTAAGGCCTCAAGAGGTGCTCGCTCTAATATAGGACGAGTTGTAAATAATGCGCTCAAATAGATTTGATATAAATCACCTTGTAACTTTGAATATTTTCATTCCAAAAGGCGAACAAGTATGACGGAGGCACCGAATGGATGCTTGCCCAAAATTTGAAGTTAATAAATGATTTGTACCATCTCAATCAACTAATTAACCTTGCACCACGTCTAGTTACATATACATTCCTTCATCTACCTTGCCTAAAAAAAGTTGAGTTCATATCAGGCATAACCACTACCTCCGCCTCCATCTTGTTTTTCTACGCACATAATATAGTCATACTTAGAATAGATAATAATGTGAATATGTTTATACTATATAGACGTCGCATGAAGTTAAACCGCATGTTATAGCCTAAAGTATAACGATTTCCTGTATTCAATCCAGATTTACCCAAGAAACCTCTCTTTTCACATACACTTGGACAAGAGAGAGGAAAACTCGTATGTACATGACATATCTTTAAACTTAGCAACACTTAAGTAGGCATTAGCTCCTTTTATCGTATGACCCTATCTTAGTCGCATACTTAGAGCCTAAGTTTCATATCCAAGATAGCTCAAAACACATCATATACAAGCAAACAAGGAGTATTCATGCTATAAAATTTGCTAGAAACTCATGCCTATCTTATTGCTTAATAAATTCCATGCTTACAACTTATCTTAAGGAAGAAGTCATACTTGAAAAGCATATTTAATATCTAAACTTTGAAATCATGCTTTCAAAATATTTATAGGAACTTAGTGCCACTCACAGCTTTAGACTAAGCTTCTCTTCCGTTTATAAACTTATCCAACTTCTCCTTAAGCTAAACTATAGCAATGGATCCTTAATTAATCTCCTCGAACTTAAATTATACTTAAAGATATATAGTCTAAAATCTCGAAAAACACAACAATGAAAAAATGTCAATGCATAGAAATGTTGAGCACATAGCACACCTGGACAAATAGCTTAATTGATCAAATGAGGCACCTCTAGATGACATGACACACACCCAATGTGTAGCATGGGCGCATGCCTTGCGACCTAGCCCAAGGTGAATGCAGCATTAACCTCTTAGATGGCTTTTCGTGCGTGTACTGACTCAACTATCTAGCTAACCTCTTAGCATCGCATTGTCTTGTAGCGTGCCCAACTTGCCCGACTGTCTTTGTGTGCAAGCTAACCTCATAAGAAAGCATTTCAGTGCCTCAAAGCCTCATCTACGTCGTTTGTCTATGTGCCAATCTTGCGATTCAATCTTGATTGTGTAACTTCAGTTGGTCATTTATCCCAAGCTCACACGCAAGCTTGTCACCTACTAGCCTCCTTGTCAATTGCCTTAGATGCATGCTCAACTTAGCCTAGACGATGCAACCCTTAAACAACATACTGCTTGTTTAACCCCGAAATTCTAGATCTACTTAGAACTCCAATAACTCAAAATTCATTACTCAAAACGAAAAACTTCTTTCTACAAAGTTGTTCAAATTTTTTTTAACTTGATTACTTTAAATTTGTAGACTTCAACTTCTAAGGAAACTTCATATATCTTTATTTCTCTAGACCTTGCTTGGATTGCTCCAAAATTTACACCTCATGCATTTTCTTCAAGTTTTCAACATCCTCCTCAACTTTTCTCTTTCTTGTAGTCCACACCTAGAAACCAAACTTACATAGTTTTCATTTTACTCGAAAATCTCCGAGTTTACACAAGAGAGATGAAATAACTTTTATGCCTAAGACCTCTTATTTATAAGTTCTCTTGCATGTGAATTTTTTTGCCTCCTATTAGTTAGCAGATTACCAAGCTCCTACTTAGTCTTAATCTGCTTTGATTTCTCACCTCGCCCTTCACAAATTATAATCTCCATTTTCTATCTCTACATTTATATTAAGAGTCGTCTCCAACATCGCTCACCAAATTACACACATATCCTTATCAAAATGTCACAAAGCTTTAACTTTCTCATTTGAAAAAAACGTACTAATAGTAATAACTTAGATGTAGCTAGAATCCAAAATTTGTGTGTAATTATTTGCTCAGTGAAGTTTGGTTCCATAAAATAATTATCTAATAAATTTTTCATGAAAGTTATTACTGTAATAAAATATTATTTTATTGCTCCATCTCCTTGTAAGCATATTGATAACAATCCAACAATCTTTGACTACCTTTGTGGGCTTAAGTACACATAGAACCAAGGTTATAGAACAATCTTTAAACAATTGATTCCTTTTACGATAAGCACAATAAATAAGGTAGACTATATAATCATAAAAGTTATTAGTACTTCGATGAAAAAAGAGAAATGAAAATGTTATATCCCAAATGCATATTGGACATTCATGGATATGAAAGGATCAAATTTTCAGCGAAAGTGATTCATAATCTTTGCCATTAATTTCATTTTAAAATTACAGAAATATGAAACAGAAAAAAACACAAAATTAAGCATGTTTTTCTACAAATTAAGCAATATAAAAGAAGATTAATGTAACACCCTAGACCTAAGATTCGGAATTCGGATCTCTGACATTCCTTTGCATCCTCTACAACCTGATAACATCATTCTTACTTGTCTTAAAGGCTTATTAGAGTAAAAGTCGTCCCCATAAACCGACACAAGTCCTTTCAAGATGCTTTGTCCTCACTCACATACATTCATATTCTCGGGATCCCTCTCATTCAGATGTGATATCGATTCATTCATGTCTTCCTCCTAAACTCAAGGCGTTACATGGCCATCAGCTTCCGCTTAGTTCGTCCCCAAACCACATCTTACTAGGAACCTCTTTGATACCATCTGTAACACCCTAGACTCAGGATTCGAACAGATCTCTGACATTTTCCTACATCCTTACAATCTAGCAACGTCATTCTTACTTGTCTTAAAGGCTTATTAGAGTGAAAGTTGTCCCCACACACCAACATGTTTTGTCCTTACTCACATGCATTCTAGGAAAATCTCCAGAAGGTCACCCAACATAGAATTGTTTCGAGCTTAGCATGCTTAACTGCCGAGTTCCTATGATCAAGCCACCAAAAAGAAAGGTTCACTTTGTTGGTATAGGTAGTAACTTTTAATTCTTTTTAAGTCTTTCTTAACCTTACTTTCATATCCTCATGATTTCTCTTATTCAGATCTGATATCAGCTCATTCATGTCTCCCTCCTGAACTCAGGACGTTACAATTACAGAGAAATTAGAGTTTACCTTAAAATTGACCTTCAACCTTCTTCAAGCCTTAAAAATCAAAACACGTACAGATATTCCTTTCCTCTTCTTGGATTCTAAATAGAATACCACCACCATGACTTTTTTGCTATTCTTCGGTAAAATAATTATTGATAACATTTTGGGAGAAAACATTTTCTTTGAAAAGATAGATAGAATGTTGAGAGAGAGTTTTTGAAGAAGAAGGGAATTCACCAATTGAATTCATGTCGAAATAAAATTATGTAAACACTCTACACATAAAGGTAAGGTTTAATTGCCATGTCTATGATTTGGAAATACCTTGATGAACGGAGAAAGTACACGGTGACGACAACACATTGATGAACAGAGAGCTTCGAGGATGACAACACATGGTGACGAGGACGATGGCAAACGGTGAAGAGAGCTTCGAGCGGCAAACCTTCGTTCGAATGGCGAAACGAAGGCACATAATTTACTTCGTTTGAGCGATAATGATTTTGGTTGAGCAGCAAAGTTTTGAGCGACAAACAAATTTCGGCAACATTCAACCTAATTACAAAAACAAAATTGAAATTGGAAAGAATTTATTTCGTTCAAGCGATAGTGATTCGATTGAGTATTAAGCGGCAGACTAATTTCAGCAACCTTCAACGTAATTGAATATTACGATAAGTTAATGGGTAACCTAAAAAATAACCTTTTATAATTCTCTATTTCAACAACCTACTTTACGAAAACATTTAAACTGATTTTTCCCAAATTCGAAAAATAAAGTTGGGCAAACTATTTTATGATCATTTTTATTATCGATGATTTTTAAAATATTTTACGATAATTTCAAAATTCAAAATTGATTTCTCCCTAAACCTAATTGGATGTTTCTTGATGGGCATTGTCATCAAGTAAAATACCAATTTATTTTTCAAATTATTTCAAAAGCGTCAAGTAATTATTTTTAATTTATTTTTAAAATTATTTTAATGTTTTTTAATTATTATTAGTATTAGTATTAGTATTTATAATTTTAGGGAAATTGCATCAAATGCCAAAAACATTTAGAAAAAAACAGTTCATGACACCTCTTTTTTGCATATTGCGAATATGTCAAATATGACAAGTAATTAGAGCTATCAGATGGTTATTGACTTTTAAATTTGCTACTTTTGCAATTTCAAAAATGTAATGACATGGACCCTATTATCACAATTTTTTTTGCTATTTTGCAAGTGCCCTATATCTTATATTCAAATGCGAGGGATTGGTTCATGTTATAAATTTTTTTCACAAGAGAATTGAAATTTCCAACTCCATTAAGAAAAGGAAATTTCCACAAACAAAAACTTTTTTTTTTAAATGACATTAATAAAATAACAAAATATATATGGAAAAAATGGAAGTGAAACAATTTAATATAAATATAAATATAAATTTTATATTTTTCTTTATGGTCGTTGCTCATTAAAAAAAATAATTGAAAAATAAATTCTTTTTCTTTGATGGTTCATGTCCATCAAGAAATGTTTTCCTTTATGGCTATCGTCCATCAAGGAAGAGTTTTTTTAAAGGTAGGCTCATCAACGAAATTCATTTATTGTCCATCAAGGCAGACCAAATTGTTTTTTCACGATTTCTTGATGAACAATGTCCGTCAAATAATATGGTATTTTTTATATGTATTGTCCATCAAACAATGCTTTTCTTAACGGTTTTTGACCGTCAACAAACCCCAACCCAAAAACTCACGTATTTTACCATTTTTTTCATATGTGTCAACAAATTAAACTAAAAGATCTTTTCTTAACAATCAAGACCGTCAAGATAACTATTGCATCAAGAAAAATATTTGTTTTTATGGTCTTTTGTCATGACCATCAAGAAATCAAATTTTGCGTGTGTCAAGAAAAGCCAAATTTGTAGTAGTGAATTATTTTCAAATAAGCAATCAGGTCTATTATTTATATTATATTTGCTGAAATTTATATCCTAAAACTCGTAGTTTGTAGTTTAAAATTATATTCTATTCAATAAAGTAGTTATTGAGATAGTGAAAATTGAATACTATAATCTTGAATCCAATAAACTAAGGTCCCGAGGTTATCTAGTGTAGACCTGAACTTTATGTAGAGACATAAATGTGGATCAAGTTTGAGTGTATAGCCTAAATGGTTTATATTATATGAATAATGTTGGACGCCTTATTCTAGGGACACTATGATTACGGTTCGTTTTGTAGTTAGTACAAACAACATGATCCTGAATCGTTCATATGAAGATATGAAAGTGGGGGCATCCTATATAAAGGGTTTACATAAGACTAGAACCATGAAATAGACACTTTTACTTTATAACATTGGTGACTGTATAAAAATGACTATTTCGATTATTGATAACCTAAGTAACTTAATCTTAATCTTGAGCTAACTTTGAACTTTTGTTCAAACGAAATTATCCTTAGAATAGGTGAGGACAACTCCACAGCACTAGTTCAATAAACCTCCCATTTTGAGGATAAGATCAAGTGGATAGTTAGGGACATACGGTGCAAGACGAAATTCACTCTTACTCACTTTAGGGTTAGCAAATAAGTTGTTCCTTTAAGGACTAACTCCAAGTCTTGAACAAGGGGCTCCACCCTCTCATTGGCCAGAGAGGGATTCGGTTTATAAGTTGGACCTTAAACCAATTGTTCAATAGTGAATTAGTGTGACTTAAGGAGCAAGATGTAATTTCAGGAACAAAACAGTATTTTAACCCAACTGAGTTTACGAACAACCTATGAAGGATTAACTTACTAATCATAGTTATATCAAATGTACACAAATATAGCTCGGTCTAAAAGGGTTTAGCCAGTTAGTCTCAAATCTTTGGAGCCCCTCATCTATAGGTTCATTAGGTTCCCTTGCTAACTTATATGGAATTAGCTTAGAACAATATGATGGAATAATTCGAATAATCATATTGAAATGCAGATTCATATTCGGAAGCTCGTATTTGATGGAAATGGTTAAAGTTGTAAAAAGTCAAAATGTTAACTTTTGACTTTCAAAAGTCAAACTTTGACCGACTTTATGTTCAAATGTGATTTGAATTTTGAAAAAATGAATGTGGATTCATGCTTGAGAGATTGAAATCAGTCAAGACGGACAAAATGGTAAAAAGTCAAAGTGTGACTTTGACTTGAATGGTCAAATGACCATATAGCCCTTGGACTAAAGTTAGTGGAAAAATCCAACATTTTGGTGGATAATCCCACTAACACTTAGTGGGATAAGTGGCCATCATTGTAGCCTTCTAGCATGTTTTAGCCTTGCCCAGCATGTTCCAGAGGCTTCTTGGGCATGTCCAGGCCATTCCAGCACATTCTGGCACTCTCTTCGGCATTCTAGAGGCTTATGGGGATGTCTTGGTCGAGCATGGATGGTGCACACGCACATGGGCGTGTCTAGGGCCTTCTAGAAGCTTTTGGAAGGTTCTTGGGGCGTCTGGACGTTGGGTGCTCACGCAAGGGGCCGCGCGCAGGATGGGGCGCACGTGAATCGGTTGCGTGCATGGTGCTGCGTGTCACAATCGTAGCCTTTCAAACTCAAAACGGACTATTATGCGACACTTGTTCTAACCCGATGAACAAGTCAGCCAATTAAAATCTAAAAGTCACGAACAAAGTTGACATATGATGTAACCTTCCTTCGCGTTCTTGAGAAAATTGTTTATAAAATGTGGAAAAGAAAGAAATACATTGAAATCGACGTTACAATATGCATCGAAGACTGTCAGTTGCAAGGGAAAAGGTTTGCTTGCAAAGAGTGCGACAATGCTTGACTGGGGATTCAACTACTATGTCTCCCATATAGTACATTTTGAACATTTTCAGCTCTGGTAGGCTTGCATATAAAAATGTCGAAACGCACCCAAGCTTTATGCTTAAAATGGAAAGCAACTACCTAAACTAGATATAAGACATAAAGATAAGATAAATTGGGGGTAGTCAGGCATACGGCACAAACACGTCCTGGACAAGTATAACCTTGACAAACTCTTCCACTTAAATAGTTTACATCCCTGTCAACTAGCAAAGCTAGAATCCTTCGATCTTCTGCTTCCACGCTTCACGGTCTTTGATACGTCTTCCACTTGATTCTTCCACAGGGAGGTTCTTCCACTTCACCATGAATTTGTGTATCCCCCTCGTGGGTTTTCTATTTTTTCTCACTTCCTTAGCAAGGACTTCTTCAGCTTCTGCTAGTCCCTCGTGTCTTCTCACAAGGTGGTGATCTTTGTATCTTCATAATCGAGTCTGTCCAGGTCGCAGTTTAACAAGGACCTGATCTCCCACACGAAAGTCAAGAGGGCAAGGCTTCTTATCTACCCCCTTTTTCGATCGCTTTGAGGCTTCCTCTAGACCGGCCCAAACGATGTCTGATTTCCACTTCCACTTCTTGGTAATAGTGCAAGTCTGAGGACTCTTCCTCACATAAGGGGGATCAACAAGGCGCGACAGTATAGGTTTTTCACCACCAACAATCTCAATTGGGCTTCTGCCAGTTGACAAATTCATCACAACTTTAACACAAAATTGGGTTACCTTCAACAACTGAATCCCATTCTTTTGTACTGTCTTACCGGCCTTAGCCAAACCCACGCCATTTTGAGCGACAGAGTTTTTTTGCAAGGATTCCTTTGAAGAGTCCCGCATTGGGCCATCAATTGGACATGCTTGTATATGAGTCAACATGTACGGAATCACATGAATGTTTCTCTAACTAAGGGCATCAGTTGCCCGATTACTCACTCCTTTCCTATGTTCTGACCCAAAATCAAGTTCGAGCGAGTCTCTCTGCCCCCTTGCTTGACCCAAAGTCAGATTCGACTGAGTACTAAAGTGGTTGGTAACATTGTTGTTCGTCTCTTTGACATAAGTAGATCTCTGGGAATATTGTCTCCCATCCCTCAGAATGTGTACCATGGCACACGTTTCTTCTTCAAATACCATAAAACTCCTTTCTGTGGTACTCGTTTTCTAACTCTTACATGGGATGGGTTGTCTATTCTACACGGGGACATCGTCCAACGCATAATCAAATGAATCGTCATGAGCTTCAATAGGTTGAATTACACTCACGGACCCAAGAGTTGGCCCTTCCCACAGGGCTTGCTTCAAGACACAGTTGTCGACACATAACCGTCCATTCTTTTCTTCCCGTAAAAAGACTTGGGCTTCATATGGAGCTTTTGCAGGTCTAATGAATCATGCACTCAACAATCCCTTTGACTGTATCTGAAATTAAATTAACTCCGACTGTGCCACAAGACAAACATTCTTCGTAAGCGATTTTGACTTGGGCAAACAATCAAGCATCCCATTACAATATTTCTCTATGATACACCTTGTGTCTTCCTGAACTGTTTCCCCTGGACTATCCACTAACTCAAACGGAGTGGCCTCAAACGTTGTTTCATCTCGAGTGAGGCCCTCTCTCAGTTCCATGCCTGAGATCATTCTTAATCCTTTGGGTTGGCGAAGGTCTGTCTACACAACGGTGGGGATAGACCCAGTGATCACTAGTCATTTAGCTGCAAGCATCAGGATCACTTGATGTTCAAAGAGGAATTTCATTCCGAGTACTACATCAAGGTCATCCATACCTATAGCCACAAAGTCTACAGGACCGGTCCATCCTCTCAACTGTATCACCACTCGTTTCACTAGTCCAACGAAGGGTAAAGCTGTAGAATTCACGACCTTCATTTTTTCTGTATCCTTCTTCCAATGAAGGTTCAGCCGTTTGGCTTCTGTCACTGTTATGAAATTGTGGGTTGCACCAGAGTCAACCATAGTGCTCTTTGCATGCTTCTGGTTGACCCAGGTGTCAACATATATTAGACTCTCTTTCGCTCGTTTACTTGTCTCCCCCACTTTCTTCTGAAGAGACGACAAGAATCTCATGGCCCCCACTCTAGAATTCTCAACTTCGTCCACTTGAGCAACTTTCTTCTCTGATTAACTCGACTTGTCATCTAAGTCTAAAGTTAAAGAGGCCTAAAAGGCATTGAAGACCGTTATATTTGAACATTCCTTAGTCTGATGTGATCCATCACATATGAAGCAACTGAAGGGACGATTCGACGTGTTTAGACTATTACGTCTTCGTAGGTGTCCCTCGTGTTGGGTTGGGAAGGCTTGCGGTCTCTACCCGGACTTCTGTCTTCACTGACAGCTTTGGAAGAATTTAATCGACTGTTTCTATTTCTTCCAGGTGAAGAATTTGGTGACATCTTGTATCTATTGCATAGGAGACTCACTAGACATATCAAACAAACGTTTAGCTATTGCATAGGCTGACGTGAGGTCCAAAATCCTCTGCTCATATAGCTTAGTCCTTGCTCACGGCTTCAGCCCTTCGACAAAACAGAAGATCTTGTCTTTTCCTGACATGTCACATATGTCTAACATTAGCCCCGTGAACTGTTTCACATACTCCCGAATGGTGCCAGTATGTTTAAATTTCCGCAGTTTCTATCGAGCCAACATTTCAACCTTCTCAGGAAAAAAATGCGAGCGAAGTTCTTTCTTTAAGTTATCCCAAGTGTCTATTGTGCAACGTTCTTCCTGAATGTCAACATATTGAGATCTCCACCATAACTTTGCATCTTCAGACAGATGCATGGTCGCCAATGTTACTCTGACTTCTTCTGTAATGGTGTTCGTGGCCTTAAATTACTCCTCAATATACAAGATAAAGTTCTCTAATGCCTTTGCATCTCTTGCCCCCACAGAAGGGCTTGGGTTCAGGAATTTTTATCCTACCGACTGGAATTGCCCCTCCAGTCGGAGCTTGGTTTGACAACGCTCGCATTGTAAGGTTTACATTCGTGTTCACCTCTGCAATTTCATTTCTAACGACATCAAGGGTGACTCGAAAATCCTCTGTCATGTCGTTTATCATTTCCAACATATTCTTGTGCGAGTTATCTAGCTCAATAACTTGTTCTTCCATCTAGACAGCAGAGCCCAATGAACTGTCCTCACGCTCGTAGGTGAAGTTTCCAGTTCTCAAAATTCTTAACTATAGAGTGTCAACTCGAGTCAACAAATCCAGTATGGGTAATCTGTTCAAACGGCCAGACACCGCGTCAACAGCACCGAATTTCTTGGAGATTTCCTCAAGCAACTTTTCAAGAAACCGGATGGAATCAGAAACTTCCACCAAGTGGAGCATTTGCTCTTCGAGCCCCACCAATCGTTCAACATGGGTCTTACCTGTCTGTTTCACAGTCGACATCTTTCTGTCCCAAATGTCAATTAGCCAATTTGTCTCTGATACCACTTGTCCCAATCATAGCCTTTTAAACTCGGGACAGACGATTGTACGACACTTGTTCTAACCCGATGAACAAGTCAGTCGATTAAAATCCACAAGTCACAGACAAAGTTGACGTATGATGTAACCTTCCTTCGTGTTTTTGAGAAAAATTTTTATAAAACGCGGAAAAGAAAGAAATACATTGAAATCGACGTTACAATATGCATAGAAGACTGTTAGTTGCAAGGAAAAATGTTTGCTTGCAAAGAGTGCGACAATGCTTGATTGGGGATTCAACTACTATGCCTCCCCTACAGTACATTTTGAACATTTTCAGCTCTGGTAGGCTTGCATATGAAAATGTCGAAACGTCACACCCAAGCTTTATGGCTTAAAATGGAAAACAACTACCTAAACGAGATATAAGACATAAAGATAAGACAAATTAGGGGTATTCGGGCATACGACCATAGACAAACACGCCTTGGACAAGTATGACTGTGACACCGCGCTCCCGCCCTGCGCCTGCGTTGTCCGCGTGGGACATGCGTGGGCAGTCGTCTGGTGGACATGGGCACCTGTGTGCGCACCTGTGGGGCTAGCCGTCGTGCCATGTGCAGCTACCCGTGCACATGAGTTGTTTGGATGGTGTTGGTGCCTAACATCTATCTGATGGTCGTGCCCATGGGGAGCACATGGGGCTGTCATGAACACGTGTCGTGACATGCATGCGGGGATCGTGGGCTGCCTTCCTTGGGCACATGCCAATGCCATGGGCATGTGTCGTGGGCTGTCACATAGTCATGTTGGGCTGTTGATCGGGTGTGCTGGACTCCTCCTTGGCTTTACTTTGAGAGCCTTATGACACATTTTGGCGCAAAAAGTGGGGCCGTTTTGCGGGACGTGACAATATTCTTAAATATTGATGAATTAAAAATATACATTTGAAAGTACTAGAATATAAATACTATCTCTTTTTATAAACTAAAAGATAAAAAAAAAACGTACATTTCGAAAACTTAGAAACCAATCACAACTGTATTGTTTGAAACTAAATGATAACTTTGTTGGATGCTTTCATACTTTGTATTATAGTTTGAAGATGCAAGGGCATAGTCCACTTGATTCCATGTTTTGGGTGAAAAGATATTCACACATTCATATAAGAATTAAACACCTACATTCTTAGTTGGATTTTTTCTTTCTTTCCTCTTCATAAAAATATAAGTAATCCTTTCTCTCATGTAACCCTTACCATATAGTCTCCCTTATCCAATTTTCCTTTAGCAAAAACGTATTGGCCCTCTCCTTATACCTACTTCTTCAATCATTTCCACGTTTAAAGTTTCAAAATATTGTCTCATATCATTATGTAATATATACATATACGATGAGTCCATAATCGGACATGATTGATAAAATGAATGATTGATTTCATTTTTAAACATAATCAATCAGTTGTGTTTTCTTCTATTTTTAAACAATATCAATCAATATAGTTAATAGATTTTAGACAAGTTCAAGATGCTTGGTGTTGTTGTGTAATTTTTAAATGTATATGATATAAACTTATTTAAATAAAAAAAAATAAAAAATTTCAAACTTAAAGAATATGATTAAAATATAAAAAGAAAATAGACACTAAAAAGTACAAGAAATAGAGATAAACACAAAATTTTAATAGTTTAAGGAACTATAAAAAAGAAACAAATAACAAAACTATAAAGAAACATAAAAAATGTTGAACCAAGAAGCCCTTAAAGACTTCCCTTCAACTACAATAAAAATGCTAACACAAGAAATCATCTAGTTTCATAAATTGGGTAACCATTTTTGCTAAATGAAATAATATATTTGTTCCTAATTCAAATGGATGTAATAATTTCTTTTGCATCCTAACTCTACAATCATTTATGAGATTATTTGATCCAATCTCGTTAGTAATAATATAAGGCGTGCCACTTTGTAATCTTACCTACTTCAATATCGCTTCCACGTATATAAATAAAAATATTATTTTTACATTATTATGTAATATCCATAGTTAGATAAGTCCACAATCCAACATGATTGATGAAATATATAATTCAATATAAAAACTAATCAATCAGTGGCTTCTTTTTCTTCATATCAATACATTATACATAATGCATTTGAATTCCCAAAAATAGGTTGCATGTAGAAACGAACAAAATCGCTTTCTCTATCAAACACCAAAATAAAAAAATGCAGATGTCCAAATTCCTCAATAATTGTAAGGCTTCCGTTGCTCACACGAACCCGATGTGGTACAAGTGATTGCATCAGAACCAATGAGAAAGCGCCACTTCACCACACAAACACAAAGCCCGTGCCCCTTACTCCACGAACCTCCGGCGGTCCATGCAAGTATGGTTCTTCTATAGCCACGTGTCATGTAGCAAATCAGGAGTTGCCACGCAATTCATTATTTGCTCGCTCGAGGTTGTTGGTGTGTGCCAGGTGGGGTGTTGATTTATTTTCGCCTTTCTTTATGGGCGGTGTGCTTCGAAAATGTTCCCATCGTCGGTACAAATATTGTTGGATTGAGGAGGAATCTAAAGTTTTAAATGGATGGGGAAATGTTTGTTTGGATCTAAGACATGGGTAACTGGGAGGATCTCATTAAATGATTATTATATACGAGTATTTTGCCCATATACACCTTACGCCTACCTGCAAACTTATGTCTATATATCACATTTTCTCAACTTTGTATTCAAAACTTACAAACATACGTGAAATTAGAGTTATCTAGGTTACATTCAATATCTTTTCTCCAACACAACGCAATTTAATATCAAACCCATACATAACTTAACTTTGTATATTTTATGTTTGATATAAATATTTACAAAAAGTGTTAGATGTTAAATTAGAAAAAATAGAGATGTTTCACATTTTTTTTATAAGATATATACTGAGTTAGTTTTCTCATTATCAACTTATACCAATGTTTAATCTAATATGAAATAAGAATGAATATATGTTTGGTTAAAAAAGAAAATTAAAACAATTGATCCATGAAAATAAAATGATCGATTCACAATCTTTTATAAGCTAAGATATAAATTGCTCCTTTTTCTTTGTCAATTGTTTTTAGATGGAATCTTATATTTATCTATAGAACATTGTAGTTGGACTATTTGGAAAAGATGTGCTTTGTAGGGTGGCTTTTCCTACCCATACATATGTTAATGGAACATATAACTTAATTAAATCTGTTAGATTAGTGTAGACAATGGCGTTTGTGAAAGAAAAGAAAATTGTGTGTGGCTTAGTGTCCTATTGTTTTTATCATTTTTTACACCAGCTTAACCTTCATGTTCATGATTCTATTTTGCAACCATTTATATGAGGTCGTAAGAGTGTTTCTTCGATGATTTTGGATGTTTGGGGATTCTAGTGAGGGGAGTAATATATGTTCTTCCACATTGGCTTGGTTTCTTTAATTTAAGTTGTGTTTTTTTTATTTCTTTGGGTATTTGTGTGAGTTGAGTTGTTGGTTGCGCATTCCATTTTCTTTTGTTGCAACTGGATACCCTTGCAAAAAAATTTAGGTTTAAAATATTTTTAAAATACTTTCGTTGAATTAAAAGAAAATATAACAATGACAAATATTTTGTATTGTACCAACGAACATAAAATTAGAGGCAAATCTTTCTACTTTAATTGTAATTTAAGTTTTTTTTTAATAAAGACAAATTGTGAAGATGAAGATTTGACTTATAATGGTAATTAATGTACTATTTATTAATTTATATTTAGATTGATGTTTTTTTTTTTAAATTCTACATTCATATTTTTTATTATATTCTTAAAGAAAACAATCAACATATATTATTTTCTAAAAGAAAATTGAATAAAGTTAATGAAATTATGATACGTAGAGCCGCCGTCGAATTTAGTATAGACTTAAGGGGCTCGAGCCCTCTTCAACTTTATTGTCTTTATATAATATGTATAAACAAAATCAGTTAATGCTTAATATTTGTAGACAGTTGTGGTAATTATGCTTGTTAGCCCTCCTCCAACCAAAGTTCAAGTCTTACTTGTGTAGATTTTTTTTTCGAAGCCTTCTATCAATTCTGAATCCGCCACTGTGTAGAGCGGTGAGATTACACTCCTTTGTTCTGTCCAAAACCCTTTAATTGTTTCTTCATTTTAATTCTAGCTAAGCTATATTGATGGTAAAATAAAGTTTCTTGAAGATTCAACTTTTAACATATCCCAAAGCTTAGCAAAGTTCATCAATCTCCTAGTCTTTTTTTTAAGTCACAAGTATGAGAATTGAGAATTTTAACTTTCAAACTCAAGTGGATTACTTGTAAATTAATTTGAGTTTAAATTATGCTCAATGATAATCTCGAAATTTTATTCAATAGAGAAAAAAATGTATAACCCACCCTAAATTTGGAAGTTGCCTAATATCAAAAGTGTTAATTAATACAACTAAAATTACTTTTATAAGAAAAATTGTATAGACCAGTTATGATTAGTGATTAACAGCTATTTCCATTCAATTTCATTTAAAAGCAAAAATAAAATTATTACTCCCTATCGTAAAATTTTATCAATTTATTTCCTAAATAAGAAGTACTCACATTAATAAGAAGAAAAGTTGTTTCTATTTGTTAATATTAGCATCTAATTTCTCAAAATTAGGTCAGTTTTTGTATTTTTGTACATGTTATACATGTGAAAATAAAAAATATATATATATATATATTGATGCTTTTTACAAAGGAATCTTAATAAAGATCGTTTTAATTATGAAAAATAAGGTATTATTATTGATACAGCTCCTTTTTATTTTTGGTCTTAAAGGATATACCAAAAATAAGGTTTTTGCAATTTTTTTTATTACTATTCTTTAAAAAAAAAAAAAAAAAAGCCCTTTTGTTCCTAGTTATTTATTTGTTTTAGTTCCTAATATTTCTTTTGTTTTTTTTTTTCCATTTCATCTCTATGGTTTAAAATTTTATTTGCATTTTAACATTTTTCAAGAGACTAAATTAACAAAAAAAAAATATTATAACATTAAAATTTGTAACAATTTATTTTATGTTATAGAAATAAGTGCTAAAATTTAATGAGATTTATTACATATAAACATATATACATCAAATACTCTATATTTTCTAAAATACAAATTCTAACATCAAAACTTTGATTATATTTATATGTTGAGGACTAAATAGTTACAAATTGAAAGGTACAAAAATTAAATTATTAAATACTAAAATTTGGGAATTAAATTGTCATAAAATTAAAATTATAAGGACTAATTCATTATTAGAAAGCAAAGTTTAAGAACTAGAACGCTAATTACATAGAAGTTTAGACAATAGTAACATGAAGGATAAATTAACATGCTAGTTAATGCGGATAGAATTAAAACATTTTTTGATTGTTTGGAGGACGGTAAAGAAATGACTATTTTAATCCTTTCGTGGAGAAGGAATAAAGGGGAAACAAATAGGTTTAATCCCTTTATTTCCTCAATCATTCTCTTTATTCTTCTCAATTCTTCTCTTTCTTGAATAAATAATTTTTAAATCACATCAAACTTTTCCTTTTTTTTCAAAATATAAAATATTTTTTTCTTAATAATTATATTTTAATATATATAATTATCTTTTCATTTTTCCACAACAATTATATATATATATCCACGTATACATATAATAATCAAACTTTTAACAAAATTCTAGTCTTCAATTTAATTAAATAAACACCCAAAAATATTTAATTAAATTCAAATTCAACAACACTAAAAATCTAAATTCAATAATTAATTAAATATTCAATCCAAAAATATTTAATTAATTTTAATTCCACGAAACCATAAATTATAAATCAAATATCATGTGATTGTCTGTTCGTTTGAACCGCATGACCTATTTTCATTTTGGTTTCCATTGTTTTATTATTATTATTATTTTACGTTATCCGGATGTACGATTAATTGACGTTCACCGTTTAACTGAATTTTGAAAAAAAAAAATTGTATTTCATTTCGTTTCAATGTTATTATGCTCGTCGTCGTTTGTTTAAATCAATTGTTAACGATACGCAATTTTCCGATATTGCATTTACAACACCAATTTTAAAAAATAGATATAATTTCTTCCACACGTAACACATCAATTAATTTATTGGCACGAAAAACTTGCGTACAAAACGTTCAAAAGTGACATCATATTTACGAAAAATAATGGAACATGTTTTTCGATAAAAAAAAAATTCAAATTTCGATAAATTAAAAATACAAATATTTGTGTATTGAATTTACAATACGATTTAAAATATATATATATATACAACCGTACGGATTTTTAAATAATAATAATAATAATTTTTTTTTCCATAATTCTTCGCACATAATCCTTCTCACTTATTCTTTTTCCAAATAAGAATTATCATAATCTTCTCACTTATTTCTTCCCTCAAACAAGGATTGTCGTAATCCCTTAATATTCTTCCTACTTATTCATTCCCTCAAACCAGAATTATAAAAATCATTTCCTTTTCATAATCTTTTCTTTTTCCTAATCATTTTCCTTTAATTTACAATATACAGCTTTTTAGCATGCTATGTTAAAAATCGGAGGTAATTTTTTAATTTTAAGAACACATGCCTTTGTAGTTCAAAATTCTCTATATGGTTGATGAAAATATTCACAATCAAATTGTAGACAGCAACAAGAAATTTTGTGACTATTGTTTCAAAACTTAAAATTTGATTGTGGAATTAAATTTGTGATCAATTGACTGAGATTTTGAATGAACAGATGAATTTTCAACAAAAATTCATCAAGTTTCATCAATAGTTAAACACTATCAAATTATGTATTATATAGCTAATTTACATGAAAACAATTTTGCATAATCAAGTAGCATTATAATCTTACAATAGCAAGTGATATTTGGGGGTTCATAAAAGATGAACACTTCATCTTCCAAGCACCTTACTCATACTTTCACCTAAAGTTGGAGAAAAGCATTAACTTATAACGTTAACAATTTTGACGTCTTAAATCAACAAACTGATTTTAAAATTTCATTTAATTATTTAATTTTACAAATAACCTATTATAAAATCCAAATAAAATAATAATTAATTAATTAATATTTAATACCAAATATTAAATTATTATTTTAATCACTAATCCCGATCAATTCGATTGACCTAATACGAATGTCGATATTCAAATCCTATTTAAATACCATTTCTATATCAATCTGTAAAGTTAATTATATCTAATATTATTAACAATTTTATCTTTAATCAATTTCAACTATTCGAATTTCTTGATCACTATGTTCTAAGTTTAATTCCACAATGAGCTAGTAAAGACACCTAATAGACCTACAAATCATGAGCTCCAACAATTCGAGATTAACTAGCTAAAATTTTTTAAACAAGCTAATCAATATTCTTTAATTAATCGAAACTGTCCGTTATAGCTCGTAGCTGTATTCTCCTCATTGTAGATATATTTATGTCCACTTGATATAACCAAGATTAGTAAGTTGACCATTGAAGGGTTATTCGTGATCTCAACTAAGTCAGTTTACTGTTTTACCCCGATATTACATCTTGTTCCTTAAGTCTCGGTTAATCCTCTAATGAACAATTGGTTTATGGTTAATTAAATCTATAAATCGAATCTCTCGTAATAGTGAGAGGCCTGGATACATCACTTAATTAAAGGAACAACGTATTTACTAACCCTAAAAATGAGCATGTGTGAATTTTGTCTTGCAACCTACGTTTTCATCTATCCACCTGATCTAACCCATGAAATGAGAGGTCTCTAATGGACCATAATTGATGCAGTGCACTCACTTATGAAGATCTAAGGATAACCTCATATATGAACAGGAGTTCATAGCTAGCTCAGGGCTAATGACGAGTTACCTAGGTCATCAAAAGTAGAAGTAGTCATTTTCAAACACTAGACGATGTTATAATGTAAAAGTGACTATTTCATGGTCCGGTATTATTCAAACTTTTTGCATAGGATATACATGCTCCTACTCGCATATTTCCACATATACAATTCAGGATCATATTGTCTGTACTAAATACAAAGTAGGTCACATCTACAGTGTCCCTAAAATAAGACATCCAACCTTATTCCTATACTACATACTATTTAGACTATTATTCAAACTTGATCCACATTTATGTCATATCATAAAGTTCACGTACTCATAGTATAGTTCAAGTAACCTTGTTCATTGGACTCTGAGTTTATAACGAGCAAATTTCTCATTCAATAACAATTTATTGTACAATACTTTAATAATAACTATTTTATTCAACAATAGATAGTTCAACATTATTTACAAATCACGAGTTTTAGGACATAAAATCCAATAAAATAGGTTTTTTTAACCAACGTAAATGGTCACAAAGCTCAAAATTCATCATAATTTTACTATTTTTAGTAAAATAATTATGGTATCAAGAGATTAAGTCTCTCACCTCTAAAATAGAGGATACTTTTACCATTCAAATTTTCTTTGTATCATAAAATTTCTAACATAAAAATCAAAATCATTAAAGATATGGAATCTATGTTAATTTCTAAAAATGTCTTTTAAAAGTAATTTACTTAAAGAAAATTAACTTCATAATGGATCCCACTTTTAATCCAGCAAAAATGTTAAATGCATATATCCTTGTTTGTATTTTTTTTTAATGTCTTTTTTAGTATAACTTAAGGTGAAAGATGTCAATTAAGTAAAACTAAGCTAAGCTCATGTTTCTATATTCACTACATAATCAAGATTGATGAAGGGTGTCTTTGGGAGCTAGTGATGTTGAGATGGTCAAGATTATTATTTTTTCTCTTATTCAGGTCATTCTTTGAAAGGATGGGTTTGACATGAACTAAAATTGATTTTAGAAAAATGTACAAATTATTTTCAGGTTGATTTTGGAGGAATTGGTTGATAAGTGACTTTGTTAGATGATTGATCAGAAAACAATCTCAAAATGCTTATCTAATTCAATTTGTGTGTGCGCAAAATACTGTTGATTAGTTATTTGTGATTCTTTTTAAAACTATAAATATTATAAAAAAATGGCAGATATTGTCATTAAATTGTTAATAAAATAAATAATTATATATGTTTTAAAATTTCAATTTTAATATCTGTTATAAACATTCACTCTACTTGCTAAGATGTTGAACAACAAAGCATAACATGAGGCAGAAAATGAGGCTCAACAAGCTCACACCGACTTAAATGAAGAGGAAAATGAAGCTAACCAAGCTCGATCTAGCTTAAATGAAGCACATGCTGAAAATTCATGAAAAATCTTTTCAAGTCAAACCAATCAAAATGCAATCATTATGCCTCGAGGCTCAATGGCAAAAACTATAGCTAAAAGGCTTCAAGATGGATTAAATACTTGTTTTCAAGATAAATTTTCACCCTTTAATGACGAGTTGCAACAATTAGAACTTCAATAGTTTCTTAGACACCTAAAAGTTATAATGAATCTAGAAATTCATATTCATTCACATCTTTAATGCATTATATGTACTTATTTAATATTATGTATTTTAATTTATTATAGTAGTTGAAAGAAATTTAATGATATGTATTTTCATTTATTATGATAGTTGAAAGGATATAAAATTAAATGTTGTGTCCTTTCATATGATATTTTTAATTAGTATAAATAGGTTTGTCGTTTCAACATTTTGGATACAACTTGATTTTGAATGAAATTTCTTAGATTGTTATTTCTCAAATTTTATGCTTTTCTTTGTATTCTTGTGTTAGAATGTATGTTTAAGACTTCCAGTCTATTGATCAATTAGATAGGGGAGAGTGTGAAATCTTGAAGTTAGGAACAAGTTCTCACTTTTTTTTTTCATCTTTGATCAATATCTCCAAGCAAAAAATTGTTTAGCTTTCTTAGAGTTGTTTAACTATTTGTCTAGTTGGGGTTATTCTTATTACTGTTGTGAGGTTCAACTAGAATAAGGGTGTTCTCAAACGTGATTGTGGTAGTTCTGTTTATTATTATTTAAAATATCAACTATGCATATAAGAATTTAACAATAAAATAAACATGAATATATATTTACCATAATTATTTCTCAAATAATAAAATAGAATTTTAAGTAATTGAGTAACTCTAAATTAACTCTTGAAACCAAACATAATCCTAGAAAACCAATTGTAAATATATCAAAGTCATTTCTAATAGCTGGTACCAAACATAAAATTAATTATTTAAAAAAAATTGTAAAAAATAACAAATCTAATAAAATATTTACAAATTTTTTTAAATTTTATCAATAACATACATTAATAAACACTGATATGCTTATATCAGTGACACTGATAGAAGTCTATTATTATTATTATTGATAGAATCCAAAATTTTGTTATACTTATAAATGTATTATTTTATTTTGCTATTTTAAAAAATATCCCTATTTAAAAAATTAATTTTAGAAAATGAATAATAAATTTAAAAATACATATATAAAAAACAATACCCTCGTTATGATTCAACCCAACCGAAATTAGATGGGTGACCAAACTCCAGCGCGTGGCAAAAGAAAAAATACGGTACGTACGGAGTTAGGGTACACAGGAGCGTAGATGATCGGACCTCGAAATTTCCTCCCCAATTTCGCAACCTTTTTAATTTTAAACGACAAGCGCCGTCCGTTCGTCCGTCCGTGGTTCGGCAAGGGTCTACCTCCAATAACGAAGTCAATTTATTTACATTCAGGACCTTCTATTTCTATTTTATTTAAACTTTCGTCACTCAATTTCTTTTTATTTATTTCCTTAGACGGTCCCACTTTTCTTCCCATTTTAATTTGTAAAGGTCACCGTCACGTAGGGTGGGCGGAACGGAATCTCATAGACAACTATTTAATTTTTTTTTTTATATATTTAATCCATCCACCCAAATTTATTTTATTTTGACCATTAATATTTTTTCAATGGCAGCCATTATTTTACTTTTAAAAGGTTGGTGTGATTTTTTTTTTTGTATAAAACATGGAAATACTTTGATATTTGTAGTATGTTCTATTTTAGGAAAATTAACTTTTTTTTGTCCATTTTTCTTTTTAAAAAATATTACCCTTCATATTCTTAGGGTCTTAGTATGATTTAATTTATTCTTTAATTTTATAATATTATAATTTTACTTCGAAATGAAGATTTGAATTTTGTTTTAATTTATTTTTTAAATTTTATTATTTTGGATGTGGAGTGAGATTTTGGGTTTGATGGACTCTTCTCATAGTGTGGTTTGTTGGAGGTTAAGTTGTGGTGGATTTTGTCAGAATAGGTTGAGTAAGGGTGTCAAACATAAGTTTTGGCGTACGTTGTGGTATACTGCTATTTATTTTATTTGGCAAGAGCGTAATCGTCGTTTGAGTGAAGCTCTAGTTTGTGATGCTTTTGTAGTTGTGAGGCTGCTTGTGTTGCTTCCTAGCTTGAGGATATTGCTAGTTTACTTTAGAGGTTTTGCGTTCTTTTTGTCTGTATATGTTCTTTTTGTTTTCTCTTGATCCTAACTTGTTTTGGTTGTGTTCTTTTTTTCTTGGCTTGTTCTATAATGTGTTTGAGTTTGGTGGTGCTCCCCTTGCACATTTGCTACCATATTATATGTTCTGCTTTGTGCTTTGGCTCCAAGCTGTAGGTCTCCTCCTTGTTGTTGTCTAATAGGGATGATCATCGGTCGGGTGGGGATGGTTTTGTACAAAAACAGACCTAGTCGGTTTATACTAAGGATTAGTTTTGGTTTCGAGTAACAAGTCGATTGATTTTAAATTAAACCGACGATCGAGTGTCAATTTGGTTGATCTCAATCGTTCGGATCGATTTTTCGGGTGTTGATGCTCACCTCTGATTATTTTAAATTAACTATTATTTATGATCGATTATATTATCGTCGATGGATGATAGAAACCTCAAACAACAAAGGTGGATAATACAAGTTTTGTAAATTACGTTATGTTCATGTTGATCATCGATTTTATTTCTTTATTTTATTTCAATAAATTAGATGTAAATATCTAAGGATTTTATAACGATTAGCACAAATGTCAGAAATATAATTTTAGTAGTGAACATGTACTTAGGTTGGCTCCAAAATTACAAATAGCATGTTAAAAATATACAGAGTTATTATTCATATTTAATATATTGACATTCACAATTTTTTTACAACAAAGGGATGAGATCCACTTTATATATTCCAAATTTATGTTTGTTGAAGAAAGTGTAGGGCCAATATTCACATTTAATTGCGAGCAAATTATGACTTCTAAAAAAATAATTAAATAATTATATGAAGAATAAATGATAAATTATAATCATGCAAATAACTTCCTTTAAATGCATTATCTGTAATTTGACTTTTAATAACACCCCTACACTAACTTACCTAATTATTATTATTATTATTGTAACTATTATTACTATTATTTAAAAAGAGGTGCTCTCTCATTTTTTCTTCCTCTTGACAACAGTATTAGTTAGAAAAATGTCATTGGATTTATTTTTTCTTAAAAAAATAATTTTGACTAAATCTTAAATAAATAAATAAAACAAGAGAAATTTTGAAAAAAAAAAAAAAAGATTATGTCTAATGTGCATCCATTTGTTGACCAAATGGATTGTGTAAATCTCACACACCCTTTGATCTTTGTTTGGAAGTTTTATTAATTTATTCTTTTGAATACAAAGCCCAAAACAAATTCTTTGCTATATTTTAACTACTGCCATTCAAACTTTTCCTTCCTTTCTAGATTATTAGAGTATAGTTTTTTAATTTATAATTGTTTTTAGATCTTTATTTTAAAATTATTATAATAGTTATTTTTAAATCCAATACGATTATTTTAAATAAAAGCAATGCATTAACGAATTAACGAAATGCTAATTAAATATTTCAATAAAAAAAAATATTATAAAGCATATTAAAGTGATTGTATTTATTAAAAACGATAAACCATGCAACTATGAATTTGAATTTTTTTTCTCACAAAACACTTGAGAATTCTAAAGTTTGTTAAGGGTATATCGATCAAATAACTTTTTTTTTTTCCTGTGAGGCTTCACTATATATTGATTTTGTCTTTTTAAGTTTTAAGATAGTGTAATTTTACCGTAAAGTTTAAAGAATTAATGCTCAGTTTTGGTCATTTTGTCATTAGTGAAATTAACAAAGAATGCTTTCTCCTAAGTTGAGGAATTAAACTATAATTAATAAAAAAAAGAAAATTAATACTCTCTTACCTCTCCCACCTTGGAGGACCTCGTAATCGCCATTGTTGCCGCCAGTACAGTCGGCACCATCCTTTCTTCTTCTTCTTCAAAACTCACCTCTACCTCTCCTTTTAGGATTTTTTTCATTCAATCAAAAAATGTGAAAACAAAACTCTCCTTTATATTTCTATGTTTTTCTTTTCTTTTTGGTCTTATTTCATCAAAGTGGATGGAACGAACGTGCCGGAGTGTCTAGTACAGAAAAATAATAAAGACTAAGTTACAAAATTTAGAGAATGGTGAACTTTCAAATTTATACGATAAAGGGCTTTGATATAAAAATTGACTTTACGTTGTTTTAAGGGATGAGACTACAAATTTCTTGAATAACTAAAGGGGTGAAATTCCTAACTCATGCTTTCCAACTTCAGCTTCTTCTCAATTCATCGGGTTAATCACACGAAAGTCCAATTAAAACATGAATATTATAAACAATATAGTCAATTAGTCAAAAACTTAATCAACAAAATAAACTTGAAAGGTGCATTGTAAAATTATGATAATCAACTTCTTATCCTAAATATATTAATATTTTGATTTAAATAAGTTTGTCGAGGAGGCTTTAATGGTAGTTTTGATGAAATCATTGCTTGGTTAATGAAAGAAGAGAGGAGACGAGGAGGAAGATGAACTGGTTGAATTTTTTTTTAAAATATCAACTATTTGATTTAATTTTTACATCAATATTTTTATAATCGATCTATTTCTAATATTCAAATCCTAAGATAAAAAAGGGATTTACCCAAATATTATTTTACTAGTCAAAACGTGAACATATGTCAAGTTAAGACACAATAGTGACTTGAATATACATACAACTTGAATAGATAAAAAAAAAAAAGAACATTTTAATCATGTAGTTTACAGTTGGATGGAAACTTATCCAAATCTTTAATAAAAAAAAAAAAAAACTTTTTTTGTCTAAATAGTGAATTGATACCATCTCATTAACAGTAAATTATTCCCATTGGTTAATTTTATTGTAATGTTTTTTTCTTTTTCAAAGTATTTCCACCCTCAAAATAAGTACTTACATCTTACATCATATTCTTTTAAAACATTATATCAAAAACATATTTAGTGATATTGTGAGCTTCTGACCTTCTAATTGAGAATATAATATAATAATTTAATTATATTAATGTAGTCATAGATATATCGTTTTTTTAAATAGAAAGTAGAGTGAGAAAATTTAAACCACAATTTTTTTTGGTCTTCCGTACATATATGGTATTAGTTGATTGAAACTCCTATAAGCGATCTAAAGTTTTTGTTATTTTAATATAAGTAGAATAGAGATTTAAAACTATATAAATATGAGTTGAATTAGAGTGATATATAAACATTTTGTTGATGTTTTTGTATTATTAGTTGATTTTATATTTGATAATAGAAGTTAAAGTATCTTAATTGGGTTGAATTTATATATCAAACAAAGTATATATGAGTGATTTAAAAGAAAAAAACTTAGAGAATCCTTTATTTTTAATAATTTAAAAATACTTATTTAGTCAAACATTAAATTGATAATACAGAAGAATAAAATATATAATCTCATAAATGTAAAAGAGAAATAAAAGGAAAAGGGAATGTAGGTATTGTCATACGAGAATGTTCTACTTTCCAATATAAATACCATCCAGCTGTATGTAAAAATAAAAAAAGAATAATAAAGAAAATTTATTACAAAGATAATAAAGAGCAAAAATACATGGATTCTTTTTATTGTATTTTTTTTTAAACATTTCTATTGTATATACAAAAAAGGAAAAGAAAAGAAAAGAAAAGAAAAGAAAAGAAAAAGAAAACATTGAAAAATAAAATATAATACAATGGTTTCTTCCGTTACTTTGGTTAACATTATTGGATTTAAATTTAGAAGAAAGAAAGATAAAAAATTCAACATTAATTAATGAGGGTCCCACAATGTATTTATTAATTTATATTATTATTATTTTTCCTCGTCTCCTTTTCTACAGCTTCTCTTACATTTTATCTTTCCTTTCCCCCTTTTTCGCTTCAAAATAAATTCCATTTTCCCCTTTCTTTGTCACTTTGAACTCTTCTGGACTCTACAACCCATTTCTCCATTCCCAACTACACCCATTCTTCTATTCTTCTTCTTTCATTTCTTCAATCCCAATTAATTCAATCCAAAGTAACAACCAAGGTCTCTTTTTCTCTATCTTTGGATTTATTTTCAAGCCATATCCACTTCTTTGTTTGCTTTTACTGTAAGTAATTTACTCAATTTCTTTCACTTCTTCTTCTTTCTCTTCTTCTCTTTCTTTTCTTTCTAATTGTGAAATTGGGTTTTTCTTGATGTTTCTTGGCCCTGAGGCTGATGGCTCGGATTTGGTTTTGATAATTCTGATTGGGATTTTTAGTTACTTTCTTAATATTCAATTCTGAAAGTGATTTGTGTTTCGTTTCCTAAATTTTCTACTCATGGGATGGTGTTGTGTTGGCGGGGTGGAGTTTTTTTCTTTTGCATTTGGGTTTTTTCTTGGGTTTCTTTGGAATTTGATCACCTTCAAATTTCTTTTCTTCTTGGTGAAGAATGGTAATTGAGGATCTACTTGTTGATTTTTGTTTGCTGAGTTTGTTTTATCTTAACCTGGGTTTGAAGATAAGTTCTGTCTCTGTTCTTGGCTACTTCTTGTTATTTACTCGGGATCATTCTACTAGATGGGTGTCAGATTTCTTCTAATGGGTTGTTTGGATTGCCGTTGTTAAAGCATTTTTAACAGTTGATTTCTGCAGGCAATCCTTTAGAGGTTGGTTAAACTGTTTATCGTGATCATTGATTGATATACAATTACTTAAATGTGGTTTCCGAATCTCAAGGCAATATTGTACTGACAATATGGTATTATTTTGCCTTAGACTGGTGTCGGAGAGGCTGTTCTTGAGTGAAATTAGAGGAGCTTGGTGTGTAGTATGTGCCATTGTTGTGGTGCTGTGATAACAGATTCAAATGGAAAAAATTTGGAGAATGGTAGTTCTCATCAATTAGATGATGCAGGCACCGTGTGTTTGTGTAGAGTTTGCAAAGAGAATCAAGAGCAAGAAATGATGAAGTCAGACAATAGAAGTTCGAGTGAAGCACCGACGTTAAGTCCAATGCCTTCGCTATCGAGCTGCAATAGTTGCGTTTCTGCTAACTATACTTATTTCAAGTGTTTCTAGACTTTTATTTTTCACCCTGAATCCTGATTCTCATGATTTAATGCCTTTATCTTCTCTTCTCATCAGGTGATTGTTCAACTGTGGCAAATTTAGATGTCAGGTAATATAGCTTACTAAGGGACTTTTTTAGTCAATCACCACTTTTTTCTTGTAGTCATTGGATTCATTTTATTTTGTTAGGGATGGTCAAGAAAGTGCAACAGGTAGCCAAGAAGATATTGATTGTAGGCAAGAAAGGATGTCACGTAACTCGAGTGAAGTAGCTCATAGCAATGATCAACTCAGTGGAAGAGATGATGGAAGTGTCATGTCAAATAGTCAAGAAACAACACAGAACGCCTCTGGTGTTCCTGTCAATGCAGATCTTGAGCAATCTAATTCTAATTGGATGGATCCTGATCTGTGGGATCCTCCAGAGCCAGAGGACCCCGAGGATCACATGGAGGGTGGGATGGGTTACAACGATGATGATGATGATGAATTTGGTGATAACTCAGAATGGAGCACGGCAAGTTCCTTTAGTCGCTCTGTGGATGAAGCCAGTGTTAGCTATAGGTTTAAAGAGGAAAAACAAAGGGCATTGCAACAGGTTATGAATGGGAAGCACAAGGCTTTCATACGCGATCTTCTTAAATTAGGGGAGGATAGTGAAAATTGGGTGGATATAGTTTCTTCTTTGTCTTGGGAAGCTGCCACATTTTTGAAGCCTGTAGTAAATGGTAAAGCGATGGATCCAGACGCTAATGTAAAAGTGAAGTGCATTGCAACAGGTACTCGGAACCAAAGGTAATTTACTAAACAACGTTATGTTGTCTGCAAACTTAATATAGGGAGGTATTGGTACTTTTACTTAACGTTAGTTTTGATATATATAGTTATCTACCATCGGCCAAAGCTTTGTGGCTTCTTTTGCTCCTTTTGGATGGTGGATGAGGTCTTTTAAGTTTTTTCTTTGGTGCTTGCACATCGTTTAAATTTGTAAAGATTTTATATTTTACGTCTTTGATTAATGAATTTTTGGAAGTTTCATGTCTAAACCCATTGTTTTGGGAGCGGAAATTGGAAACTTTTCTCTGGCTACTCCCTTTCTTTTAATAAATAAATAAAAGAATAAAAGAATACAACTGGTGTACAAAGACAAAAAAAAAGCCCACAAAAGGGAGCAATCCTAAAGATTGGGACTCCAATCAAGAAGTATAAAACCTAGCGAATAATTACAAAAGGAAGTTGCCTCCAAAGCCTATATATATATATATATATATATATTGAAAAGGTATTATTAAGGACAACCTGGAGGCGGGGGATTTGAACCCAAGACCTTTTGTCCTCGGGAAGATACAGATGCCAGTTGAGCTGAACTCATGTTGGCTATAGAGAAATATTGAATCTCACAAGGGACCAAACACTTCCTCTCAATCACTCATCCATTGTTTTTCTCCCCCGTAAACCCCACGACAAAGAACACATTCCGGCTTCTCATAAGTAATTCTCTTCCCCTAAATTATACATACATATATATATAAGATGAAAACAACCTATTCTAATACCATTATTGAGTTCCTCAAGAAGAGCCCAACCAGCTGCTTAATTCCCCATCAAAGAAACCTCTTCTAATGCCTAGTCTCAAGTTTGGATGGTCCATGTTTCCTTTCAGCTGCGTAAACTCCTAATTATTTGTCTATTTAAATGTGTTTATACATCTCCGATATCTCCCTCTCCCTCTCCCTCTTCTCTCCCTCTCATAGATATTTTAGATGTCTACAGTAATACAAATACATGTAGGTAAATAGATCTAAGTAGTAAAATACTTCATTAAATATTAAAATCCATTCACCAATTGAAACAAATTTGTTATCTTTGTCAAATTTTCTTTTGTGTTGTGGAAATATCCATTTATCTTTTTTAGTATTTATTTATTTATAATGAAAATAATTAAGAATCATGATAGGATACAAACAAGTAACAAGTAAATAAAAGGGCAAACAGAAGAGCGACCCAAAAAGAGGAGGGATCAAAGACGAAAGAATAAGACCTGACAGATATTTCAGAAATCTTTGGTAATCAAACCAAGAAACAGCAAACCTAATCAGGGATCAAACCTTGTCACCTCACCAGAACATCCCAAAACCTCGTAATACTATTATTCCTCCCGTACCAGAGGAAGTTGTGTGTATCCTGAAAGGGGTGGGTACCTTGTGAATCATAAACCAGCAATACCAATATGAAGCTGCTAAAGGAAAACTCTAGAGGTGGTCGAGATCCTTTGCTATACATTTGCATTTGAAGATAATGTACTAGTGTGACACCACCAAAAGGATGAGTGCCTCTTGAACTCAGTTTATCTTGTTAAGCAAAGAAAATGATCTTCAATATTTGCACCTTCCATAATGAGGAATATGGAGGAGACCTAGGAGCAAGGTCAGAAAAGAGATGGAAAGAGAATTGCAAGAAACCCCAGAGAACAAGGAGTCGAAAGTGAGGATTTCTCCTCCTTGGTCTAATTGAAAAATTCGTAACAAAGAGATTTGACTCACAACTACAATTTTTTCTCTATTAAGACAGGTAGATAAAACCTAGAGTAGGTGAAGAAAGGATACTCATAGAAGGCAAGACAAATGCAACCAAATGCATCCTCACTGAGAATACAAGATACAAATGTGGGATGAAGATACACAAAGGGCTATCTCCCCACCATTGATGCTCCCAAAAAAGTGTTCTTGCCATTCCCGCTGGTAAAGGGTAGGAGACACAAAAGGCCATCTCCTCATCATTGATCCTTCCAAAAAATCACTTTTCAGGGTTCCTGAATTCAAAAAATCGCCACCAATGTTAGGACTGAAGGATGAATACATACTTAGTGACAAATGATCCATGCTAGAAACACTTGGCCAAAAAGGCCTCCATATGTAATCCAGGTAGTCTGTGCAATGATCCACCGGTTTAGGCACCACGTCCCTCTCACTAAGTGAGGGCTTTCTACTCTCTTCAACTCCCTCACCTGATGCACATAGGGGAAGGAGGGGAAGGTAGTCAATCGTCAAAACTTCAGTGATAAGAGTTCATTGGCTCCTTAGATAAAAGTGGTTTTTTTTTCAAGGGAGCTAGATGTTTTGGATCTTTTTGAGGACCGGAGTTCAAAAGAACACTTAGGGTTATGACCAAGAGGAATCACTAGATATGAAGGGGGGCTAACCTTCCTTGCAGCCAATCATGGAAGCCAACCCAACCCAATATCTTGGGAATGACCACAGATCCTTCATCAATGAAATGAAATTTCTGTTTCTTTTCCCGAAAAAGATAGAAAAAAATTACAGTTTCAACCCAATAATTAAACACTTCTTTCACTTGAAAAGGTACAAGATGCAGTTAAGATTAGCAGAGGCTTCTTCCTTCTGTACACTGGACACCTCAAGGTTTTCATTGATCTACATTTTTGTTGCCTCTTCTTTTCTCTCATTCGTATAATACAGCCTTACCGTATCAGATGGATACCATTTCTGTCTAGGGTTCTAGTTTGTGGATATCCTTACTTTTAGTTTCAATTTAACTAAACAATATATGGGCAGAGAATTGCCTTTTTTAAGGTTAGTTCCTTATCCTAGGATTGGGATTAAAAAGAACATTCTTCCTTTTTTGGCTCTCGATAGATGGATTCTTTGTGCCATAGTTGCGTCGTCTATCATCTATGGTGCACTGGAGACGTGCTTAGCTTGGGAGGTGCTGACTCTTTTATTTATTTATTGAATTATTTTTGGGAAGGATGTTTGACTTAAAACAAGCGGAAGGATAAGATTTAAAGCTTAGGCATTTTAGTATCTCATTTTTACTTTTAATTTTTTTTATAAGATTGTTTTTGCTTGTTCATTCAGTGATGACGTGATGTCCCAAGCCCATGATTTGGAATATGGAATTGACGCTCTCTATATCTCCTACTTTTCAGAATCCTTTACATTTTAATCTGCTGTCATTTAGTTCACGAGTCCTTTCATCTAGGAACTTGGCAACAGTTGTTCCTTGCTCTTGCATTCACGATGGCTTTATCCCTTCTTTAACCAATTATTAAACTTGCCAACAACTAGTGTCACATGCCATATCAGTTGTCTTAAGTCTGGAATTTAGGCAAGACCTAAATCACACACTTGGCAACTTTAATATCCCCAACACCTCCTGTGATCTAAAAATGTTATATAATATCTTGAAGTTTTTTGAGACTCAATATTTATATTGCTGATACAAACAACACGTGTCTTTGGAACATGCCTCTTAGAAATATTTTTGGGGCTATCCCCGACCTAGAATCACTGGAATAAGCACACCTGATCATAAAGTTCGCAGTAAATTGTAAAGTTCTTAGTAAATAGGCTATCGAATTGAAGGCATACTTTGTTGGTATACACATGAATAGTATTCTTTTGAGCTTTTCTAAATTATACTATCTCATAAATGCAGAGTCAAAACCCTCTTATTCTAATCTGATGTTGTATTCATTTGTCCATCCTCTAAAACTTTTTGTCTATACAATTTTGTCTACGCATCATCTAATACACTGGTCATCACTCTTCACCTTTCTTTAGATTCCTGGGGTGGTTAGACAATCTCATTCTCAATTCATCTTAATTAAAAGCTTATGACACAAACAGAAACAACACAAAATAAAAAGGATTGAAAAGCCTGTCTAGTGGCAGAGTCCCTTCCCTTCATTCTTCTAATTTGAAGTGTTGGAAGGAACAGGTGAAAAGATGTAGAGTGAGTGGAGCACACTAATTTTTAGGTTTGGGGTGTGTGATGTGTTTTTTCCCTCTTCCCTCTTAAACATTAAGACAGAGCAGGACAGCTTTTTACTTTAAATTGTGGAGCTTCAAATAGGTTTTTTTCCCTATTGCAGTCAATTTGTCAAGGGCATGGTATTCAAGAAGCATGCAGCTCACAAACACATGCCGACACATTGTAAGAACCCAAAGTTAATACTGATTCAAGGCATGCTTGGTGAGGCTCCAATAAGTAGACTGTCTTCATTTAATTCAATGGATCAGGTACTGAACTTTAGATGTTTCTGTCTTTGACTATTCTGTCACTGAGAAATACACCTGTATGTCTTCTGATTTCTTTTCTGTCTGATCACAGGAAAATGATTTTACGAATCATGTTATAGAGATGATTGAAGGTTGCACTGCGAATGTGATTTTAGTTGAAAAAACTGCAGCACGAGTTATCCAAGAAGCAATTCTCAAGAAAGGCATGACATTAGTGCTTGATATGAAGCTCCACCGTCTGCAGAGAATAGCTCTTTGTACTGGTTCACCAATTTTAACATCGGAAACTTTAATGAGCCAAAAGACAAGACAGTGTGATGCTGTTTATTTTCAAAAAATTGTAGAAGAACATGCTGGTGTTTTGGAGGGAGGAAAGATGCCAACTAAAACTTTAATGTTTATTGAGGGCTGTTCAACACGTTTGGGTTGTACGGTTAGTGTGCTATTTCTAGTCGGCTATCTTTACCACTATATATTGAGTTTGTGACAGATTCATCAATTACCAATCAACTATTCAAATGGATGGTTGGTGTTCTCTGGCTGTTTGGGGTTTGTATCGATTGCTAGTTTCATTTTTGTGAAGAAAAAAGAAAAGATTTTGTGTTACTGTAGACAATTCCTTGAGTGTGAAATTAAGTGAAGTTAAAAGAACTTTAGCTTTTTCAAAGCTCCGTCCTGGCAAGAAATACTCCTTTTTTTTAGGGGCACAAGTATTAATTGGGACACATGTTTCAGTTTTGTAAGAGTTTGAGCCATATCATGCAATTTTGTCTTTTGACAGCCTTCTAAAACAAAGATGAGAATATTGGTTGCATGAGTTCTTGTAGGATTACACTCGCATGAACTGTGGTCTTTGATTTAATCCCTATATCTGCGAAGAGATGCACTCACTTTTTATGTTCTAATTTTTCATCTCACCATCACATATGGTGTGTGGTGTTGCCTCTTTCTAAAAATTTTTGTATTATGACATCCATGGTTGGACTTTGATATTGTTTTGCCTCATGATAGATTAAATTCCAAATTGGCATATTGATTTAATTGACCGTCTTTTGGGCACAAATGAACTATGTACTTCTTAAAATTTGCTGCAGATTTTGCTGAAAGGAGCTCACAGTGATGAACTGAAGAGGGTTAAGATCGTTGTGCAGTGTGCCGTTGTTATGGCATTTCACTTAATATTAGAGACTTCTTTCATTGTTGACCAGCGTGCTATGTTTGCAACTATTCCATTTGGTGGAGTACCAGCTACTGCTTCATCTGATCCCCAATCACCTTTAGAGCCTCGTAGCCCAAACGTGGGTAAAGCTGAGAGTGCAAGTGATAAAAGTGAACAACCAACAAGTATTTATATTTCACGTGGATCCCATGAGGAGGCATCCACTGGATCAAACATGGAGTTGGCGGAAAAGCTGATAATGTCCTCTGAACCAGAACCATATAATCCAGCCATATTTTCTGGATTCTCATCCATTTCTGATTCGTTAAAGAGAGTTATGGGGGAAAGTTTCCTTTCATCCTCTCCCTATCAGTCATTGTCTTCTTATTTTGGACATGGGAGTGACCTGAGTGGCTTGATTGCAAAGTCTAGCTCAATTCCATCTACTCCACAGGCAGTCTATCAGTTTGATGTGGAAGTTAGGGGTAGTTCTGATGAAGAGAATTCAGTTCATGAACAGTCTGTGTCACATCAATCAACCTTGGAAGGCCTTGGATTCCATGAAACTGCTCCTAACTATTCTGTAGACACAATGCAGAAGAAAATGTCATTAGATTCTCAGAGTATTTTGGTTTTGATGTCGAGCCGAAATGCATTGAAGGGAGCCATGTGTGAGCAGAGCCATTTTTCACATATTGTATTCTACAAGCATTTTGATGTTCCTCTTGGGAAATTTTTACAAGACAATTTACTAAATCAGGTTTGAAATGGAGCCATGACAGTGTTACCTACTACTTTTTAATATAAAATTTACTAAATTCACTCGTTAATCTATCTTATAGCACACAGAATACTAGTTATAATAATCAATAATTTTGTATATATATATTTTGAAGTTATACTTCTTAGCTTCTGGTAAAGCTGCAATAAGACTAGCAGCTGCAGTATGACTGATGCATCTAATTATCTTTATTCATTTGTTTGTTTTACCAATGGGAAAAACCATCTGTGCATGGGGCTACTGAGTTTGGAATAGCCCTAATCATATATGATAAAAGTCAACATTCTTTAAGATGATTCTGACTTGACTTTGGTGTAACTGCAGAATAATCTCTGCACTGTCTGTGGCGGACTGCCGGAAGCTCACTTTTACTTTTATGCACACTATCGAAAGCAGCTTTCCATTCAAGTCAAACAGCTTCCAGGAGATAAAGTTTTGCCAGGTGAGACAGAAGGAAAACTTTGGATGTGGAGTCGTTGCAGTAAGTGTAAATCTACAGGAGGACCTTCAAAGTCCACAAAAAGGGTGCTGATCTCTACAGCCGCACGTGGCTTATCATTTGGGAAGTTTTTGGAGCTTTGTTTCTCTGATGACACTTTACTTGGTAAATCATCAGTTTGTGGTCATTCATTGTTTGGGGACTTTCTCTACTTCTTCGGGTATGTGTTGCCATAGACTGGATATTTACTTGTGCTTGCATTTTCATTTTTTCTGTCCTGAACTCAGTCATCCTTGATTATTATCTTTGTGGTTTGTAGACTGGGCAACATGGTTGCTATGTCCAGATATTCTGAGGTAGCAATCTATACGGTCTCTATGCCTCCTCAGAAATTGGAGTTCAACAGTTCAATGAGACAAGGTCATCTCATCAGAGAAACTGAAAATGTATGTAATCTTATCTATGTTTGTCTGTCACCTTTCTCTGCTTTATGATGAGATTCCAACTGAGTTCTAATAGTGTATGCATTATTCAATTGGAAGTGTGTAACTTTTTTACCATCTGGTCAAGGTTTACACGAAAGGGGTGTTACTTTTCACTGAGATTGCACACTCTCTGAAGAAGATCATATCTGAACGTAAAAGTTCAAATGTAAACCACCCTCAATGCTTTCCCAATGACTTTTCTTTTGTTGAAGAAATGTTAAACGAAGAACGATCAGAATTTGAGGTTAGCTTTTTGTTGTTGTCTCCTTATGTACTTTGCAATTCTCTGGAACTATTACTTCTTTTGAATTGCTTCTCCTTTTCCTTTATGATGAAGTGCATCCTCTTATTTCTATGCATTAAGGCATACTTTTCTCTTCTTTAATTGAACGAAATGCAGTTAAATATTCAAAATTCTCTTACAAAGAAAGGAAACCCGGACTTTCTCAATTTGAATCGATTGCTCTGGGACCTGTTGCTAGAATCATGTATTTGGGATAGACGCCTGCAATCATTAAGATCATTGGGTGTTACAACAAACTCTGGCAGCTCTGAAATTGTTGAGCCAGAGCCGCTTCTGTTGAAGATGAATAGCAACATCGATGTTGGACCTGAGGAATTGGAATCAACTGCAGAAAATGATGATACAAAAGTTCAGCAAGATATATCCTTGGAAGAAAATGTATTGCCTCTGAAAGAAATTACAGTTGAAGGTTTGGATGGAGAGTCGGGTGGTGATGAACTTAATTTACCTTCAGCGATTGAAGTCACGGAGATACCAATTATAGATGATCTGAGCCCCAAAAAACTTTCTCGCCAAGGGACTTTGTCAAATGGCTTTGACTATCATCATTCGGATTACGAAGATTCTCAAGTAGGAAAAGTTCTGTCATCTGGTGATTTGCATATAGATAGGACAATTCCAATTTCAATAGGTGATTCGACCCTCAGCAAATTGTTTTGGACACCATTTTCAGAGATCCGGCAGATGCACTTGAGGGACATCCAGAGAAGCTACTTTCCCGAACTCAAATCCATCAGTAGCTATACTCCAAAACTCTTACCCGCAGCCTCTGACTTCATCCATGAAGAAGGACAGAAGCTGCACATTCATCTTGATAATGATAATTTTGTTGTTTCAGACTATGAGGGTGAGCTCTCTAGCATAGTTGCTTGTGTACTTGCTTTGTTGAAAGATCAACCCTTTCAAACAGATTCTCATAATGAGGATAGCAAGGGAGAGGGAGGAGGCGCTTTACAACCAGCTTTGAGTTCACGAAGCCTCAATAAAGTTCCCTCAAACGGATCCTCAGATTCAGACTCGAGCATCTCTTCAGAAGAATATCGGTTCTCAAGTTTTGACAGGTTAAATTTGTTAGATTCTCTTGTTTCAGAGACTTTCAAGCGATCAGATCATGAAGGGGTCATAAAGTCACTAGCAAAGGGAAAATATCTTGTGAATTGCCCATATATCAATCAGTTTCGTGATCTTCGGAGTCGATGCTGCCCATCTGAGCTCCATTTCATAGCTTCCTTGAGTCGTTGTATAAACTGGAATGCAAAAGGTGGGAAGAGCAAATCTTTTTTTGCCAAGACACTTGATGACAGGTTCATTATCAAAGAAATTAAAAGGACTGAGTATGATTCATTTATGAAGTTTGCTCCAGAGTATTTCAAGTACATTAATGAATCATTTGACATGGGGAACCAGACATGCCTTGCTAAAGTTCTTGGAATCTATCAGGTTTGATAGACATAACATTCATCCCTTTGATATTTTATACCACCCCCACCCTTGGTTATCCTTGTTAACGTTCTTTTACAGGTAACGGTGAGAGAACCGAAGAGTGGGAAAGAGATGAGACATGATTTGATGGTTATGGAGAACCTCAGTTTCGGTCGCAACATAATTCGCCAATATGATCTTAAAGGAGCTCTACATGCTCGATTTAATCCAGCTACCAACAATTTTGGTGAAGTCCTCTTAGATCAGAACTTTGTGAATGACATGAACTCATCTCCCCTCTATGTGAGTAATCGAGCAAAGCGTTGGCTGCAACGGGCGATTTGGAATGATACCGCTTTTCTCAATGTGAGTATGGATTTTTTCACGTGCACTCATTGAAGTACCTGGTTGATTGATGAGATCTTTTTATTTAAAGGTTTATCAGATTTCATATAATTCTGTTTTCTTTTTTGCTTACTGTTATTTTTCATTTGGGCTTAGGATGACTGGATACTGACCTGGTTTTGTATTTTGTATATTTGAATCATCTTTTAGTAATAAAAAAATTAAGCTTTACTAGTTTAATTAGCTACAGTTTAAGCTTTAAGGACTACTGGTAGGTGGGGTGTGAATATGTGTCACAATCACATATTCACAATCATAACAAACAGATCTTGTTTGGACATTTTAGAAGCCTTATTGTTTGGATCACTTGCTATAATAGCTTATCTTGCAGAGTTTGGTTTTGGAAGATTTCCGAGCATTTCAAGAATAGTCTCTTCTTTGGTTTGAGTTTTCTGTCTTCTTTTTTGTTAGTTTGAAGTTTGATTATGGAGTCTGCAGGGTAGGTGCTTTAGTTTATTCAGATCTTGTTGTATTTCTCCTACCTTCCCTCATCTAGACTTGTGGATCTGATTGAACCCCAAGAATGCATTAAGAAGATTCATTTTTCTGACATTTTTTGCATAATGCTTGCAGTCGATAAATGTTATGGATTATTCTCTGCTCGTTGGGGTTGATGCCGAAAAGAAGGAACTTGTATGTGGGATAATCGATTACCTTAGACAATACACCTGGGACAAGCAATTAGAGACATGGGTGAAATCATCCCTCATACCGAAAAATGTACTTCCCACAGTCATTTCTCCAAAAGAGTACAAGAGGAGATTTAGAAAGTTCATGTCAGCACATTTCTTGAGTGTCCCAGATCATTGGTGCATGCGGCAGAATCTCCCTGGGCCTTGGGACCTTTTTGACACTGCAGATCCTGCTTCTTCTCATAGGACGAATGCGGATGAAAATGATGTCTCTTCTTAAAGTACAAAGGAGCTTGGTTTTTCGTAATTGAAATGGAGAAAATGTGGATTGATGAAGGAAGGTGTTCTCTCTTCATGACCTGTTTTGACTAAAGTTCAGCTGCTTCATTCTGCTTGGTTCATTCTATATTGTAAATAGATGGCTGGCATGCCATTCAGTTTTATCATGAGTTTGCCCTGATATTCTGCAATTTTTTTGTTAGCAAAAGTCTAGGGTGGTGAAATTACTGGTAGGATGCCTAGTTGAGGGGCAAAAAGGTAATTGTGTAGTTAAAGTGTATAGGTTATATAGTAGCTGAAGATTTCTTAATTCTTGTGAAAAGATATAAATCTTCATCTATCTGAGATGTATTAATTGATGATATTCATTCATTTTCACAAAGTAAATCAAAAATATATAAATCTTTTTCTTTACTTCATTCAGCGAGCCATAGTTTTGTTAAAGTAAAGATCTGTTTGTTAGTATGATTCATTTTTCATTCACTCAATTGTAGAAAGAAGGGAATATTTGTTCAATCTACATGACAACTCTTAGAGGGTGATTTGGACTTTAATTAAATTTTTTGTCAGAGGGTGAATATGATTTTTTCTAAATATATTCAGTTTAAACTAATTATAGATTTTCTTAAAAAAAAAAATTAATGAAAACTCTTAACAGGATGGATATTGTTGTGATATATATATATATATATATATATATATAATTATATTTATATCATATGTCCTTTATTGTAATTGTACATAATCTCTAGGGTAGTTTATTCTCTATATAAATATGTAACCTTCCTTTGACTCAACATAATAAGAAATATACTTATTTGAATTCTAGATTACATGGTATCAGAGCCATTAGGGTTTCGAATGACCATTAGCTTCCTCCTCCAGCTTCCTCCTCCATTAGGTTTAAGTTTAGGTTACCTTCCGCTGACCGTTTGTCGACACCGTCCATACCATAAGAAGCCCCACCTTCGTCCGCCCAAGTCTGTCTTCGTAGATTGTCGGAAAACACCGCGCGTGACCTTCACGCGCAGTCGGAATATCCTTGGTCTTCACCCACACGCCAGCGCGTGAGACGTCCGATTTGTCCTCCGTCTTCTGGGCTTGTCTCGAACCATTGTTTCCGGTCAGTCTGTACTATTGGGTCTATCAAATAGCATTCGGGTTCGACGAAAACTGAAGGTTAAGCTATTAGTTTTGGGTTCTTTTCCAATTTTGCAGCTGTTTGGATTGATTCTCTCTTTGTTTGTGTGAACTACAATCAGTGTGACTTCAATATGGCCGACATAAAAAATTTGGTAGTCTCCAACGTTATTCCCTTAGCCTCTAAGATCACAGAACATAAGTTAAATGGATCTAATTATTACGATTGTCGTCGGACAATTTTATTTTATTTGAGAAGTACTGATATGGATGATCATATGACTGAAGATCCCCCAGAAGATGCAAAGCAAAAGAAGGATTGGCTTCGTGATGATGCCCGTTTATATCTTCAGATCAAAAACTCAATTGAGAGTGAGATAATTGGATTGGTTGATCACTGTGAGTCGGTTAAAGAACTTCTGGAATTTTTAGAATTTCTATATTCAGGTAAAGAGCAAGTGCATAGAATGTTTGAAGTTTGTATGCAATTTTTTCGTGCGGAACAGAACGCCGAGTCTGTCATCAGCTACTTTATGCGGCTTAAGAAGATCACTGCCGAGCTTGGCTTGTTGTTACCTTTTAGTCTTGATGTTAAAGTTCAACAAGCTCAACGAGAAAAGATGGCTGTCATGATTTTTTTGAATGGACTCTTACCTGAATTTGGAATGGCAAAGACATAGATTCTCTCTTACTCTAAGATTCCATCATTAGATGATGCCTTCACTCACGTCCTTCGCATTGAAAGCTCTCCGACGGGTGTGTCTATTCCTCAACCCAGTAGTGCTCTCTTTAGCAAGAACAATAACCCTCGGGCACCTCAGAGGAATAGTACTGATCATCGAAAACCAGATTCTGTAGAGATTGTTTGTAACTACTGTCGTAAGCCAGGCCATATGAAACGTGATTGTCGGAAATTGTTATATAAGAATAGTCAACGATCTCAACATGCTTAGATAGCCTCCACATGTGATATACCAGAGGCGTCCGTTACTATTTCTGCAGATGAGTTTGCTAAGTTTCAAAATTACCAAGATTCATTACAAGCGTCATCTTCCTCTACTCCGGTTGCATCCACTGTTGCCCCAGGTAATACAAAGTGTCTTCTTACATCATCTACCAAATGGGTCATAGACTCTGGTGCCACAACTCATATGACAGGTAATTCTCACCTATTTTCTAGACCGTTGTCCCCTACCCCTTTTCCATCTGTTACATTGGCCGATGGCTCCACATCTTCTGTTTTTGGCTCTGGCACTATTCACCTTACCCCATCATTTTCTCTCTCTTCTGTGTTACATTTGCCTAACTTATCCTTTAATTTAATTTCTACTAGTCAACTTACTCATGACCTAAATTGTGTTGTCATGTTCTTTTCTGGTTATTGCTTGTTTCAGGATCGTGTGATGAAGAAGATTATTGGTAGAGGATATGAGTCGGGAGGCCTTTATCTCTTGATCATCAAGTATCACAAGCTGTGGCGTGTCCTGTCGTTCCCTCTCCTTTTGAAGTCCATTGTCGTTTAGGTCATCCATCTTTGTTCGTGTTGAAGAAACTTTATCCAGAATTTAGTCTTTGTCCTCTTTAAATTGTGATTCGTGTCAATTTGCTAAATTTCATCGTCTTAGTTCGAGTCCTCGAGTCGATAAACGAGCAATTGCTCCATTTGAGTTAGTTCATTCTGATATTTGGGGTCCGTGTCCAATTGTATCTCAAACAGGATTTTGTTATTTTGTTACTTTTGTTGACGATCATTCTCGTCTAACTTGGTTATATTTAATGAAAAATCGTTCTGAGTTATTATCTCACTTCTGTGCCTTTCATACTGAAATAAAAAACCAGTTTAATGTCTCTATCAAAACTTTCCGTAATGATAATGCGGGTGAATACTTTTCTCATTCTCTTGGCTCTTACTTGTGTGAACATGGCATTATTCATCAATCTTCCTGTGCTGACACTCCATCTCAAAATGGTGTTGCAGAACGAAAAAATAGGCATTTACTTGAAACTGCCCGTGCTTTATAGTTTCAAATGCATGTTCCAAAAACCTTTTGGGCGGATGCTGTCTCTACAGCTTGATTTTTGGTTAATAGAATGCCTTTCTCTGTTCTTAATGGTGAGATTCCCTACCGTGTTTTTTTTCCTACCAAGAATTTGTTTCCTATTGCTTCTACGATATTTGGTTGTGTCTGTTTTGTTCGCGACGTTCGTCCTGATCATACTAAGTTAGATCCCAAATCCTTGAAGTGTATCTTCTTGGGTTATTCACGTGTTCAAAAGGGTTATCGTTGTTATTGTCCTACCCTTAAAAAGGTATCTGGTTTCGCCTGATGTTGCATTTTTTGAGGATACACCCTTTACTTCATCACCATCGAGTTCGTGTCAGGGGGAGGATATGTGAAGATCGAAGAACAATTGGGAGATATTCTAACTAAAGCTTTAAATGGAGCAAGGATAAGCTATCTGTGCAACAAGCTGGGCATGATCGCATATTTGCTCCAGCTTGAGGGGGAGTGTTGTGATATATATATATAATTATATTTATATCATATGTCCTTTATTGTAATTGTACATAATCTCTAGGTTTAGTTTATTCTCTATATAAATATGTAACATTCCTTTGACTCAACATAATAAGAAATATACTTCTCTGAATTCTAGATTACAGATATAAAGTATGGAGCAATCAATTTAATCCATGGTAAAAAAAATTTTAGAGCATGTTTGCACAAGGTTTCAATGTTATTTGATAATGTTTGATCCGAGTATTAGTACTTGCTCTTTATACACACATAATGTTCTTAAAGTAAGTTGGAGTTTTGGAAAACTGTTCGTATTTCCAAAGAACTTTAAATAGTGTTATGATTGTTGAGAGAATTCTCACAAAGTTTTCGAAGTATTGTTGACTATTTCACAAGGCAAAAACGTAGATTAAAAATAAACATAGTAGAAAGTAATCAGATAACTATTAGAAGGTAATCAAATGACTATTTCACAAGGCAAAAACGTAGATTAAAAATAAACATTGTAGAAGGTAATCAGATAACTATTAGAAGGTAATCAAATGACTATTTTACAAGACTAACTAAAATTGAAAAAGAAAATGTAGAAGATAATCATATGACAATCAGTTAGCAATTATATAACAATCAAATTGTTTTAAAAAATAAGGGACATTTTTTACTTTTTACTTCAAACCTATTAGCAAATTTGGGCTGGGCTGAACGAATTTGCTACTTTTGCAATTTAAAAATTCAAGTGACATGAACCTAATTGAGTTAAACTTTGTCTGCTAATGATGTAAGTGCCCCTATATCGAATGATATGCAAATCATTTCCAAAAAAAAAAAAAAATTAGCTTGGATGCACGAGATGCATTCAGGCTAACACTTTTTTTTCTTTATGCAAGAATGTGTCTCCTATTCAACTATTTTTAAAGGATAAGTCAAATGAGAGACATGTTTCTATAAAAAAAACTGGAAAACATTCTCTTTTGTCTAAATAGTTTGAAATCACCCCATTTGCCTAATTAATTCTCGAAACATCGCCAACTTACCAAATAACCTTATCTAAAGGAAGTAAAATGTGCCTCAAGTGCCAACATGAGCTGGCACTTGAGCTAAGCTCAATTGGTACTTATGTGTACGTGAGGACAAGAGGTTTTGGTTCAAATCCCCCACTTCCAAGTTGTATTACAATACCTCTCCAAACTCTATCAATTTTTATTCTTTGCATCTTATTTTATGTACAAATTTTTATTGACTTATTAAAATGTGTGGGCTTAAATTTGTTCATTCACTCTTTTTATAAAGGTTTATGTGTGCTATTAAAGCTTCCAAATATTAGAATGCTTTGATCCTAGCTCGTGAAAAGAAATGAGTTTTCTCTTAAACCCGTATAAAGATCAAGGTATGGATTAGACTCTAATCCATGGAAAGAATCCAAGAAATTTTTTTATTTAAACTCAAGAGGTCTTTGGGAAAGTAGGGTAGGTCGAGGTCCAATTTAACTCAACTACTGTGAAAATTAGTGCTACTTTTTCTCTAACTCTTTTCTACCTAATTTTACAATTAATTTTAATTGTAGGTGTTGAATGAAAAATTTTAGACCAATCACATATTGTCATGTCCTTTATCTAATTAATGGTGAAATTACAAATATTGAACTTGAGATCAATTAAAAGTTGACTAGTGTTCCAACTTGAGATTGAAAATATAAATTGGTAAATCCGGATGATGTCAAGTATTACCATCATAACCATTATGCTAAATAAAAGAATTTGATCCAATTTGATATTGAAATGTTTGCACTAGTAGCAAAATTGAAGGTCATTGTTGGAAATATAGCAAAATTCGTGTGGAATAAGATTTTTAGCAAAATATTGCCACACACATGTATAAATTTTTGATAATTTCTATTTTATTCTTAATCTTGAGGTTACAGTGTATTTTAAATGTATATGATAAGATGACCAAATTTATGAAATACAGCGTTTTTTACTCAATTGGTTATGAAATTATATCTTAACCAAATCATTTATTTGCTAAAAAAGTTTATAGCAAATATTTTATATATTAGTGGATCTCTATTTTTAATATCCTCAATTGTTTCTTAGACTATATCCTAACTGAATCTGTATCTTTCATAAATCTTTAGAGGTTGTTTAGGCTCCCAATTAACAATGATGGGCTATAATAGCCCACTCCGTTTTTGGGCCTAGATTATAGAAACCTTAGTATTTGAGTTTTCATAAATCCTTCTTACTCCCCTCAATTCCATCCCTAACCCTTCTCACTCCCTCTCTCAATCTGGCATAATCCTTTCCCAAAATCCACGTGATCCTCATCCTTCTTTGCGTAATCCTTCTCCTTCTCTACTCATCTTCTTTCTCTTTTTCCATCTCTGGCTTCGTTATCCTCTCCGAATCTCAAATCTCCATCCTTGGTTTCGTTGATGGCTTTGTTTCCACCCAATGCCTCCGAAACCCTTCTCCCTCTCCCTCTTTGGTTTCATTGAATGGTTGGGGTTCCACCCCTGCCTCCGAAACCTTTCCTTGCATGTTCGAAGAAAGTTCTCTGTGAACATGCAAGGATCTCTTCCTTGTCGCTTCGACTTCTTCTTGCCTCTCTGATTTCCCTCTTGTCGCTTGTATTTGTACCCTGAAATGTATGTGAACATTGCTACTTCTATTGTGGGATCCGAGAATGGTATGGGTGTTGCCAGTCTGAGCACGGTAGGGATGAAGTTTCTTCTCAGTTTGTATCTCAAACCTTATAGCCGATTATGAGGTTTAAATATGGAATTTCACTACTCCTTTTCATATTTGTGTGTTAATATTTCATGTAGAACATTTTTCATTTTCTTGTGTGATCTGTTCGATCTAGAAAGACATGAAGACTTTTTTGTGTTATTTTTCATATTTCTCTAATACGTGTTGGAGTTTTTTCCTTTGCTCATGATTCTGTTCATACTTAAATCCTTTTGGTCACACTGTGTTAATTTTTTTTTACTTTGCTCATATTTTTTTTTCTTTGCTTGTAATTCTGTTTATGCTTCAATCCTATACTCATATGTATGCTTCATAATTCATTTGTTCATATTTTCCTTTTCTCATAATTCCACTTGCTCATATTTTCCTTTGCTTATAATGTTGTTTATGCTCATATTATAATTCTGTGTTAATTTTTTTCCTTTGTTCATAATTCTTTAAACAGACATGTTCATAACCTTTCTTTCTGTCCATGTTTATTTCTTCTTGCATTTTGAGTTCATATCTGGGAAAAGCTTTGTTGCTGTCATGTTTGTTTGTTACTAATTTTCATTGCATTGCATCTTTCAAAAAAAAAAAAAATTCTCCTGCATACTACACTAGAACAAAAGAAATTCAAGTTCTAATGATTGAACGAATTTCAATCCTTTGAGGCTTCCATTTCTCCCTACTTTCTTTACTTTCTGTCTCTTATGTTAGCTCTTTACTGTTTCATTCTATTGTGTGGGTACAGTTTCTGTCATAGGATTGGTATGTTCTTTAACTTTTGTGTTTCTTTTTTTTTCCCACTTGGATTCACCTAAACAATTTTATTTTGATCTTTTCAGGATTCTCCTCTTTCTGACTATTTTTTGCGAGGTAATATGGTTGCAATGTATTTATTATGTCCTATGTGTCAATGCCTGTATTTTTACTATATTGTGAAAAATAGGCACTTATGTATTTAACAATCGTTGTACCCGAATTGTGTATGTGGACTTTCTCTTAATTATTTTTCAATGAATATTATGAATATATCATCGATGTCTGTAATAGTAAAATAAATTTCTTATGAAAAAGAACTCTGCAAAAGTAACTTTGGAAAAGAATTAATACTAAGAAAAATAACATAGGAATAATAGCTTTGCATAAGTAATAATCAGTTAGAAATAATAAAATAGGACAAATGTAATTCGCAAAAATAACTTAGGAATATGGTTTGTTAGAAAAACTAAGTTAGGAAAATTTTATTTAAAAAAATATCTTAGGAAAATTTTATTTAAAAAAATATCGTAGGAAAATTTTATTTAAAAAACTTTCGAATTCTAAAGTTATGCATCGGATTAATTTTGTTTCAAATAGGAATATGGCTTCACATGTGTATCCACTTTGTTCATGTAGCAATTACAAGAGGGACAAATTGGATTAACACCATTAGAAACCAAATACAGAAGTAGTGAGTTAATCATAAACTTGGTTGATAAAAAAAAAAATCTTACTTGACAAAAAGAATATAATAGTCTCCACCCAAACGCAGACTATAATAGTGCTCAGACTATTATAATACTCCTCAGACTATTATAAATCACTTATCGCCCCAAACACCTCCTAACAATTTCAATATGCATTTTATACATACATTTATTTAATTTAAAAAAAATAAAAAACAAAAAACAACAAAAAACTTATTGAAATCTACCATGACGACGACAGAATAGATGAACGGGAGACAGTAAGCAACATAGCAATGCAACGGCAACGACTAACAAACATGGAAGGAGAATGGTGGAATCTTCTCTACTCTGTCCGTAAGCTCTCACTTACAAACTGACCGAAGAAGAAGAAAATGCTCTTATAGACGACGAAAGGGTAGTCCTTTCTGCCACTCTCTATGATTTGACCCATTCATGCAAGCTAATGTGAATGGTGTAGAAGGAGGCTTTATATAGACTGCTTTCACTCCAACTACCATTCTTGTCTGTTAGTAAACCTTCTTTGCGTGGTGATGTGGTTTCTCGCCTAGGGACTTTAGTCATTAGACAAGGTTCCTATGACGTAACATTTGCACACGCTCCTCTGTGATTCACTATATCTTTTTTTTGCTTTAACCCTGCGATAAAACACTGAAAACAAGCATGGAGACTTATGCAAGTTTTATTTCATAATAGTTATGAATTTGCGATAGAAGCTACGTGTTTTGACACATTTACTATGCATTTTGGCTCCATTGTTCAACCTAAAACGCTATAATACCTTGTATTTCTACAAGTTATCACACCTCGAAATTTAGAACAATGCTTGTCCTCAAGCATCACTCCTTGTCTCTAAGCATAATTCCACCTCAAAGACTTACCTTCCTCTTTGCATCTCTAAACTTCTCATAATGCGATTTAGTCTTATTCACCACTTAAAGTTTACTCTCATCATGCACTCCCCACTATGAAAATATTTCTAGGTTCAGAACACGACAAACTTAATACTCAAAATATCCTTGTTCATTTCCTAGAAAAATATTATTTTCAAATTTTAGAAATGGCAAATTTGCGAAGAGTTTTGAATCCTTTTTAGCAAAAAATACTTTTTATTTACTTATTTATTAGCTTAACACTTAGCGTTGAGTGGAAAATCATAGGCACTCTATGAGTCTATTCTTCTCCTCAACTATAACTCTTATCAGCACTTATTACTCAACTCTTAGATTTCTTTTTTTTTGAAGCTTTGCTTCTTATATTTTGGTGAGAAGATGCAACATTGAAATTGTTATTTCAATTGAATAAAAAAATTAAAGAATTTTTGAAAATTTTACAATTTTGGCTTCATTTTAACTTATGTTAAAACACCTTCTTTTAAATGCCCTATAGGGTTTTCAAAAAGTTTCAAAAACTTTAGCTCGGATCTCGAATAACCCTAAATTTAGAATGTGACAATTCCTCATTGCTAAAAATGAATGATAAGATTTATCATAGAAAAATCTTACAAAAGAGGTTTGAGGTAAAGCTTGTTCGCCTAGTGAACTTTTCTAGAACTATTTCATAAGTGAGTTTCCTTAACAAGTTAAACGCTTAAATAACAAATGAAACTTTATTTCGTATAGTGCATATCTTTGAAGTTATCATTGAAGCACAAAGAAAAATTAAAGTACTTTAAATGTGAGTCAAGCTCGAGACAAGAAAAACTAAACATGTAATAATTGCATCAAAAGTTGTACTTCTATTGCTAAAATCATAATTACAAAGAAACTATAAGTTACACAAGTGAAAATTTAAAAGTACAAAAGACGATAACAAAATATAAAACCCCCAAATTTAAGGTTGAGGCTATGGTTGAGAAGGTTCTCGTGCACCACACACTTCCAGATCATTTCGCTTGAGGGGCCTTGATATAGGCCCAAGTGTAAGTATTTTGTTTTCATCAGCATCTTCTGGTAGATGGGCAAAATTGTCAAACTATTGTGTCAGTCATGGCAAGCTGGACTTGGCTAGTTTTTGTTATTGTAGTCTATGCTATCATTGGTCAGGATCACTGTATGCAAAGTACTCACTATGTACCTCTCTATCGCATAAGTATTGAATCCTCTTTGAGTACAAATTTTTCTACTACTTGTCCACGTGCAAGCGAAACAATAGGTTTACATGGATGATCCAGGGTCGAACACAAGAAATTGATTCAAGACATTAGTTCTAGACGGTATAAAACAATTAATTAAATGAACTATAAAATAATCAAAACCAGGAATAAAACTACTTATGCACGCCAAGAGGGTCTGTAACAGGGAATGAATGGATGCAAAATGAAATTGTGAACTAACTTGTATGTGAGAAAAAGGTGAAGGAAGGTCTACACATTATTAGACGATTAAGTAATGCGAGAGCTTCGATGCATTATATCTTGCGTAATCAGCTCATGATTAAGGTGACCTTCTCTCGAAGTGTTTAGACGCCACACTTGCTCACCTTTTGGGATGCAAATAATTGTGCTTGATTAAGCGAGATATATCTAGGAGCATTCACTTATAATACTTATAGAACTTCTCGTTTAAGGAACCTCTCAATGCCTAATGTTCACACTTGTTCGCCTTTCAGAATACAAATGTTGGAAGTTATCTCTCTAAGGTGGAGTTTTCCAAACTCCTTACATGTATTAGCCTTATCCTTGCTACTTGCCCTCTTAGATAGTTGACGATTGATACTGACCAAGTGATGAATATAGCTCAACTAATGCAATAAGACTTATAAGCTAGACTCGTTATCAAGAACTTATCACAAACCTAACTACTAATAACACATTGACAAGTGCGGAGTCAAGAAATGATGGATTGAAAAGGTATAAACTTGTAATATATATAAAGAATGTAGGCCTTAACCATTGTACAATATGAACAACATATATTACACAGAAGTGCAAAAATGGAAAGAAAGAAGAGTGAAAAAAATATTACAAGCTAAGTTAGGGGACAATGGAAGTATGGGTTCTTCCCTACTTAATAGCCAAGCTCTCGCTTTTACAGTTGATCAGAGAAGAAGAAGAAACAGTTACAGATGGCAGAAAGGCTATTCCTTTCCGCCACTCTCTGTTTAAGGATTGACCTATTCATGTCTTTGTCTCATATAGGCTTCCACTGGCCCATGCAAGCCCCCTTGCTCTTGGTGGGGATAAAGTCTTTTTATAGGCAGCTTTTGTCGAGAGAACTTCTATTCTTCTGAGATTGTTAGCGCCGATTGCAGACTTATGAAGTCACATAAACTCCAACTAACATTCTTTTCCTCTAGTGAGCCTTCCTCGCGTGATGACGTGGTTCCTCACCTGGAAGTGTTATTCACCAGGTGAGTTTCCATCGCGTGGCCTTTGCGCAAGATGTCTCATGCGATTCACTAGCTTCTTCCTTTCTACTTATTCTGCGTTTAGAGATTGTAATTGCGTAAAACAAGCATGATACTTATGTAAGACGTATTTCTAAATATTTATGCATTTACAATATAAGTTACACATTTTGATCCTTTTCTTATACATTTTGGCCTCATTATTCCAACAAAATGAGCTATAATAATGGGTATCTATACACGTTATCACAAGATAAGGCAATCTCTCTTGAACATTGTCATTTGTTTCCATTCCTAGTAGATCATAACACAATTGAGCCCAATTATAGTTCAATGACTCAGTAACTGCTCGCCCAATTATTGTTCAATCGTACGCTTTCCATGCAACATGTGAAAGTGTGTCTCATAGTGCCATCGTTCTACTAATGCTGTTATTAAATGCCAATTCAGTTACATAAATTTAATACATGAAACCCCTTAGAATCCAGTTGCTCGTAGATAGTCTAAAATACGAGGGTTTGGATCTTCCTGTAGCCAGATAATTGTCTCTTGACACCTACAATGCATAACATCAAGATGCCCATCCTTTCATATTGACTGTGATGATGGCTCCCCTATCAGTGTAAAATGGAACAATCATATGATATTGTGCTTTTACCATCGTCCATCTAGTGTCATTCAAACAATATTGCAAGTAGTTAGAGATTACAACGAAATTGCATAATTAGAAATCAAAGTTGAAAAAAACTATAAGAGATTATAAATACAATTAATTTGTGTAAAAAGTTTAACTTATCCTTGGCACGTATTTAAAGAATATATAAAAATGAACAATTATAACAATAATTGTGAGATAAATGAGAGTACAATCTAACATTAGTTAACTACGAGTTAATAATGTTGGAAATACACCATCTTATTCCACTTAATTTGAGCCAATTCCATGATTTTACATTCTTAATTGGCTATTTTATAGGTTTTGAGCAATTTAAAGGTAGAATTTGGTATTGATGTTGATTTGGAGCTTAGTTAGACCAATACGAAGTAAAAAAGCATCAACTGTGACAAACAGGCAAAGAAAAGAAGGCAGTTGGCTTTTGTCTTGTAGGGCCGCGATGCTGTAAGGCACAGTGGACCTTTTTTAGCATATGCCATGACGTCGCAATGGTGCCCCATGGTGTCACGATGATACCTTATATTTCTGTATTAAATCCATAGCCACCAACCCTAGAGACTCATGTTTAGGAATCACATTTTAAAGCATTATTGAGAGAAACTTTTAGCACTCTTTTGATCCATTCAATTGAATACTTATTATTTTGTATGCTTTTGATGATATATCGAGTCTAGTTACTCTTTTCTAGCTTGGGTCGCTAGGATTCTTTTCCTATTTCTTTGTTTGTGAGCTTTTGAACTAAGTTTGATGTAATGAATGATTTGATTATGCGTTTAATTTTTAGTAAAACATATTATCAGAAACTTGTGGATGTATGTTTATTGCTTGAATTAATATATGATATCGTGACACTAGGTTGTGTATATTTCTAGAAGCAAATGCTTGAGTTAGCTTTCAATTCTAATTAATTAGAAGAGTATTGATCCATCCAATCGACACTGGATCGAATCAATAGAATAATTAGCTAGACAACGCTTGAGCCGTATTGTTTGTCCAACTTGTCCTAGATCTTAATACAATTAGTATTAATTGAATTTTGTATGTGTCATTGATTCGATTAATATCAATTAGTTGTTTATGACAAATTGGTTAGTGTTTCTAATCAAATTGGTTGGAATTTAACATTAGATCTAGTGATGAAATTCCCATGATCAAGACAAATCAAAATAGGGAATTTTGTTTAGACCCAACCAGATAGATCACCATATGTCGAAAAGTCATTAATTGTCCACAACAAGGCTGCATACAATTGAAAATATTGATCTGCCAGACAATCATACGTACGCACATCAAATGTCCATAGATTTTTTAGTTCCTCAAGTAATGGTTGTAGGTACACATCAATTTCCCTGCCAAGAGATTTAGGACTGGGAATGAGCAATGACATGTATAAGTTTGACTCTTTCATGCATTTCCATGATGACAAACTATACAAAATTAACACCATAGGTCACATATTGTACGAGGTACTCATATGACCAAACAGATTGAATCCATCTGCAGCTAACTCAAAGTGCTTCCATCCCTCTGCATCGGCTAGATGTCTCAACACATCCTCTGTTTCCACTCGTTTATCCTTATGTCATCGCATGTCAGCCGAACTTTCTTGTGATACAATCAATTGCTGTAATCTTGGCACCACCAGAAAGTAAAGCAATATCTTTTGTGGAATTTTATTTCTTGATTTGTTGGAATTAATCATGTATCGAGACTCACCACAAGTCGGAGTTGCAAATCCTCGAACTCCTTCCATAACATTACACAGTCATACTTACAAGCATGAATAGTGTCGTACCCTAGGCCCAAATCACGCAATTTTCATTTGGCTTCATAGAATGAACTAGGGATGTGGGTACCACACAATGGAAACAATGTTTTATTAACTCTAACATCACATTTAAGGACTTGTTGCTCCAACCACTGAGAACCTTCACATGCATCATTTTAGCCAAAAAGTTTAGTGACGAAAATTCTAAACAGTCGAGGTATAGCTCACAACTTGCTTGATTTAGTAACTTCTTAAATACCACGTTTCTTCTATCTTCTTCTAAATCTAAACGTTCTTCCATCTCTTCTACTTGTTCAATACCAGCTTGTAAATCATGCAACATATCCAACATTTCATTTTCTTCAGTAATTGGGTTATTGCTAGTTTCTTCATCAAAAGGATTACTACTACTCGTTCCTTCATCAAATGTTTGCATACCTATGTTCAAGTTTACAGGCTCTCCATGATACACTCAGTTTATATAGAAGGAGGCTATTCCAATGGTTAATAGATATCGCCTCACACCCTCTAAGGTGTCCCAGTTTGAATTCATACATTTCTTGCATAGACACCTTATTTTTCTGTAATTATTTGTGTGATCTTTTGCAACCTCTAAAAATTGAAAAAACTCTTTTCTGCACTCAACATAAAACCTATCCGTAAGTTTCATCCAACTCTTGTCCATCTCGTTAAAAACCTTAACAAATAAATATGTTAGATTAGTTTTATACATCTTCTCTCAAATACTCCAACTATTCAAATTTATTTTATGAAAAATTTATGTCCAATCTCCCATTAACTATATCTAACATTTTAAAGACTCTGATCACTTCAATGGTGTATGCAGACCTCTCCCAAATATGTAACTTTTTACGGTTATTTAACATTTTCAAAAATTCAAATGCAATTTGAAACTGAAATTCAAATGCAATTTGAATGTTAAATTCATATTCATTATCGAATTTGATAAATACCCCCAATCTCAAATTTACTAAACCCTAAACCATTGTTTAATATAATCTATTCAAATTTAATCTAAACTCAACATTTTCCTAAATTCGTACATTTTTTAAAATTTATATATTTTTTTAATTACAATAAAAAATATACATCTATATATACATACATTTTTAATTATATATGTAATTTTTAAATTTTTTTATACATACATATACATACACATTAAACTATACATACATATATACACACATTAAACATACATATACATACACATTAAACATATATATACATACACATTAAACATATATATACATACACATTAAACTATATACACATACACATTAAACATATAAACCCTAAACCCAAACGCATTAAACATACATATATATACGCATTAAACTATACATACATACACATTAAACTATACATACATATACATACAAATACATTAAACTATACATACAAATACAAATACATTAAATTATACATATATATACATACACATTAACCTATATATAGACATACATATATAAATACACTTTACACATATATAAATTAAAAAAAAAAAGAAATAAATTTCACGACAGCAGCGGCGGTGGCGGTGGCGGCAGGGATGGCAGCAACGGCAAGGACATAAATCTCCTCCTCTACCTCTCCCTCTCTCAATTTCTCTTCCTTTCATCGATTTGGTTATTTGTTGCAAGGAAGAAATAGGCTAGACATTCCTCGAAGCATTCGAAAACGTTATAGAAAGGCCTTTCCGCGACGTGTGTACTACACATGTTGCGTTAATGTTTAACTTTCTACAATGTGTGGTAGGGTGACGTCGTGAAAAGGAGCTTTCCCCGACGTGGAGTTGCGTGCGTCGGTGACAGGTGATCAATGCCGACACACATTTCGTCGACATTGTGTGTGGCATTGCAATTGGTTCGATTTCCTATAGCGAGACATACATGAATCAATGTTTGAGATCAGTTGAAAGGGTCTATGGTATAGGTATAAGGCTGGGTGCCTTATTCGGGTAACACTATGGATACGACTCACTTTGTATTTGATACAAACACAATGATCCAACACGTTCGTGTAAGTGACATGTGAGTGAGGGTATCCTATGCAATGAGTTTGCATAAGACCGAACCACGAAATAGTAACCACTAGATGTAACTCCGTTAACTAGTTAGATTTCTATTTCATTAGGATGACTTAGGTAACTTAGTCTTAATCTTGAGTGGATTATGAACTCTTGTTTGCGAGAGATTGTCCTTTGATTTGTACGAATGAGAGTGACCAGATTGCTGACTCAATATGCTTATCATTTTGAGGACAAGATCGAGTGAGGAGCTGGGAACATAATTACACAAGATGGAATTCACTCATTCTCGACTTTAGGGTAAGTAGATGAGTGTTCCCTTAAATGGTGTCTCCGAGACTTGAATAAAGGGCTCTTCCCTATCTATGGCTCGAGAGGGGTTTCTGTTTCTTGGTTGGACCATAAACAAGTTGTTCAATAGAGGAACACCGATATTTAAGGTCTAGAGGTAACTCAAGGGTAAAATAGTAATTTAACCCAGTTGGTGTTACGAACACTCGTGAATGACTAACTTACTGTTATTGATCTATACTCGTGGACACAGAAATATATCTACAGTGAGAAGAGTTCAGCTGTGAGTCTTTAGGGGAGTGTGCACACAGTTAATGAATATTGATTAATGTGGTTAATAAGTTTAGCCAATTAATCTTATATCGTTGTAGCTTCTTATCTGTAGGTCCATTAGGTCCCTTTCGTAGCTCGTAAAGGGTAATGAGATTTATTTATATTAGTTGTAATTTGAAGTGTCCAAATTTACTTTGAGATTAATGTAATGTATAGTGATACATTATAATATAAAGTTTACATATTAATCAAACTTTATTATATACTTTTAATTTTGGATATGATTCAAAATTAATTTATGAGAGATAAAATATTTGACTGAGTTCAAATATTAATTTAATGTGAATTGGATTCCTATAAAATTTTTGGTTATGAGAGAAATTTATATTTGAATATGATTCAAATATTAAGTTAAATATAAAATATTTAATTTATCTATTAATTAATTGAAGAATTAATTAATAGTTTAGTTTAATTTTAGGGGCATTTTTAAAAATAGAAAAATAAATTAAAATATTTACAAGCTATAACAAAATTTTGGATTCTATCACTGATAGTCTTCCATCATTATAGCATATCAATGACTATGCGTGATAGAATTTGCTATAGGTTGTAAATACTTTGTAAAATATACTATTTTTAAAAATTTCCCTTACTTTTATTTAATTAAATTAATTTAAAACTATAAGATATTGGAGAGATATTCATTAAATATGATTTAAGTAAAATATTAATTAAATATGATTTAATTAATTATTAATTAATTAATTAGTTGATTTGAAATTTCTATTAATTTAATTTTTTTTAAATAAATAGAATCTCATGATTCTCTCATACTCCCTCGAGGAAAAAGAGTTATAAATATGCAAAAGAAAAACAATTTTTCTTAATCAAGAAAAAGCCAATGCTTTTACTCTATGCAAAAATAGTTTTCTCTTAAAAACTTTTTCAACCCAATTGGTTCCCACAAATCAATCTCATCCTAGAGGATAGGAAGGTCTCCGACGGATAGTGTCCCCAAATTTGAAGATTTCGTAGATTCATAGACGTCAAACTACGTAAGTTTTTCTCTTTCTAATCTACACTTTATTGAAACATGCTTAATAAGAAAATTAGTTTTTTAATTAATTTTTGCCAATGTACTAGTATTTTGGGATTGTCAAATTAAATTGAGGAATGATTCTGTAAAATCTAGGGCCTTTTATCCATTCACTTCTAATTTGAGTATAAGAAATAAAATATGGCTAAGTATTTTAAAATTTGCGTTTTAGATAAGAGAAGACGTTTTGAAATAAGATTTCACGATAAGAAGTTGGTGTTGGATCAATCATAAGAAAGGATTAAGTGATAAAAAATTTTATGGTTAAGTATAAGCTTGCAATTAAGAAATTAGTCCGCGAGAAAGTTTTGAGAAAAGAAGGATTTGAGTGAGACCTATAAGTCTAAACACTCACAAGAGAAAGAGTCATTGCGAGAAAAGGTTGGTAGTCCGCGAGAAGAGTTATGTGTTAAAACCTTTGAAAGTTATGTTAACAGTTAAAGCTATTCAAGGAATGGAATTAGATGAGAAAAAAAGTTTGGCGAGAAAATGTTAAATCTGATTTGACAATGGTTAACGTGTAAGATTAAAGATTTAAACATGATTAAGATAAATATTAATTTTACACGTGTGAGGTTTTAAGTAGGAGCTGACAATTGGACAAGGATTTGAGGATGACTAACCAAGGTTAAAGAGTAATATAAATAAAGGATTTGGGTCACTAAGTAAAGGAGATTTTTGGAAATTTTAAAGTGTTGAAGCGCTGCCATTTTGTTTCTCCGAGAAGGCTACGTGAGAAAGTAGAAGAAGAAGAGATTTTCGATTCTAAGGCTAAGTATTGTGAGTGATATTTTCTTAAAAGTATTTATATGATTCAAACATGTTTTATAAGATTTAAAGCTTGATTGATAACTATGATATTGATTATAAAATGGTTTTCAAACCATTAGTTGCTTCCTTTGAATGAGCTAACTGTTATGTGCACATAAGATTAAAGGCAGCCATATAGAAAAGGTTTGCATGGTGGAGTGAAGCCGGCTAATGTAGAAAAGAACTGCATTGTGTTAGGCGGTCTGACCAACAATGATGAATCTGTATATTCTCAGATGCTGTTGATACAGTAGTCTAAATGCGAGGTAATGAGACCAAGTGTAGAGAACGATTCAGGATCCTTGGCGAAAGGAATGATTTGTGATTAGTGTGTGTTATGCGAGATGATGCTTTATGCAAAATGTTTTTGTGAAATGATGTGTTTTTTAATAAACTGATTTGTGTTAAAATGTATGATTTGATGAAAATGATTTATGAAAAGGTATTGCGAAAAAGATTTCATAAAACCTCACTAAGTTTTTAGACTTACGTTTTAAAATTTCATCTTACAGAATCAGGCGTTTAGGCCAAGTAGAGAAGAAGGTTGAAGGGCTTGTAGCGAGTTGAGAAAGTTACCAGGCGTTTAAGAGTTTTGATTAATGTCATTTGTTTTGGTCAAGATGTTGTAACTGTATACTATGTAAGAAATGCCTGTTGTTAATTAAGTTTAAGCTTTGGTTATGTTGACTGCGTTAAGCTTAAACGCCTAAAGCATGTTTTTTTTAAGTATTTGACATTTAAACAAGGTAAAGGATTTAAGATGAGTGTCTTTGCGTTTAATAGCGTCAAAACGCTTGTTGTTGAATAAAAGTTTAAGTTGACTTCTGATGCTTTATGTTTATCTCTATCACATGGTAGTTTAAAAGGAGTTAAAGTTTGAGCTAGGCGATAAGACCAGTTTTAAGGTTTTAAGTTAAATCGCGTCCTATCCGCACTACTTCCTGCGTTCTGGTTGTTTTGCAGATTGGGGTATGACAAATTCAAACCATTAATATAATAGAAAGATTAAACATAATAGATAGAACATAAACATTAGAAAATATTGCCATAAGTTCATAACAAACGTCATTCTTTATGCACAATTTTAATTTTCAAGATGTAATTGCCAAGTCTTGATGAGATTTCCACAACATTATAACCAATCAACTAAGGATTAAGGAGTCTGAAAACAATTTGAAAACAATTTGAAAACAATTTATTTCATAAAAATCATTCATAGGGATATTCATCATTCATTTTTTAAAACAGTTTACCGCAAAACAAGTGTATGAGTGGAATCATTCACAATAGTAATTTTATTTAAAAAGATCGTTCAAAAGCAATCATTTGTTTATAAGAATCCCTCACAACACCTGAGACTCCACTTCTTCCTCTTTGCTGTTAGCTTTCTCTTTGTCGTTCAACTCTCGAAACTCCCTTTCGATAAATTATGAGAATGGTAATATCTTACGCTCCTTTTTCTTTCGGTCTTTGGTCCTAACGATTATACATTTTTTATTAATTTAATTTTGTGTGAAAAGAGTTTTAAGACATTAAAAATAAATTAATATACTAAAAAATGTAAGGGTTGGTTGAGAAAGAGGGTAACGTAAGTGTAAAATTATTCATTGAAAACTCATATTAATTTTTTTTAAAAAAAGGAAGTTAAAAAGAAACAAAGAAGTTGCAACTGTTTTCAAATGGGAGGAAGAAGTATTTTGGTATTTTTATATATATGTATAGATATGGATAGAGAGTAGTGAGTAGGGGAGGGATATATATATTTATCTATTTAATAAAACTAAGAAAAGCCCTAAATTGTACCCTCGCTCCAAAACCCAGCAAAAATTTTCTTTTCCCCTTGGCATCTTCTCAACATTTCCACTCATCTTCAACTCACGTTGGTATACCTCCATCGGCAACGCTCCCTCAACGTTTCTTTCTTCTCTAACCATCTCCATCTCCATCTCGGCTCCAAACGCCCCGCCACGTCACACTGCCCTGCCTTCTTCTGCTTGTCCCCGACGCCTCACTGCAGCCTCTGAGAAGGAACGCCAGGGAACTAGATAAGCAATAATCTGCATATTGTACAGTAAAACAGAAGAATTTTTTCTCAATTTGATTTGTAAGGATTTTGTGGTTTTTAGGGTTTTTTTTCTTTCCTTCTCTGCTTTAGGTAAAATGGATGATCTCGAAACTCGAAGAATTAGAAACATATGTATATTAGCTCACGTCGACCATGGCAAAACGACACTTGCCGACCATCTTATAGCCGCCTCGGGGGGCGGTTTGATCCACCCAAAGATGGCGGGTCGCCTCCGTTTCATGGATTATCTTGATGAGGAACAAAGGCGGGCGATTACCATGAAGAGCTCTTCGATTGGTTTACGGTACAAGGAATACTCTATTAATCTCATTGATTCGCCCGGCCATATGGATTTTTGTAGTGAAGTGTCGACTGCTGCTAGATTGAGTGATGGGGCATTGGTTTTAGTTGATGCTGTGGAGGGTGTGCACATTCAAACCCATGCTGTTTTGCGACAGGCTTGGATTGAGAAGCTTGCGCCGTGTTTGGTTCTTAATAAGATTGATAGGTTGATATGTGAGTTGAAGTTGAGTCCTATGGAAGCGTATACTCGTTTGTTGAGGATTGTTCATGAAGTTAATGGGATAATGAGTGGATATAAGTCCGAGAAATATTTGTCCGATGTGGATTCAATACTTGCAGGTTCTTCAGGTGAGGTAAATGATGAGAATCTCGAGTTTATTGAGGACGATGAGGAAGATACATTTCAACCACAGAAAGGGAATGTGGTTTTTGTATGTGCTTTAGATGGGTGGGGTTTTGGCATTAATGAGTTTGCTGAGTTTTATGCTTCAAAGCTTGGGGCCAATGTATCTGCATTGAGGAAGGCCTTGTGGGGTCCACGGTATTTTAATCCGAAGACCAAGATGATCGTTGGAAAGAAGGCCATGGCTGGAGGAAGTAAAGCTCGGCCCATGTTTGTTCAATTTGTGCTTGAGAGACTTTGGGAAGTTTATGGGGCTGCTCTAGAAACTGATGGGAATAAGGATGTACTTCAGAAGGTTAACAGTACATTTAATTTGACTATACCAGCTCGAGAACTTTCTAACAAGGATCCAAAGGTGGTTCTTCAAGCTATTATGAGTCGTTGGCTTCCTCTTTCAAATGCAATATTGTCAATGGTTGTGAACTGTATGCCTGACCCAATTGCTGCACAATCATTTCGAATATCACGGTTGATTCCGAAGAGGGATATAATTGATACTGGTGTTGATGCCAATGTATTAACTGAAGCAGATCTTGTCAAGAGATCAATTGAAGCTTGTGATTCGAGGCCTGAAGCTCCATTTGTTGCTTTTGTGTCCAAGATGTTTGCAGTTCCATCTAAAATTCTTCCACGGAGTCATGGTGAGACTACTAGTGTTTTCACTGATGATGGTGGAGATGGTGAATCAGATGAGTGCTTTCTTGCATTTGCAAGGGTATTTAGTGGGTTTCTTTGTTCTGGACAGAGAGTTTTTGTTCTTTCAGCTTTATATGACCCAACGAAAGGGGAATCAATGCACAAGCACATTCAGGAGGCTGAATTGCATTCGATTTATCTAATGATGGGCCAAGGCTTGAAACCAGTGACCTCAGTAAAAGCAGGAAACCTTGTAGCAATTCGTGGTCTTAGCCATCATATATTGAAAACTGCAACTCTTTCATCCTCAAGAAATTGCTGGCCTTTCTCAAGTATGGCATTCCAGGTTGCTCCTACTCTTAGAGTGGCACTTGAGCCATCTGATCCTGGAGATATAGGTGCATTGTTGAAAGGCTTAAGGCTTTTAAATCGAGCAGACCCTTTTGTAGAGGTAACTGTTTCTGCAAGGGGAGAACATGTACTTGCTGCAGCAGGAGAAGTTCATCTCGAGAGATGCATAAAGGATTTGAAGGATAGGTTTGCCAGGGTAAGCGTGGAAGTCTCTCCACCTCTCGTATCGTATAAAGAGACGATTGAAGGAGAGGCATCTAGTGTGTTGGATTATTTTAAGGTGTTGTCTGAAAGCACAGACTGTGTTACTAAGAAAACCCCAAATGGTAGATGTATTGTCAGAGTGCAGGTATTGAAACTTCCACCTGCTCTTGCTAAAGTACTTGATGAAAATTCTGACGTATTGGGAGATATTGTTGGAGTCAAGTTGGGGCAGAACTATAAAAACTTGGAAACAAAGAGATCAAGTCTGATGGAAAATGAGAATCCCATGGAAGTAGTAAAAAAATTAATAGCAGATGCAGCATGTACTGATCTATCTTCAAAGGATGACCATGAAGGCAGTCGGGTTGACAAACACAATGCATTGTGGTCAAAGCTTCTCAAGCGAATTTGGGCACTTGGACCACAGCAGATTGGTTCTAACATTCTAATTAGCCCTGATCCCAAAGTAAAGGTTCCTGATTGCTCTGTTCTTATTTGGGGCTCACCTCATGTGTCACAGAGATTGGGTTTTGTGGACGATTCTTTAAATGGTAATTTGGATCCTAAAACATCTTTGGAAGGTGATATGTCTTCTGCAGCATCACCGGAAGGAACTCAGACGCAATGTATGGAAGCAGCATCTCTAGAGAACAGTGTTCTATCTGGATTTCAGCTTGCTACATCAGCTGGGCCATTATGTGATGAACCTATGTGGGGGTTGGCATTTATTGTTGATGTCTCTATTTCTTCATTGTCTGGGAATTCAGATGAATCTGAATCTCCCTTTCAACAAGACAACAATGTTATCTTTTCTGGTCAAGTTATGACAACTGTAAAGGATGCCTGTAGAGCAGCTGTGCTTCAAAAGAAACCACGGCTTGTTGAAGCCATGTACTTCTGTGAATTGAATACTCCCACTGAGTATTTGGGTCCAATGTACGCTGTACTCGCACGAAGGCGAGCCCGGGTTTTGAAAGAAGAAATGCAGGAAGGTTCACCTTTGTTTACTGTGCACGCATATGTGCCTGTGTCAGAAAGCTTTGGTTTTGCAGATGAATTAAGGAGATGGACTTCTGGAGCAGCGAGTGCTCTTTTAGTGCTTAGCCATTGGGAAGAACTATGTGAAGATCCTTTTTTTATCCCCAAAACGGAAGAAGAACTAGAAGAGTTTGGAGATGGTTCTAGCGTGCTTCCCAACACAGCAAGAAAGCTCATTGATACTGTAAGACGTCGTAAGGGTCTTCCAGTGGAAGAAAAAGTTGTACAACATGCAACAAAGCAGAGAACTTTGGCTCGGAAAGTATAAAGATATTACTCGATTGTTTGTATAAGTTACTATAAGCCATAAGGCAATACATCTTTAGATCCTTATTCAAACCTGTTATTTCCATCCTTTTTCTTTTCCTTTTGGGTGGTGGTGGACATGGTAGATAATACTTATTGATTGTAAAATTTTTGTTTCTCGAACACTTCTAACTTCCAATTCTCTTTCATTTATTAAGTTTTGATCAGTTTTGGGACACTTCCAACTTCCTTCTTCTTTTTTTTTAATAATTTATATTGCTTTCTTCAGTACTATATAATGTAAGCGTATGTTATAACATCAATTGTACTTCCTTTCCTTTTCACAAGAAACAATCTTTTTATTAGCAAGTAAAGGTACAAAATAAAAAGGGGAGATGCAATCTCCTACATGCCAACTGGGTTTATAACTCCACTTGAATCTAGCGAGGAAATAGGAAAGTACAAATCCAATCTTATTTATTGTACAGTTTCCATAAACTGTGCCTAGGCTTCGACTTTTCTGACCGACAGATTTCTGGTTACATGATAGATTTTCAGTCACCTTCATTCCTAAATCCAACATTCTTCATTTGTACGCTACAACTCCAGCATGGAAACTTTGGAGGTTTCTCCCCAACACTAGAATGCTCAAAATGTAAAAAGAAAAAAATAACAACGCATTGCCATGTAGGACACAGGTAGCGCACACATGGCATGGCTGGCAGGTTGGCTTTGTGCGCGCAAGCCCTTTGGTGGCCTTGCCAGCACGTGTGCTAGCCTTTCGGGTCTTGTCACTTACCCAATCACAGGTGTGTGCTGGTGTTGCTCGTCCTTGTATTTGAATTTTAACTCTCTTGAAATTTGAACATGAAATTTCATCAAGTTGTAGTAACCCTCCTTAGCTTGCCTTTCACTACAACCTACCACTAAAATCACGAAATTCGCACGAGATAAATGAAAGAACTCATCGGTTGAACAAACCCCTAAATAGACTTCTCTGCATGGTTCCTATTGGCACCTCCTACTTGGTTTGGAATACCCGTATCTTCTATCCTAATATTTGCTAAGAGTTTAGAAAGGTTAAGATTTTGCTCCGGAGTTTTGGGTCAAGTTGGAGGAACTTGAGAAGTCGAAAAGGGTATTCTTGAAAGCAAGTCAAGTGATTTTGGAAAGGGTTCTTGGGGCAGAGGTTTCAAGACTCGGTCCTGTTCGATCGATATCAAAAGACATAAAAGACGCAATGTAAATCTCGGTGCATCTCGGGGCTATGGCAGCTCGATATAAAAAAACAGAAAGGGCAGAGAGCAAATCTCGGGCCATCTCGGGTCGTGTTTGATCAAGATTGGAAGTAGGAGAAAGTGTATTTTAGGGTTCTCGATAAATCTCAGGCCGATCTCGACAGAGATCACTTAAAGAAATCAGAGACAGATTTTCAAAAATTCATTTCTTGTGTGTGGTCAGCGTTTTTTGGACACAAAATTCACTTTAAGTTCGAAAGACTCCCCTCATTCCTCACTATTTTTTACTCCAAGAGCAAGTAGAGAGAAGAGTTTGAGAGAAGTTGAAAGTTCTTTGCAAGAGTTGAAGCCAAAGTAAGGGAGTACTTCGATCAAGCCTCAGTTGGGCTTTTGGTCAAGAAGGTACCCGAGAGTGGTAGTGTTTGGCGAGATCAAGCTAAGGAAAAAGAGTTAGAACGTGAGATTTAGATCCAAGTAAGTTAAAGCTTCCTCTTTTTTGTTTAAGAAAACTTAAGAGCAAGTTTGCTAAGCTAGGACTTGTTATTTTAGGATCTAAGTCAATTAGGAGCTCATGAGGGGCTAGAGCAAACTTAAAAATTCGGTCTTGAGCAAGCTAAGACTACCCAAAGAGTTCAAGGAAGATCAAGGTTGGTAAGAAAAGAGTTCTTTTGAGTTGAAAAAAAATTCCTTGGAGAAGAAAGAAGAAAAAAGGAAGAAGTTAAAAGATTTTTGTCATAGTAGAAGCCATGTTTTAATTTGAGTTTTCTTATCAATTTCAGCGCAAGAAGGAATAGGGAAAATCTATAAACCAAGAACCTAGCCAAAAGTTGTAAGTGTCTAAAATGAATTTAAAAATGAATTTCTAAGCTTGATTTAAGAGTTTATGTTTTAAAGCATGCTTTGAGTTTAAGCATTTGAATGTGCTAGATTTATGAAATTTTTTACAAATCATGAGTGGTAGAAAAGAGTTATAAGAAAGCATGACTGAGTTAAGTTTCCTAAGCATTCAAATTGAGAAATGTTTTCTTGAAGCATGAGATTTATGAGAATATGTTTGAATGCTATATGTTTCTGCAAATGTTGAGCAAAGAGATTACTTTAAAGCAAAGCTAGATTTGAGACTTGCTTATTGCAAGAATTTTTCATAAGCATGCGTAAGTAAGTTTAAGCTTTAGCATGAGATTTTTGAATATGTTTAAGTTTATATCGAGATGTCTTGATCTGATAACAACCCTATAGGGGAGATTGTCTTGTGCACAGAGGTCATGTGATGAGGGTATCCGGTAGATGCTTAGAGTTTCCATCACATAGACTAAATAAGAGATGAAAGCCTCTATGGACGCCTAAATTTTTCATCTCATGATAGCTATAGCAAGATATGGTGCTACTGGCACCTAGAGTTTCGTTTCGCAGGTATTATATCGAGGGATAGGACTTTCATGCCTAGAATTTCATTCCATAGTGTTGGGACAAATATTGACCTGTTTAAGGATAGCCTATTCTCAATCCTTATCATGCATATTTTCACTATTTTTATATTATTATACAGAATATGAAGAAGACTCTGATACAAACCCAACGACATAAAAATCACCTAAATCGGAGTTCAAACGAGAAAGAACGGGCAAATTAAACATAAGAGGCATTTTGGAAAATATTGAAGAACATTAACACGTGGCAGCCCGTCACCCGCGCGTGCGTCCTTCAGATCATGGCTTCGAATCTTACTTCACGCAGAATATTAACCATCCATTTTTCCTCAATCCGTGTCTTCAGCGATCCAACCGCTCTCCGTGCGCCACGTGGCGCAATCTCAACGCGCGATTTTTGTAATTAATATCCAAATTTCCGAAATTTCTCCAATTTTCTTCTTTTTTGGATATGGGCTTAGGAATATAATTTTTGCCCATTTCCTCTATTTCTCCCTATAAATACTCCAATTAACCCATAATTTCACAATTCCCTCCAAAATTACTCCCAATTTCTCCCAAATTCCAATTTCTCTACCTTCACTCAATAATTTTTTATCTTCAACAACTTTTTCAGAATTATTGAAGATGGAAGGCTAATCTCTTGAGGTAATTTGGGCTTAGGTATTTCCAATCTTTGAGAATTTGATTAATTTGGTTTTTCATTATAATTAGGGTTTGATTAGTCATTGATTTTCATGTAATTTTTGTTAGAATCATCAATAAATTGCATCAAGAGTTGGATCTTTAATTCAATTTTATTGAATTTTGTAATCTTGATTCTTGATTTTATGGATTTTTGGTTCAATATTGTAAGCAATTTACCCCTAGTATATCAATTAATGCAAGATTAATTGAATTGCTTGGTTATATACAAAAATTCCCATGATTCTTGATTTTATCTCTCCCAATTTTAGAATTGTGTAATGATTCTTGCATACTCTTTTTTGTGCACAATTTAATTTCCCTTTAATTCCTTGGATGCAAAGTTGTGATTGATCTATATTGTGATTTTCTTTAAAGAACAAATAATGGGTTTAATTAGAATTGCAAGAATCAAACTAAACCCTATGAAATTCATTACTTATTTTAGAATTTTGATTCAAGAATTTCTTCCAAGATCAAGCAATTTGATCTTGCAAGGAAATCTTGAATCAAAATCTCTTCTTAGTTATGCATAATTCAATTTTTTTTACCTTCTTCGATTCAATGATAAGATTTGATCTATGCCTAAGCCCATTCCTCATTTTTTTGTGTGAATTGTATTACATACTAAATTCCCCTTCTCATTCTCTCTTATAATTTCCCCAATTTGTTTCCATTGCTTTTCTTTTCCTTTTGTTACTAATCTCAATCTTTTCAAGCATTACATTCAAGCAAAGAGTCTATCTTACACTCCCTTGGGTTCGACACCCGTGCTTGCACCTATCTACGGTAAAAGTCAAGGGTAAACTAGAAATAATCTTTTGTCGAGGCAGTTTAGGTAAGTACCCTTCATAACCACTTTAATTTCCGAACATACGACCTTGCCTATATACTTTGCATAAACCTTTACTTTTTGCATATCAATTCTGACCTTGTCACATAGATACAAAGAGTTCAAGGTATAGCAAGAAAGAAAGAAAAGCGGAAGTTAAAAGCTAAAAGTTGAAAAGAAAATGTGATTTACTAAGTTTATGTATGTTTTGCTCATAGTTTTCATTATCATGCTTTGTTTTAAAAGTTGTCATTCAAGGGGCTTTATAGCTCATCATTTCAATGTTTAATTCCCTTACAGGTAGAAATCGTGGTTTCGACACTTGTTAAAGCACATGTCTACTCTGTTAGAAGTTGATTAAATTTTGTACGGCTCATTCCATACATGCATGATCATTTTGTAATTAAACTAGTGGAAGAATTAGTTATTGTGGTCTATAATAGGCTAGTATAAGAGTTTGCTTGATTTATGGAAATAGTGTTGTCTAGTTGGAACCTCTTTTATTTTGTCTATATAAGACTGTTGAGCAAGTTGTCCAAAGGTTGGGTAAATCTGAAGATGTTTTGCAAAATATTCAAATTATTATTTTCAAATTAGACTTTTCTTTCCGCATCTTGTGTCTGAGTGTACTTGATTAGTGACTGCTAAGAGTTACAAGTTAAGTAGAGTTGACAGACATTGTTAGAAGAAGAACGATGTTGGTCTGCTTCACGCCATCTCAGGTCTAGTTAGAAGGTGCTCCGAGATGGGGTGTGACATGGTTAATGCTAATGTTTAACCTTAATTAGTCATGTGTCTTCCACTTAACTGACTAATCTCCTTGTCTAACTTGTCTACCAACTCCCTTAGGTCGCACAACTTAACTCCTCAAGGTCGTATAGTTTATTTCCTTTAGACTGCATAACTTAGTTTCTTCAGGCCGCCTAGTGTCACAACCGTAGCGTTTCAACCTCCAGATGGACTATTGTGCAGCACTTGTTCTAACTTGATGAACAAGTCAGCCGATCAAAATCCGAAAGTTGCGGGCAACGTCGACGTATGTCGTAACCTTCCTTGGCGTTCTTGGGAAATTTGTTTATAAAACGCAGGAAAGAAAGAAATACATTGAAATAGACGTTACAATAAGCATTAAAGACTTCCAATTGCAAGGAAAAAGGGTTGCTTGCAAAGAGTACAACTAATGCTTGGGCGGGGATTCAACTGATATGGGTCTTCTTCTTTTTCCTCACTTCCTTAGCAAGTACTTCTTCGACTTCTGCTAGTTCCTCGTGTCCTCTCACGAGGTGGTGATCTTTGCATCTTCGTAACTGAGTCTGTTCAGGTCGTAGCTTCGCGATGACCTGGCCTTCCACACGAAGGTCCAAAGGGTGATGCTTCCCATCCGCCCATCTTTTCGATCGCTTCCAGACTCTCTATAGACTGACTCGAGCAATGCCTGGTTCTTGCTTCCATCTCTTGGTAATCTTGCGGGTCTGAGGACTCTTCTCAACACAGAAGGGATCAATAAGGCGCGACAGTACAGGTTGTCTGCCACCCACAATCTCAACCCGTCTTCCACCTGTTGACGAGCTCACCACACCGCTGACACATATCGGGCCTCCTTCCACAATTGGATCCCCTTCTTTTGTCTTGTTCCACTGACCCTCGCCAAACTCACACCATCCGGAGCAACATTGTATTTTTGCAAGGATTCCTTCAACACGTCCCGCATTTGGCCGTCCACTCGCCACGCCTGTATACTAGCCAACATGCACAAAACCGCATGATCATTAATCTGACTAAGGGCATCAGTTGCCCTGTTTCATACTCCTTTCCTACGTTCTGACCCAAAATCAAGATCAAATAGGCCTCCTTGCCACTTTGCTTGACTTGAAGTTAGTTCCGACTGAGTACCGAGGCGATTGGTAACTGTGTGGTTCTTCTCTCTGACACGGTTAGATCCCTGTCAACTGACTGTGGACCATGGCAAGCGTTCCTTTCCCAAACATTGTATAAGTACTTTCTGCGGCACTCAGCTTCAGACTCTCAGATGCGATGGAGTGTCCATTCTGCACTAGGACACCACCCAACGCATGATTAGATGCCTCAGCGTACGCTTCAACAGGTTGGGTCACATTTTCGAGCCCAAGATTTGGCCCTCTTCTCGGGGCTTGCTTCAGGACACGGTTGTCGACACACAACTGTCCATTCTCTTCCTTCTGTAAAAAGTCTTGTGCTTCATACAGAGCTTTTGTAGGTCTAGTAAATCCTGCATCCGACAATCTCTGTAAAAAGTCTTGTGCTTCTCCGAAGTCCAGTTGACTCTGATTGAGCCATACGACAATCATTCTTCGTAGGCGATTCTGACACCGGCAAAACATTGAGCATCCCACCACGATATCTCTCTACGACACACCTCGTGTCTTTGTGAGTTGTCTTCCCCGAGCTATCCACTAACTCAAACGGGTGGCCCCAAACATTGTTTCCTCTCGAGTGATGTCCTCTCTCAGTTGCATAGATGAGATCATTCTCAATCCTTTGGGTTGCTGAAGGTCAGTCTGCACAACGGTGAGGGTAGACCCCGTGATAACCAGACACTTTGCTGCAGGTATCATGATCACTTGATGGTCGAGGAGGAATTCCATTCTTAAGTACTACATCAAAGTCATCCATACCCACAACTACGAAATCAGCAAAATCGCTCCATCCTCCCAACTGTATCACTGCTCGTTTCACTACTCCAACTACGGGTAGAGCTGTAGAATTCACGGCCTTCATTTTTCCCGTATCCTTCTTCCAATGAAAGTTTAGTCGTCTGGCTTCGGCCACCGTCATGAAATTATGGGTTGCACCAGAGTCAACCATAGTTTTCTTCACTTGTTTTCGGTTGATCCAGGTGTTAACATATATTAGGCCCCCTTTTATGTGTCCACTTGTCTCCCCCGCTTTCTTCTGAAGGGACGACAAGAGTCTTATGGCTCCCACTCTGACATTTTGAACTTCTTCCACTTGCCCAACTTCCTTCTTTGGTTGACTCGACGTGTCATCTAAGTCTGCAGTTAAAGAGGCCTGAAAGGCATAGAAGGTCGTTCTATTTGGGCATTCCTTAGCCCGATATGATCCATCACATATGTAGCAACTGAAGGGACGATTCGACGTGTTTGGACTATCAAGTCTTTTCAGGTGTCCTCCGTGTTGGATTGGGAAGGCTTGCGGTATCTATAGGGATTTCTGTTTTCACTGGCAGCCTTGGGAGAATTCGGCTGGCTGTTTCTATTTCTTCCAAGTGAAGAACTTTGGTGACGCCTCGAATCTTGAGAGTCACTAGATAGATTGAACAAACGTTCAGCTGTTGCATAGGCTGATGTGAGGTCTTGAACTCTCTGCTCATATAGTTTAGTCCTTGCCCACGGCTTCAACCCTTCAACAAAACTGAAGATTTTGTCCTTTTCGGTCATATCAAATATGTCTAACGTCAGTCCCGCAAATTGCTTCACATACTCTCTAATGGTTCTAGTGTGCTTTAATTCCCTCAGTTTCCGCCGAGCCAAAATCTCGACATTCTCGGGGAAAAACTGAAGCGAAGTTCTCTCTTTAAACTGTCCCAAGTATCTATTGTGCAATGAAAGACAACTACCTAAACTAGATATCCAACCTAAAGATAAGCTTTATGACTTAAAATGAAAGACAACTACCTAAACTAGATATCCAACCTAAAGATAAGATAAAATGGGGGTATTCGGAGCATATAACCATAGGTAAACACACCTTGGAAAAATATGTCCGTGACACCTAGCACAACAACACTTAACCTACCGCAAGTGACAACTTTGGCCGCCTGATCATGTCGCATACTAAGCATCACACATGTCACGCCCCACCCCAAATGTCACAACACACGACCAAATGAAGGGTGTGTCACCTAGACATTCAACGCATACCACTCGTGAGATAACGCATCTAACACCGAGTGAGCAGAACAACTCTTCTCATCTCTTTACGATACTCTTCCATTGAGTCTTAGAGACCTTCACATCTTTTGCAGTGGAAAAGCAACTTTAAATGAATACAAAAACACAGTGGAATAACTTAACTTCTTCTTTTTATTAACTTAACGCTTACAAGGTACAAATACAATTTACAACTTTGGCTTTTAATAAAATAAACCAACTTTGATCTTCTCATCCTTCTTCTTCCTGTCAAGTTGCAGCCTTTCCTGCCGTGGTAGATAAGTCTCCGATCCCGTTTTCTTTTGCTTTGTTGTCCACAATCCATCTTAAGAACATCTTCCAAGATCTTCCTTTCCCTCTTTTTGTGCTTTAATTGCTTCTTTGAGGCAGGGTACTTAAAGGTGTGAAGTTATCCTTTCCTTCTTTATCTCGTTTACCCAACCACCCCAATTTAGAAGGCAATCTTCAGGGCTTCCTTTCTTTGCCTCAGTTCTTCAATTCTTCTACTTTCTCTTCCCTGCTTAACTGAGGTTTGAGCGTTAAGGAGCGGTAACCTTACCAACCAACTCCTTAAACGTATACTGAGATGCCATGGCTAGCACGCCATGTAAGACTACAGAGAAACTCTGTCTTCCCTCCTTAACTTGGCTACAATGTGATAACGTGTATAAACATCCGTTATTATATCATCTTTTTGTAGAATAATGAGGTCAAAACACATAAGAGGATCAAAGCGTGTGACTCACGTAAATTGATAAATATTTAGAAATATAGCTTACATAAGCATTACGCCTATTTTACTCGATTACCATGTTTAAACGCAGGATAAGTGGAAAAGAAGAAATGAGCAAATCATAGAGGACATCTCGTGCAGAGACTATGAGATGGAAATCTGCTTGGCGATTAACAACCCTAGGCGAGGAAATATGTCAACATGCGAGGAAAACTCACTAGAAGACAAGAATGGTAGTTGGAATGATGTGACTTCATAGGGCTAGAGTCAACGCTGACACGCTTAGAGGAATAGAAGTTTCTCGCCGAAAAGCGGCCTATACAAACACTTCGTCCTCATTGAAGGGAGGCCAGACTGGGCCAGTTAGAGAGCTTGTCGCTATGGTAGGGAGGAAGGCTATCCCTTTCGGTCCCCTAACTTGTAACATTGATCCATTTCTCTGTCTTCCATTTGTTGTATTCTTTATATTTCATACTTTATATTGTACATATTGTATATTGGCCTACGAGCTACTTTCTTTGTATTTTTATACAAGTATAATCTTTCGATCCAACATTCATATACTTTCTACCAGTCAACATGTTATACGTAGTTTAGGTAAATGATAGGTCTTGATAAGAAGAGTTGCTTATAAATCTTATCACGTTAATTGTGCTATTGTCATCGCTTAGCCAGCATAAGTTGCTAACTACCCGCAAGGAAAAGTAGCTAGAACCTAATTAATGCGCGCGAGGAGAAGTTTCACCTCTTTGCGAGATCATTTCTAACATTTGTATTCCAAAAGGAGAGAAAGTGTGGGTAGTGGGATACTGAGAGGTAGCAGTCCTTAATCGCAAAATACTATAGGATTCATAAGTAATCCCTTCTAGATATAACTTGTCCAACCATATTTGGTCATATGGATCTATGAAAAGCAACCATGTGTGGCATATAAGGACTTCGAGAGAAGCATGTCTTAATCATAAGTATATTTTAGTGAGTTAAATCACATCAAGGTTATCCCTTTACTTGTTCGCGTGATAATACGTGAGCATTCTTGCCTTCATTCTCTTGATACAAGTTAGTTCGCACTACTAATCCATTTTCTTAACCTCGCTGTGTAGTTAGCAATTCTTATATTTGTTATTCTTTAATTGTTTCAATTCCCCTAATTGATGAGTAATTCCCTAAAACTAATATCTTGAAACAATTCCTTGTGTTTGACTCTGGATCACTTAGGTAAACCTATTGTTTTGCTTGCACTTGGGCAAGTAGTAGGAAAACTTGTACTCAACGAGGACTTATGTATTACATGATGAAGAGGTACATAGTGAGCATTTCACATGCTATGATCATGGTCTGGCTTATCGCCTAGAATTAAAGCACACAATACAGAAAAATATGGCGTATTACAGTTGCACTATATACATGCAAAACTATTAAGTCGAAACCCCAAACAAGCAAGTTTCTGGTATAGTTTCCAGAGAATTGATTTGTAGATGTTAAAGTAGAGTTTACTTTGATTTTGGGCAAAACATTTGAATTTGATGAATCATGCGATTAGCCGAGAATCGCGCGAAGAGGTTCAAGGTACCAGAGTAATTTGTGATTGCTTGAACCAACCCCATGATCAATGTACCTTTCGAATGATGACCAAGAGAAATCTCAATGGATGCGGTTGGTCGCAAATGAAAATGATAACTTCTATGAAGTCGTCAAAAGAAGTGACCTCGCGTAGAGGTAATGAAAAACACGTTTCATTTAGCTACGCGATAAGGACTGAGAAAGATCATTTGAACATTGCGATGAATGATTGAGAGTAAAGACTTATTGCGATGAGCAATCATGATGCAGAGAGTTATGACGCAAATGATCTATAGAGTTCAGGATTGATGCGGTCAGGAAAGCTATGCGGAGCAGAAGCGATGATACCACAGTTCTTCCTTGCCAAAGAACATGAACACAAGGATGCATCTGTAAGATATAAACTCTTCCAATTTTTTTAATATTGCATCCTTATATTAATGTGCATATTTACGTATATACATTTACCTTTGTAAGTATTCTTATTTGTAAACCAGTATTCAATTTTAGTATATCCTTTAATCTCACAAGGGGATTGCGTGGTTCGCCGCAAAGCTATAGGTTCGTCCGGTAGGATTCATAAGATGAAGTGAGAAGGACTGATTCAAACACATTAGGTAATCTGACCTTTTAGTACATCTAAGCTAAGAGTTGATTTCATTGAGAAGCGTTAGAGTCTTTAGGAAGTACGAATCGTCTGGTCAAATCTTGGAGTTCGTAAACTTTCAAGAAGCAATGAATGCGCTGAACCTCAAGGCATGAGTAGTCTGCAGGTTTATTACGCCACATGTAATTTGACATGACATTAACCGTACGATAACCACACATGTAACCCTAGTTAAGAATGCTTCCCTTACAAAATCCTTCACAATAAGACAAAGTGCTGAGAACCCAACAATCCACCTTCTTGCCATATTATGTGACAAGTTTACACAATTTGAAGGAAGGCGAGAAAGGTTGGAAAAGGCTGAGAGAGAAACTATAGGAATGAAAGGAAATGTAAGGGAATAAGCAAAAGAAGGTGGAAAAATGAACAAGAATAAAAGAAAATGTAATAAGAAGAAAGAAGAGGTGCAAAAGCCGGTTGAGGAGGAAGGAATGTATTTTTCCATTGGAAAGCACTTCCTCTCCTATTGTTGAATCTATTGGGTTAGAGAGAAGGGCCCAAGAAATGACTGAACAAATGAAAGCAATGAAGATGGAGAGGAAGCAATTTGGAGAGTTTGAGAAATAACCGACGAAAAGCTGCTGTAAAGGGAGGAAGTACTTACTTGCGAAGAGGGAAAGAGAAATACTTTCAAGATATCCCTAGCATGTACAAGCAGGGGAACGTGAAAAGGAAAGTGGAGCAAAAAGTCTCAACAAGGGCCTTTCAAGGCCATAGCATTGGCCCTTTTTTTGACGTTTTCGGAAGGAACCAAAAAACTGAGTCTAGGGCATCACTATTCGGCTTTTGTGAGCAAAAGACTGCAATATTACTAAAAATGAGACGACCCAATAGTTAGATGTGAACTTTCGAGACCTCCAACACTATTTTAAGTTGGGTCATTTCTTCCTAGGCCATAGCGTTTGCTCTTTTTTCGACGTTTTGGAACGGAACAAAAAAACTGAGTCTGGGAATAACTGTTCGGCTTTTGTGGGCAACAACATCATCATTACTCAAAATGAGACCACCCAATAGTTAGATGTGAACTTTCGAGATCTCGGACACTGTTCTAAGTTGGGTCTTTACTTTCTAGGCCATAGCATTATATTGACTCTTTTTTCAACCTTTTGGGACGGACCAAAAAATTGAGTCTGGAGCATCACTGTTCGACTTTTGTGGGCAAGGAACTTCAATATTACTCAAAATGAGACCACCCAACAGTTAGATGTGAACTTTCGAGACCTCTCACACTGTTCTAAGTTGGGTCGCTGCTTTCTAGGCCATAGCATTATATTGGCCCTTTTTTCAACCTTTTGGGACGCAACAAAAAAATCGAGTCTGGAGCATCACCGTTCGGCTTTTGTGGGCAAAATTTTTTAATACTACTCAAAACGAGACCACCTAGTAGTTAGATGTGAACTTTCGAGTCCTTTGACACAGTCATAAGTGGGGTCGTTTCTTTCTATGCCATAGCGTTGGCACTTTCTTTGACGTTTTCGGACGGAACCAAAAAACTGAGTTTGGGACATCACCGTTCAACTTTTGTAGGCAAAAAACGTTAATACTACTCAAAACAAGACAACCCAATAGTTAGATGTGAACTTTGGAGACCTTTGACACGGTCATAATTCGGACCGTTTCTTTCTAGGCCATAGCGTTGGCCCTTTCTTTGACGTTTTCTGACAGAACCAAAAAACTGAGTCTGGGGCATCACCGTTTGGCTTTTGTGGGCAAAAAACTTTAATACTACTCAAAACGAGACCACCCAGTAGATAGAGGTGAACTTTTGAGACCTTTGACACCGTCATAAGTCGGGCCGTTTGTTTCTAGGCAATAGTGTTGGCTCTTTCATCGATGTTTATGGACGGAACCAAAAAGTGAGTCTAGGGCATCACCGTTCGGTTTTTGTGGGCAAAAAACTTTAATACTACTCAAAATGAGACCATCAAGTAGTTAGATGTGAACTTTAAAGACCTTTTACATGGTCATAAGTCGGGCCGTTTCTTTCTACGCCATCGCGTTGGCTCTTTATTCGACAAATTCGGACGGAACAAAAAAACTGAGTCTGGGGCATCACTGTTCAGTAATTACAGTGTACACATTTTTTGGTCAAAATGCTCGAACATCGATTGGAAGAAATCGGTGTAGCAGTACATGACAGTCGTGCATTTTGAGACATGATATTTTTCCCTTATTTGCATTCACGCATCGTGAGATATTAGAAACAAATCCATGGGGAAACTTAACTGCTTTCAAGAACTTATAGAACACAATCCGCTCACTGCTAATTTAGGTATAGCTCGCATGTGGTTTCACCAATTGGTTACCCACTTCCACCAAATGTAAATCCTTTCTTATTTTCAAATCTTGTAAATCCTTTCGTTTTTCCTTCAATGTTCAACAGCGTACCGATCAAGTTGTCACAAACATTTTTTTCAATGTGCATTACATCAAGTTTGTGACGAATAAGTAGTCTCGACCAATAAGGAAGATCGAAAAAAATACTCTTCTTAGTCCAACTAAGAACTCTTTTTCTTTTTCTATCTTTTAATGAAGGATGCTTACTCATTACTGAAAACTCCAAGTAATCTAGTTGTTTCAAGATTTCTTGGCCATTCATTACCACTGGAGCTGCTTTACACTCTACTTTCCATCATGCAACTTACTTCTACGCCAAACATGATTATCTGGAAGATACCATTGATGTCCCATGAATGCTATTTTTTCACGTATCCCGAACGATGATCTATCCCCCATGCAAATGGGACATGTCGTATATCCTTTTGTACTTCAACCAGATAGATCATCATATGTCGAAAAGTCATTAATTGTCCACAACAAGGCTGCATTCAATTGAAAATATTGATCTGCCAGACAATCATACGTATGCACACCAAATGTCAATAGATTTTTTAGTTCCTCAAGTAATGGTTGTAGGTACACATCAATTTCCCTGCCAGGAGATTTAGGACTGGGAATGAGCAATGACATGTATAAGTTTGACTCTTTCATGCATTTCCATGGTGACAAACTATACGAAATTAACACCATAGGTCACATATTGTACGAGGTACTCATATGACCAAACAGATTGAATCCATCTGCAGCTAACTCAAAGTGCATCCATCCCTCTGCATCGGCTAGATGTCTCAAGACATCCTCTGTTTCCACTCGTTTATCCTTATGTCATCGCATGTCAGCCGAACTTTCTTGTGATACAATCAATTGCTGTAATCTTGGCACCACCAGAAAGTAAAGCAATATCTTTTGTGGAATTTTATTTCTTGATTTGTTGGAATTAATCATGTATCGAGACTCACCACAAGTCGGAGTTGCAAATCCTCGAACTCCTTCCATAACATTACACAGTCATACTTACAAGCATGAATATTGTCGTACCCTAGGCCCAAATCACGCAATTTTCATTTGGCTTCATAGAATGAACTAAGGATGTGGGTACCACACATTGGAAACAATGTTTTATTAACTCTAACATCACATTTAAGGACTTGTTGCTCCAACCACTGAGAACCTTCACATGCATCATTTTAGCCAAAAAGTTTAGTGACGAAAATTCTAAACAGTCGAGGTATAGCTCACAACTTGCTTGATTTAGTAACTTCTTAAATACCACGTTTCTTCTATCTTCTTCTAAATCTAAACTTTCTTCCATCTCTTCTACTTGTTCAATACCAGCTTGTAAATCATGCAACATATTCAACATTTCATTTTCTTCAGTAATTGAGTTATTGCTAGTTTCTTCATCAAAAGGATTACTACTACTCGTTCCTTCATCAAATGTTTGCATACCTATGTTCAAGTTTACAGGCTCTCCATGATACACTCAGTTTATATAGAAGGAGGCTATTCCAATGGTTAATAGATATCGCCTCACACCCTCTAAGGTGTCCCAGTTTGAATTCATACATTTCTTGCATAGACACCTTATTTTTCTGTAATTATTTGTGTGATCTTTTGCAACCTCTAAAAATTGAAAAAACTCTTTTCTGTACTCAACATAAAACCTATCCCTAAGTTTCATCCAACTCTTGTCCATCTCGTTAAAAACCTTAACAAATAAATATGTTAGATTAGTTTTATACATCTTCTATGCGAGCCTCTCTTTTTCTCTTTTTCTTTTCCTTTCTTTCTTTCTTTACTTCACAATCCAACAAAGTCAAAACACAACTATTAATTTTAAATACTATACATTTTTGTGCAAGAGTCCAATTGAATAAAGTGTTGAGTAGTTAAAAGTAAGAAAAGGGTTAAAACAGAATAAAATATCTCCTACAACAGAAAATCACAAAAAAATATTCTCAATTTACATAAATCATACATAACATTCTCTTAAGCCTACAATTGAATGCATTGTCTACGTTCTGCCTTGTTCGTATAACCCAAAGTCCTTCTATCACTGTGCTTCAATATTCTAGAAAAACAAGATTCAATATTTAACAAGTTAACAATTTAAAACAAAAAAATGTAAATAAAAATTTGAGAGTAGGGATTTAAACCATAGAGTCATGATTCAGATTCTCAAATGCAGCTTCCAATCTCCTTTCCTGTGTTTATGAATTCTAGCTCAAAATGATAAACTGTTAGCTTAATGACATAATTTTAAATTTTAAATGATTACTTCGAAAAGAATATTACCTTAGTCAATTTCTTTAGCCCCATCGACTTCTTCAGTTATGTCATCCAAAGGTTTAAATTGAATCCAATTTTGAGCACAAATGAGTGCCTCTGCAGTTTAAGGAGTTAATGAACCTCGAAAAGAACCTAACACCCGTCCTCTAGTGCTAAAGGCTGACTCATAAGACACAGTTGATATAGGAATACTGTAGATGTCTCTTGCTACTTGACTAATGATCTTAAATCGAGAGGAATTCGCCTTCCACCAATTTAGCAAATCTAAATATTCATCTTCTATGCGAGCCTCATCTAGATAATGAGCCACCTCTGTTTTAGCATCATCTACACATGTTTTGTTGCTTTGTTTAAAACCTATCATGAACAGCAACATGTGCCTTATAAGATCCACCAGATGAATTAGAAGGTATTTCACTTTGACTTTGAAAGCCAAATCCTTCGATAGGAGTCCATGATTGTGTTTGTGAATATTTTTCTTTTGACACTAACATTCTCATATAATAATCATCACACAATCGACGAAATGCTTCTCCAACCCTATTCGCCCATTATTTTGTACTATCTTTCTCCTAAAATTCATTAAAACAATAATTCACATAAACCAACATGTACCTAGGGTCAAGAACTACAGAAACATATAATAATAAATTGTTCTTCTCACTTGTAGTTATACCCCAATACTTGTTGAATTTTGTCTGCATGGTTAATGTCATTTGACTCAATAATGCATTCTCATACAACGAGTATTCATGAATTATTTCTTGGATCAAACAAAGTTGGTGAAAAAATATGTTTGAAGTCACAAACATAGATGCAGAAAACTTCACTGTTACCTCTGAAAAAGTCTTTAAGAACTTTATAAACACTTTTGCATTATCCCAATCTTCAACAATATGAATATCATCATTTGGCAAATAACTAGGGTCATGCTCCTCTAATCTTTCAAACGTCTTTTGACATTTAATTGCTCCATCCAACACAGTAAAAGTAGAATTCTATCGTGTTCGAACATCCATCGTAAGACAATTTTTTGTTGACATTTTATCTTCTTTAGCAAGATCTTTAAATATTTGGAGTCTAGCAGGAGATGACCTAACATACTTCACATCATTTCTGATTTGAATGATAGACACATGCAAATCTTTTAAGGCATCACTAACAATCAAATTAAGAATATGGGCACAACATCTAACGTGAATAAATTCACCATCCAACACTAACCCATTTCTACCTCTAAACTTTTTAACCAAGTATGCAATGGCTACATCATTTGAACTCGCATTATCAACTGTTATAGTAAAGAGCCTATCAATACCCCAACCTTCTAAGCACTTTTCAATGGCTCTACCTATTTTATCTCCTTTATGATTAGTTATTTGAAAAAAGTTCAAAATCCTTTTGTGCAAATTCCAATCATCATCAATGAAATGAGCCGTTATAACCATATAATTAATATTTTGCACAGAAGTCCATGTATCATTTGTTAAACAAACTCTTTAGCCACTTCGAGTTAATACAATTTTTAACTTTTTTTTTTCTCCTTCATATACATTTGAAAACAATCCTTTGCAACAGTTACTCTTGATGGAATCACAAACTTTGGATTTAATGCCCGACAAAATTGATAAAATCCTTCACTTTCTACAAATTTAAATGGCAATTCATCCAAGATAATCATACTAGCAAGCATTGTTCTACAATTTTTTTGAGTGAAGGATGTAGCCATTAAACTACTTTCAAAATCTCCCTCTCCTTCAACGTTATCTTCCAATGGATCTACGTACTTCTTGCATTTCTCTAAATGTCTTTTTAAATTTGTTGTACCATTTCTTTTGGAATCACAAGCATATGAAGTCCCACAATGTTTACAAGCAACCCTAGGATATTTAGGATCACATCCTTCTACTTTTATAAAATGTTCTCATACCGATGGTGGTAGTTTAACCGGTTTTCTTTTTCCTAACACTGTACTAGAACAACTTTGTTTTGAAGTTTCGTCTCTAGATAATGAAATCTTCCTAATAATCATCAAACAAAAAAGCACACAATTTTTAACTAAAAATCATCCAAGAATACAATAAGTAAAGCATATCGTAAAATACAAATGCACCAAATTTCACATTGAAGAAAATATCTATTCTTGCCAACATGAGCTTAGCTTAACTGGCACCTGGATGTACCTTTGGACAAGAGGTCACAGGTTCAAATCCACACCTCTGCATTTATTACAATACCTTTACAAACAAAAAATATCTATTCTTTTATAATTGAGAACCTTTCCAAAGCCTGAACCCAGACCAAAATAAAATGAACCTAAGTAGACATGCACATAGAAAGATTAGAGGAATTAAAGAGAATATGTGTGACCTAACGGGAACATGACAGGAGTCAACAAAATGAATCTAAGGAGGCATGACAAGAACCAAAACTTTATCATTGATTTAACACTAATTAAAACCAAGCTGTGCTAATGCTTTGCATCAAAGCAATTATGAGTGAACATAATGAGTAAGAAAGCACAAAAAGAGTGGAAATGGTCAAAATAATAATAACTTTTATCACAACAAAGTCATGACAAACAAATTCAATAACTATGTACCTATATAATAAACGCTACAACGAGGACGAGCAGAGGGCATTTGCTTCTTAATAAGATGTTCCTAAATCCTAACCCTGTCATAGGCTTCAGTTACTTGTAACTGTAATTAACAAAAACCAATTTTCTCAGCTGCATATTCATATAACATCCTTTTTTTTCCCTTTCCATAGTACCCAAAACAAAAAAAAAATGGAGAACAGAACCATGTCGTGACCCCCTGAAAAATCCTTTAGCTCTTTAGTTATATTATTCATTCCATAGGTTTCTGCATATGCAATTCTTTGGAGCCAGACCCTATCCCTCTCCTTCATCTCGGATTCAAAAGAGATTGATTACAAACACTGTAATTATTATTATTAGATAAAAAGCAAACAAGATTATGTGTTCTCTTCATCTAATTTTTAATGATAGAATTGCTATGTCATTTCAAAAGAGTTCATTTCTTCAATCTCCCTTCTAATAATATGATTAGTGAGCATTCTTTGCACAATTTACAGGCCAACAGAAGCTTCAAACTTGGAAAAATCAATAAACAGTAATGGCCCACAAAAGTTTGTAACTTCATTTTGGTAATTTTATGACGAAAGCAAAAATGAAATAAATCTTAAAAAGAAATAACCAACAGTTACTTCTCTGTCTCAACACTAATTTGTAGCCAATAAAATGGAGGGAATGAGCATAACAAGGAATTGCACACCGGCTTGGTGGAAAGAAATCAAGGAAAAGAAATCAAGGAAAAGAAATCAACGAACAGAAAATCGGAATGAAATTATAGAATAGAAAACAGAATCAGGCTTCAGACAGAGTGTTCTCAATCATAAAATTATCAGACAATTGTAGGCAAATCAAAGTATCAATCATCACTGACTTGATTCAGCAAGAACAAATAGAAATGAAAACAAACATAACGGAGAAAATTGGCGAGTGAAGAGATGCCTCAGTTCAGCGGGGTAGCCAACATGGAATAAACCATAAAAAATGACGAACAACGAACATGGTTTATTCTTTCTAGGCGAATGAGAGAAGACCCACGAAGGAGAATGACGGAGAATGAAGAGATCCACGGAAGAAAATCCACAGAGAACAAAGGAGATCCACAGAGAACAAAGGAGACCCACAGAGAACGAAGGAGAAAAGAAAATGAATTTTAACCTAATCGGTTGAACCGAACCAATGGCCCGAACCGAACCGAATCGTAAGAACATGCTCAAACGAAGACTATCATTCTTTTAAACCGATCCAAATCGGTTCGGGCCATCGGTTTGATTGTCTACACCCCTAGAAAAATGTATGTCAACAATCATCCGGTTGAAGGAGAAAAAGCGACAAACAAAATGGGATACTTTCATTAAATAAAGATCTGTTACACTGATTTTTTAACCCCCCGCCCAAAAAAAAAAAAAAGAAGAAAAGAGATTATCATATATGGGTTTCGAACTAATTAACAAATGCAATTGTCAAACTACAAACTTGACATGGCAGTGAATGAAATTAAGTACAATGGCAGCGAAGAGGAACTGTCACACCATTTGGTTTTCTTCTCTCCCTAGCAATGGCTTCTTTTATCATAGGCAGCTTTTGGTGCACTTTTCTCCATATGTGATTTATAGCACCATCTGGAGGAACTGGTCCAATACCACCCGGATGGCCATTTTCATATTCAAAAACAGGTTGAACCCGAGCCATATATAGCCGAAATCTGTTCCTCTGTTCTTCTGGAATGGTTCTAAGGTGCTTTACAAGCCAGTTTGGTTTCAATGCATCATTTACAGCTACAAAAACAGAGAATTCTGAGTAATCCACCATGTCTTCAAATGGAAGCTCGATGTTGTCGCTCACAACCACAGGTATACAGAGACTTTGGATGGCGTCGAAAAGTCGGCACGATGTAGGGGTATCCCCAGCTGGGTGTAAGCAAAACTCTGATGATCTCATACCTTTGATAGATTGCTCCTTACCTGTGGCATTTGGGAACCCTTCTTCCATTATAACATCAAGCTCATTAACCAGCAAGTCCCAGAGTTTCTCCCTGACCAATCCTCCCTTTTATATGAAAATAAGTAGAAAGAATCAGCATCAGAAAAACTTAAGTAGCTGAAGCAGTTAATGTAAATATATCCTCAAATTGTAAGTAGCCGGTTTTCAAGAATTGTTTGTCTGTACTTCAGAACAGAAAATATAAGAAAGATAAGTTTAATTTCAGTGGTCTTTAAGGATTGCAGTTATTCTCCATCTGACTTCATGAGATTGAGAATAAACAAATAGTGTAACAATTTTAATATTTGTGAGGCTCTTGGACATAGTTCCTGAGAAAACTATTCGAGCATAATACCAAGTTTTCTCCAATACTAACTTGAACACAGAATGATAACTGAGCTCTAAGTAAATCCATGAATAATAAACAACTTAACAGAAACATTGGGAACTGATCCAGTAAGAACATGCTCAAACGAAGACTCACTTTTAAAATTATTACAGATTCCAGTACTTAGCTCAATCAGAATCAAACTTAAGTCTATAACCACATGGTTTAAGCTATCACAGTTCATATGAGCATGACTGCGTGCACCAATGTGTAAGAAATCCATATCATTGGAACAACCTCCATAAGAAAACTCTTCTACTTGTATCCCTAAGAGAAAACATCCTTCCCAAGTTTTAAGCTGGAATAAGCATATACTCAGACTATCATGTATGAGTACACAATGGAAACTTAGAAAGATAAATCGTCGTTTCTGAAGCAGAATTCAGCATTACAATATACAATAGCATAAAATAAAAAAATGAAATGTTTGTTTTGGATAAAAAACCTCTTGGCCTTAAAGTTCAAGTAACAATCTAGTCTTCAAACTTTAGTTTTTAATGATTTAGTCCCTATACTTTCAAATTCGTAGCAATTTAGTCCCCACCAAGTAAATTTTATCAAGGTTAAGTGTTAATTTTTATTACATTACAGCTTATTATTTATGGTTTATAAACAAATTTGATCCCAATTCATATCTACATGTGTAAGAAATTTAATCAACTGTTAATAATACATGACGAGGACTAAATTGTTATAAATGGTAAAGTATAGGGACTCAATTGATACTTATTTAAGCCTAAGGATTAAATTATTAAATTGTGAAGATTCTGGGACAAAATTGTTTCAAATTAAAAAGTTGAAGGGGCTAAATTGTTACTTCCACAAAAGTTCAAGGACCAAAAGTGGTGTTTTAAAACTTTTTTTTTTCTATCCACTGGGATCATTCAAACAACTTAAATTTGGACTAATCGCACAAAGAACAACAATCTAACTATCAAAACATTCAAAGGAATGGCTATCATGATTTGACATTACGCCCTGAAAAATATATGGATATAAGAATGAAGGTGGCCCCTTAAAATTATAGACCATCCCGATGCCGTTTAAAAATTATATAGACTAAATTTCAAATGAATTCACGGCAAATCTCTAGTTGATAGGATAGGAGATTACGAGAGCTTAAGTTGGCTTGAGAAACTGGCATGTAGCATACTGATTGAAATAAGATATTTCATACTAACCCGATGCCTATGTTTCGCCCCTTTGAAATAAAGTAAGGTCTGACGCTTCTTGTTTGCTGATAAGTGCAGCCTAGGTAGTAAATGGGTGTATGGCACAATCACATCCTTAAGTACCGAAACTTGACTGTGCTGAATCATATCTGGCGAGGAACCATTAGAGGACTTTGTGTCGAGCCTAAACCAACCGCCAAAATCTACCACAAGCAGAACAGCTGGAGCTATCTCGGCTTTGACGTGCCACATCGCAACTGGGTCTGTCAAAGAATGCTTCAAGTTTTAACATTACCTGACAATCCAGAGGACTAAATCAAAAACTGCTAAAGTACACAACAGTATTAGTTCTTAACGTCTTGATAGCATCAAGGAGGGATATCTCGAAGTCTTAACAAAAAGGTGTTTATTGTAAAAGTCGCTAAAACAAATGATTAAACCTCTCAATTTATTGAGGATTTTAACCTATTAACCAAACAAACTCCAACTTGCATGAAATAGTTCATCAAATTCTCCACTTTACAGGACAAATTTAAGCTACTAACAAAATAGACAACCTGATCAACCACAATAAAAGACTAATGAACAAATAAAAAACTAAAGAATCCTACAAATGAAACTGGACCAGTTCCATTTCCTCCAGTCTCATGTTCTTCACTTTATTAAATTTCTAACAGTAAGATCTATTAATACCAGAATCAGCATGATAGATTTGAATCACTTTTTAACAACCACAGCAAGCTGAATCATTCTCATCGAGCCTCCCCTCTCTCTCTCTCTCTCACACACACACAGCACTTCAATTGCTAAATTTTAGACTTGGAGATAAAAAGAGAAACTTACCAGTGAGAACAAAAACGTGGTCTCTCCCACCAGACTTCTTCCAAGCATCAGTACTCTTAAGAAAATCCATCACATTCCTTTGACGCTCATAATCCTCATTACCCACCTTCTTCCTGAACGCCCCCTTCGCCATTCCCAACTGCATTTCAGCACTCATGGTAGCGAAAAATGGCACAAAAATCACATCGGCTTCCTCAGCTTCGAAAACCCTCTTGGCAAAAGATCCATCTCTCTGCTCCTGTGGCGTCATTAGATCCCCCAAAATCCAATACTCCGCACTGTACTGCTTGATCAACGGATTCTCCGGATATGGAGGGAATTGGAGGGGTTTCTTCATCTGGGTCGATCTAATTTCACGATCTGCATCGCTCCCGAGCCTGGAATCGGACCGGATGGCCCAATACTGATCCAGAAGGCCATAGTTGAGGGATCTAGAAAGGTCTGCAATGTAGACTTTGATGGATTGGTGTGAAGAAGGAGGGATGTTTGGATTGAAGAGAGATGAAGAAGAAGAGGAAATGGGGTTGGAAGATGAAGTGAAGAGAAGGAAAATGGAGAAGAGTAGGGTTAAGAGAAGGGTGAGGAGAAACAGAATTGGAATAGAGCATAGACAAGAGTTTGTTTTCTGAGCCATTTCTGTTTTCATAATCACTGGATTTTCGTTTTTCATTGATTTCATTTTGAGAATGAAATACAATGGGAAGAAAGAAGAGAGGATTTTCGAACATAAGAATTTCACGTGAGACGCACGATCAAATTTTTCAATCAAAATTTACCCAATTAGTTTATAAAATATTTTAATTATTTTCTTTATATGAGCCATAAGAAGGAATGTATAAAAATCTAAAAATCTATACATTTTGGAATGTGATAAAACAACTGTAACAAAACTTAGAGTGACCTAAGTTAACAGGAGAGGAAACAACAATGAAAACAATAAGTAAAGATAGTAGTGACACGCAACATTGTTAACTTAGTTCGATAACACAGTATCTACATCTAGGAGTCTTTGACCAGAGATCAAAGATCTTATTTCTTTTATAATCATAAATCATAATCAACCTATTATGATTCTTTGTACAAAGATTCACACACTCTCTCACTTAATACTAATAGTGATACAGTTTATTGAATCGGAACTTTATCACTACAATATCAAAATTGGATTTTGCTAAACAAAATCCTTCCCCTTAATCATCACATACATCAACAACTAGTGTTTCTACAATTCATCTTCTAAAGAAGTTTTAACTTCCAACATCAAGGAAACTCTACAACTAATCACATTAACAAAAGATAACTTACACACTATTGGTTCTACTAAATAACTTGATAAGCAGATCTTCAAAAAGTCTTTTTCACACTTTTCACGTTGATGATTGTAGCTTCGAAAAAACCTACTTTCTTTTTCGTGCACCTCAAAAAGTGAACGAAACCACAATATAAATCTTCACCAGCAAGAAAAGAATATTAAAAAACAAAAAAACAAAATAAAATCCATGTTCCAATAGAATATTCTTTAAAACTTTATTTAAATGCTCTCTTTTTGCCATGTCATTCCACTAAGGACAGAGCTGAACAAAATAACATTTGCGAGCCCACAAATCTTCTAACAAACTCTCCCTTAGGACCTCTTCTAACAAACTCTCCCTTGGGACCAACTTCCTTGATTTGTTCAGACATGCATAAACAGGAAGACACACCACCAAAACTAATAACAGCTTCATATCCATTGAGAATTACAAAAAAATGAAACAACAAAAAGAGAGGCAAAAAACAAAGAAGGCTACCATGAATAGTCAAAACAAAAGCCACTAACATTCCAACCAGAAACAAACAACAAAAACACCACCACCACTCCCCCTTGAATGTTGAAGCAAAATTACGAAGCACGGCTAAAGGACGCGAGATCCACAAGGACATTGTGAATAGTCTGGATAACTTAGTAGGTCTGAAAGAAGGCGGAAGATCGGAAACATGAGACCCTTGAAAAAGTTTGTAACTTAACGACAGCTTCTTTAGAGGAGGACCTGCAACATCTGACTTAGAGATGATATTTGGGTGTTGAGATAATAGAAAGCCACACAACAGGCGAGGGAAGCAAATGAAAATGTTTGTCCAAACGTATCAACATGGCGTAGAATATGCTGAAAGACCAGCTCACCAACATCAACCTTCGCACCAGTTCCAATCTGATAGATCAGATACGCTAACATAGTAGAGATAGTGGATTGATGGGAGGTAGGGTGCTTGTTTGCAATCCCAATCTTGTGAAGGATAGCATATTTAATTCTCAATTTCATCATAAGAAACTGACCATTAGACGGCCAATGACGAGCAAAACCACTTGTGGACACAATCTTCAAAATGAAATGATATACATCAATAGGAATGGTAGGTACATTTTGAGGAAGCTTGCACCGGCCAGACTTAGTGGTAACAACTTCTTGCCCACAAGAGGAAACACGAGTCTGAAACTTCAAAGGACTAGGGAAAAAATGAGGAATTAACTCAGTAGAAATAGGTTTAGCTCCTGAAGTGGTGTGTTCATCACGTACCAATGGAGGATCGGGTATAGAGGTAGATGTGCAATCAGGATGTGGAGCCGACTCAGTAGCAGTGTCAACAAAAGATGAGTGCATGTGAGCACAAGAGTCTGGGACCTTAGGATCCCGATCAAATTCGGTAAACAGGTAATCGTGGTATCAGTAGATTGCTTGGCTGGGATGAGACAAGAGCAAAAGTGGTCGTGATAGAACGTTTGGATGTCGTCCGATGAGGTGAAGAATGAGTGCCAAACAAAGCTTCATACAGTTTATCGGCATTTGAGGGATGAGAGACAAAAGGTTTCTTACCTTTTACAGAATTTGGCTTCTTGGTGAGAGATAAACTGGTAGAGGCTTTCCTCTTCAAAATATCAAAGAGGACCACATTGTCTTCACTGGTGGAGTTGGAATCAACAACAATAGTCTAGGCTAATTCAGAGTCCAAAACATAAAACCTAGCGTAACAAAAGGAGGAAGCACGAGAAATGACAGGAGAATTACCCTTGCCTGAAACCTTTTTCGAAGAGCCAAGAGAACAAAAAGAGATAACCGAAGGAGCTTTATGCATAGAGTGAGAAGACTCGAAGGATGAAGATTTTGGAATCTCACTAATTTTGCGCAGTCTTCTCAAGGGATTGTGAGCCGAAATTATCTTCAACCTTTTAGGTTTGCCAGTGGGTATAGAACTAGTCGATGGATTTGACATTGTGGGAATAACTAACTGATATTACTTTGTTCGGGTGGATACCATTGTAGATGACGAGATCAACTTAAGAAGGAGAAGTCGAGCAATAATGGAGTGAAAACTCTGAAGAAGATGAAGTGATAGGTAATAGAGAGAATTTGAATTCAAATAAATTCCTTGTGAGTTGAACATCACATAGTGAGCCAAACAGGAGAAAACAGAGGGCCCATAACATAAGGCTTGTAATTGCTATTTGATAAACTTACAAACTCCAAGTCCAGCACGAAACTTTTCAAATACGATAAATTCTAGTGGTTTAGTGAGAATGTCAGCTATCTGAGCGAAGCTTTGAACATGTTCTAGAGAGATTGCTTTGGTTTCAACGAGTTCACGAATAAAATGATGTCATATATTTATATGCTTAGTATGACTGTGTTGTACAAGATCCTTTGAAATGTTGACAACGCTTAAGTTGTCGCAATAAAGAAGCATGGTGTCTTGAAGAATGTCATATTCAGAAAGCATTTGTTTCATCCACGGGAGTTGAATGCAACTACTACCACCAGCGATGTACTCAGCTTCAGCAGTAGATAAAGAAATATAGTTCTACTTCTTGCTAAACCAGGCAATAAGATTATTTCAATGGAAGAAACACCCTCTAGAAGTACTTTTGCGATCTTCAGCACAACGTGCCTAATCTGCATCACAGTAACCTACCAGGATAGAGGTGGTGTCAAAAGCGTACCATAGTCCATAATCAGCTGTTCCTGAGACATATTTCAGAATGTGTTTAGCACACTAAAGATGAGAGGCGTGAGGATAAGCTTGATATCTGGAGGAGACACCAACAGCAAAAGCAATATCAGGACGACTAGCCGTGAGATAGAGAAGACTACCAATGATGTTATAATACAAGCTCTCATCAACCTTTTCTCTAAGAATATCCTTAGAAACTTTGAAGTGAGTTGCAGCTGGGGTTCACTTAGCTTTTGCATTAGAAATATCAAATTCCTTGATTAAGTTGCGAGTATATTGTTCTTGAAACAAAAAGATTCATGTGTCACACTGATAGATCTGAAATCTCAGAAAAAAGGACAGTTCACCAACCATACTCATTTCAAATTCACACTTCATGAGATCAAAAAATTCGAATATCAATTTTGAAGGATGACCACAGAAGATAATGTCATCCACATAGACTTGTGCCACAAGAAAGTCAGAACCCTTCTTTCGAACAAACATAGTTTTATCAGAACCCCTATTGGAGAAGCTTTTGGTTATAAGATATTCAAACAGTCTGGCATACCAAGCACGAGGTGCTCTTTCAAATCGTACAAAGCCTTGTGCAGTTTGTAGACATATTCAAGGTGGATAGGATCAATGAAACCTTTAGGCTGACCTAGACTCCTTCTGATATATATCCATTTAGAAAAACACTCTTGACATCCATATGAAATAGTTTGATCTTTCGGATATAGGCTAGACCCAAAAGATGACATATGGCTTCAAGACGGGAAATGGGAGTGAAGGTTTCACTAAAGTCAATGCCTTCAATTTGAGCATACCCCTGTGCCACGAGGCGAGCCTTGTTTTTTATAACATTGTCTTTCTCATCTGACTTGTTTTTAAAAATCCACTTTGTACCGATAATGTTTGCATCAGTCAGATTTGGAACAAGCTCTCAAACCATATTACGTTTGAATTGAAGAAGTTCTTTCGCTTTAAATAAAATATTAATTAAATATGATTTAATTAATTATTAATTAATTAGTTGATTTGAAATTCCTATTAATTTAATATTTTTTAAATTAATAGAATCTCATTATTCTCTCCTACTCCCTTTCTTACTCCATGAAGAAAAGAGAATTATAAATATGTAGAAGAAAATAATATTCTTCAATCAATTAATAAAAAAAAAAAAAATCAATGATTTTGCTCTCTGCAAAAAGAGTTGCTCTCTAAAACTTTTTACAGTCCAATTGGTTCCCACAAACCAATCTTATCCCAAAGGATAAGAAGGTCTTCGGCAGGTGGTGTCCTAAATTCGGTGGATTATAGATTTAGTGACGTCAACAAGAGTAAGTTCTTTGAATTTTTTAATTTTAAAAGCGTGCTTACTTTTTTATTTAGAATTTTGATTTTAAATATTGTCAATGTACTGGTATTTTGGGATTCCCAAATTAAATTGAGGAATGGTTCTACAAAATCTTCCGCTGCCAAGGGCTTTTATCCCTTCATGAACAACACAATTGTCTTTTGAAAAGCTGACAAAAAAACCTTAATCACACAATTGGCATACATTGATAAGGTTTGCTGACAGACCTTCAACAAGTCTGACATCTTTAAGAATGGGAGCACCGAAATGATTGATATTTCCCTTACCAATTACATTATCTTTTACACCATCTCCAAAGGTAACTTGGCATGTTTTGCTCACTTCCAAATTCAATAACTATTGCCAGCCATGTGTCTAGAGAAACCTCTATCAAAGTACCAGTCTTCATAATTTAGAGAATAGACTGTTGTAAAGGCAACATTGCACTTATCAAGTGATTGTGTTCTTTTCTTTTCCATAGTTTTACCAGAGGATTCAGTATTCTGAACATTTCTTCTAGTGGGGAAAACATTTTAGATAGATCGAGTAGACTTACCGAGATGATGAAGTTTACAATAGACCGGTCTAATGTGACATGGTTTTCCACAGTAGTGACAGATCCATCTCTTAGTAAAGAGAATCATTTTGTTGGACGTGTTGGAATTTTTGTCCTAAAACTGGTAGTTTGTAATCATATTCTGTTCAATAAAGTCGTTATTGAGTTATTGAATATTATAATCTTAAATCCAATAAATTAAGCCCCGAGGCTATTTTTGAGTAAACTTGAACTTTATGTCTAGACATAACGTGGATCAAGTTCGAGTATATAGCCCAAATAGTCTATAGTATATGAATAAAGGTTGGACGCCTTATTTAGAGAAACTATGTATGCGGCCCGCTTTGTAGTAAGTACAAACGAGGTGATCCTGAATCGTTCATATAGAGACATGAAAGTGGGGGCATCCTATGTAAAGTGATTACATAAAACTGAACCATGAATTAGTCACTTTTACGTTATAACACCGTTTACTGTTTAAAACTGACTATCTCGATTATTGATGACCTAGGTAACTTAATCTTAATCCTGAGCTAACTATGAACTCATGTTCACACGAGATTACCCTTAGATCTGCATAGGTGAGGTCAGCTCATTAGCGTTGGTTCAATAAGCCTCCCATTTTAGGGGTAAGATTGGGTGGATAGCTGGGGACATAGGGTGCAAGACGGAATTCACTCCTACCAACTTTAGGGTTAGTAGATAGGTTGTTCTCTTAAGCACTGAATCCAAGCCTTGAACAAGGGGTCCCACCCTCTCATTGGCCCGAGAGGGATTAAGTTTATTGGTTTGACCTTAAACTAATTGTTCAATAGTGGATTAGTGGGACTTAAGGAGCAAGATGTCGTCTTGGGGGTAAAACGGTATTTTGACCCAGCTAAGGTTACGAACAACCTGTGAAGGATTAACTTACTGATTATGGTTTTATCAAATGGACACAAATATATCTATAGTGAGGGGAGTGCAACTACGGGACATTAGTGAAATGACCCGTAAGTTAACGAATGTTGATTAACTCGGTCTAAAAGAGTTTAGCTAATTAATCTTGAATCGTTGGAGCCCATGATCTATAAGTCCATTAGGTTCCCCTGCTAGCTCATATGGAATAAACTTAGAACAGTGTGATGGAATAAGTCGAATTGTTCGAACTGGGAGAAGAAAGAGAAACCGACAAATATAGTGATATAATCGTCGTTTTCTTATTAGAAATAGAGTTTTATGTTTAAATAAGATTTAAATACTATAAATATGAATATAGATTCATATTAGGAAGCTCAAAATTGATGGAAATGGTCAAAGTTGTAAAAAGTCAAAATGTTGACTTTTAACTTTGAAAAGTAAAAACTTTGACCGGCCTTATATTCAAATGTGATTTGAACTTTGGAAAAATGAATGCGGATTCATGCTCGGGAGGTCGAAATTAGTCAATATGGACAAAATGATAAAAGTCAAAATATTGACTTTTGACTTGAAAGGTCAAATGATCATTTTACCCTTGGACTAAGTTAGTGGAAAAATCCAACATTTTGTTGGATAATCCCACTAACACTTAGTGGGATATGTGGCTACATGAGATGTAGACACCTAGCCCACTAAGTTCCACTAATTGTTAATGGAATATTAGGTGTTGAGATTTGACAAATTAATTACATGCATTTTTGCATGTAATTAGGTTATAAATAGGGGTGTTTTCAAATGGTTTAAAAACTTTTGCCATTTTCTAGTAATTTTAGAAATTACCTTTTTATTACACTCCAAAATCTCAACCAAAGAAATTTCTACCTTCCAATTTTCTTTTATCTCTTTTATTTTCTACACCAATTGGGTCCCACAATCCGGTTCTTTGTCCAGAGAATAGTTGGTGACTTCTAGTGGTGGTCTCGGTTTGAACTGGTAAGGAGATTTTGAAGATTTTCAAAAGCTTCAAAGGTAATATTCCCTAAAATCCTAAATTGATTAGTTTAGGGTTACATGTTAATTAGGGGCAATTAGGGTAGAATTTCGATTCTATTTCCGTTGTGCATGTTTTAGTTCTATCAGGACAAACCTTTAGTCACTTCTACAATACGATAAATAGAATCAGTAGACTTGCCTTCAGAGGCACGAACAAAAATAGTAGAACCAGTTTTTGATGTTGAATTTTCTTTAGAAAAACCTATACCCTGTTTATCATTCTTAACTTTCTCTCTGCTTAGAATATCATTAAGAGTGTTTAACGAACGGACTTTGACAATGAGTCATAGTTATTTCAAGAATTGCTCAAGTCGTTCTTTAAAGTAGAAATCATTTCCAGCAGACGAAGTTTGTCTTTAGTAAGGGTAATAATTCGTTCACACATCCGTTTCAAAACTTCTTAATCCTCTTTCCACATGGTCATAATCTCTTCACAGGATAAGGAAGCAGTCTTACTCTCTTCTTTCTCATACAGTGTAGACTCATGTTCAATTAATTCATCAGAGAGAGAACAAATCAAAGCTTTCCAATAGTCTTCACAGTCACAGTCTGATGATGAATTGCCATCAGACAAGGTAATAGTAAATCCATTTTTCATCTCCTTCAGATAAGTTGTACATTCCGCTTGGTAATTTCTATCAACCTTGATAAATTGATCGTTAGAACGATCTACATCTTTTCTTCTTAAGGCCTTAAAAGCGCTAGAGGATCCTGAATTTTGATTTCCGCTATTTAGAGAATTATGATGATTATTTCATTGAGTTCCAAGACCTCATGATTTCTTATAAAACTTGCTTTTGAATTTCAACAAACGTTTTGCATGAAGAGCAACAGTTTGAGCAAGGTTATCATCCTAAGCAGATTTTTTAGACAACCTTATAGAATCATCACTTACACTTTGGAAGGCTACATTGTTTTTTCTTCTTGGAAGTATTATCCTCAAAAGATAGTTCATAGGTTTGAAGGGAGCCAAATAGTTCATCCAGTCCCACAGTAGTAATATCATTCGTTTCTTCAATAGCTTTAACTTTCATATTAAATCATGAAGGAAGCAATCTCAGAACTTTTCTCACAAGTTTAGTATCGAACAACTTCTCCCTGAGAGAAAAAGATTCATTTGCTAGGTCCATGACACGAACATTAAATTCGGCTATGGTTTCTGCTTGGTTCTCTTTATTTTGATCGGACTTAATAGTTTTGCATATGTGTAGTGCAACTACAATACGTCACTAAGTTGGGTCATTGCACGTAATGTGGTTATCATATCTCTCTATATTGTGTGATTTAATTCTAGATGATAAGTCATGGGTCATGATCATAGCATGTGAAATGTTCGCAATGTACCTCTTCATCCCGTAATACATAAGTTCTCGTTGAGTACAAGTTTTCCTACTGCTTGCCCAAGTGAAAACGAAACAGTAGGTTTACCTGGGTGGTCCAGGGTCGAACACAGAAAATTGTTTCAAGGTACTAGTTGTAGAGAATTACTCATCAATCGGGCGAGTTGAAAGAATTAAAGAATAACTAGTACAAGAAATGTTAATTACACTGCAAGACTTTGTGAAGCAAAGTTAAGAAAAAAGTATAATAATGCGAACTAACTTGTATCAAGAGAGTGAAGGCAGGAATGTCCACGCGTATTACCATGCAAATAAGTAAAGGGATAACCTTGATGCGATTTAACTCACTAAGAAATAATTATGATTAAGGCATGCTTCTCTCGACACTACTAAAAATTTGGCCTTTTTTATGTGCAAAGCACGTCAAGAAATGTCTACCTTGATAGTCTTTGTCCATCAAGTAGGTAGACATCAAGAAAACTCAACCATCAAGAAAACTAGTTTTCTTGATGGTATTTATCATCAAGAAAGGAGACTTTGATATTTTTTGCGAATCAAGGAAACTGAATAGTCCAAAACATGTCCTCTATTTTACTTTTTCTTTTTCTTTTCTCACACCCACCTTAGCACTTCATGATCTTGATGCCCTCCTCAATGTTTACTAACGATTGTAAAGTTGAAATCCAAATTTATAAATAACTTCTACAAATTTTTAATGCCCGTGGGGATTTGAACCCTAGACAATGTATGTTATGCTCTGCAATAGGCCAGACATTTATTATGTAGTGGGAATAGTCGTAGATATCAGTCCAACCCAGGCTTAGACCACTGAACGACGGTTAAAATTATTCTCAAGTATCTTAGGAGAACAAGAGACTACATGCTTGTGTATAGAGCTAAGGATTTGATCCTTACGAGATACGCTGGCTCTGATTTCCAAATCGATAAGGATTCTAGGAAATCCATGTCGGAATCAATGTTCACCCTAAACAGGAGAGCTGTGGTATGACGTAGCATCAAGTATGGATGCATTACAGACTCTATATGGAGGCTGAGTACGTCGTTACTTGTGAAGCAGCAAAAGAAGCAGTTTGGCTCAGGAAGTTCCTGCATAATTTGGAAGTTGTTCCAAACATGAACATGCACATCACTTTATATTGAGATAAAAGTGGAGCATATTTCTGATCTATTTACAAAGACTCTCACGGCTAAAGTGTTCGAGGGTCCTCTAGAAAGACTAGGTCTACGAGATGTGTACATTAGGTAATCTAGGGCAAGTGGGAGATGTGTAATGGGTATGAGGATGCCCTAGTTTATTGTATTTGTATATATACGTTTTATGTAGTATACTTGTACATTTTACCATTTCCAATGTCAAAGGATTACTTTATTATGTATATCCCAAAGGGACTAGAGTTTTAGTCCAAGTGGGAGTTTGTTGGGATTTATGTCCTAAAACTCGTAGATTGTAAATATAATCCATTGACCTTTATTAATAAAGTGTTATTATTGTAATAATTGTTATTGATTAAATTATTAGTTTTGTTTTAATAACCCAAATCCAATAAACTAACATCCTAAGCTGTTTAATGAGACTTGAACAGTATGTAGAGACATACAGGCATCAATGTTCAAGATCAGCTTAAAGGGTCACTTATCATGGTAACACTATTGATACGGCTCACTTTGTATTTGATACAAACGCAATGATCCAACGCGTTCATGTAGTTGACATGCAAGTGAGGGTATCCTATGCAATGAGTTTGCATAAGACCGAACAGCAAAATAGTAACCATTAGATGTAACTCCGTTAATTAGTTAGGTTTCTATTTCACTAGGATGACCTAGGTAACTTAGTCTTAATCATGAGTGTATTATGAACTCCTGTTTGCGAGGGATTGTCCTTTGATTTGTACGGGTGAGAGTGGCCAGATCGCCGACTCAATAAGTTTATCATTTTGGAGACAAGACTGAGTGGGGAGCTGGGAACATAATTACACAAGATGGAATTCACTCATTCCCTACTTTAGGCTAAGTAGATGAGTGTTCCCTTAAATGGTGTCTACAAGTCTTGAACAAAGGGCCCTACCCTCACTATGGCACGAGAGGAGTTTCTGTTTATTGGTAGGATCATAAACAGGTTGTTCATTGAAGGAGCACTGGTATTTAAGGATTAAAGGTAACCCGGGGGTAAAACGGTAAATTGACCCAGCCGGTGTTACTAACATTCGTGAAGGACTAACTTACTGTTATTGGTCTATATTCGTGGACACAGAAATATATCTACAATGAGAAGAGTTCAGCTGTGAGTCTTTAGTAGAGTGTACACACAATTAACGAATATTGATTAATGTGGTTAATGAGTTTAGCCAATTAATCTCAGATCGTTGTAGCTTCTGATATGTAGATCCATTAGGTCCCCTTCTTAGCTCGTAAAAGGTAATGAGATTTATTTATATTAGTTGTAATTTGAAATGTTCAAAATTACTTTGGGAATTCATTTAATGTATAGTGATACATTATAATATAAAGTTTGTGAAACCTTATTATATAAATTTAATTTTGGATATGATTCAAAATTAATTTATGAGAGATAAAACATTTGAATGAGTTCAAATATTAATTTAATGTAAATTGGATTCATATTAAAATTATTACTTATGAGAGAAACTTTTATTTGAATATGATTCAAATTTAATATAATATATTTAATTTAGCTATTAATTAATTAGAGAATTAATTAATAGTTTAGTTTTATTTAATTAAATTAGATTTAATTAGATTTATAAAATATTGCAGAGATATTCATTCAAATAAGATTTGAATGAAATATTATATGTGATTTAATTAATTATATTAATATAAAGAGTAATTGTAATTGATGGTCATTTGAGGAATAATAACTAAGGGTATAGCAATATTTTAAAAAAAATTGCAAATATAGCAAAACTATCTCTTATAGACTTGTATCATTGATAGACTCGTATGATCTATCAATGATAGACCAATATTTACAACATAGTCTATCGGCGATAGACTTGTATCATTGATAGAATTTGACAAATTTTGCTATATTTGCAAATTTTTTAAAATATTGATATATACTTAATTAATTTGAATTTAATTGCTAAATTTGCAACTATCCCAAATATAAATATATAAGATATTGGAAACATATCATTCAAATAAGATTTAAATGAAATATTAATTAAATATAATTTAATTAATTATATTAATATAAATCTATAAGATATTGGAGAGATGTTTATTCAAATATGATTTGAATGAAATATTAATTAATATGATTTAATTAATTATTAACTAATTGATTAATTGTTAATTAATTAGTATATTTGATAATAGAATCTCATGATTCTCTCCTACTCATTTTCCTATCCAAAGAAGGAAACAGAGTTATAAATATCTAGAAGAAAACAGTTTTCTTTAACCAAATTTATGAAGAAAAAAACCAAAGTTTTTTTTCTCTCTGCAAAAAGAAAAGAGTTTCTCTAAACCTTTTTCCATCCCAATTGGTTCCCACAAACCAATCTCATCCCAAAGGATAGGAAGATCTCCGACGGGTGGTATCCTCAATTCGGTGATTTATAGATTCAGAGACGTCATCGAAAGTAAGTTTTCATATCTTATAAATTAAAAGCATGTTAGTTTTATATATAGAATTTTGATTCTAAAATTTTGTTAATGTCCTGGTATTTTAAGATTTCCAAATTAATTTGAGTAAGGGTTTTTTAAATTCTTCCGCTGCCATAGGGCTTTTAGCCCTTCACGTTGACCATCAACAAAACTAAGGAAACTTTGCCCATCAAGGAAATTAAGAATCAACATTTTTTACGTTTTTTCATATTTCTTCAACAAAATAAGGAAACTTTTCTGAACATACATGACCGTCAAGATAAATATTGTATCAAGAAAAATATTTTTCTTGATGGTCCTTTGCCATGACCATCAAGAAATCAAAATTTGTGTGCGTCAAGAAAGACCAAATTTGTAATAGTGTGAAGTCATTATATGCCACACATGATTGCTTTTCAAAGATCCATGTGACCAAATATGGCTAGGTGAGTTATATTTAGGAGAGACTACTTATGAATCCTATAGTATTTCGTGATTAAGGACTGCAACCTCTAGATATCCACTGTCCACACTTGCCCTCCTTTCGAAATACAAATGTTAGAAATACTCTCGCGAAGAGGCAAAGTTCCTCTTCGTGTACGCTAATTAGGTTCTAGCTACTTTCCCTTTCGGGTAGTTAGCAACTTATTTTGTCAAGTAGTGACAATAGCACAATTAACGCATGAAGATTTATAAGCAACTCTTCTTATCAAGACCTATCATCTACCTAAGCTACGAATAACACATTTACTAGTGGAAAGAATAGAAAATGTTGGATTGAAAGGCTATGTTTGTATTAAACTACAAAGAAAGTAGGTCATAGGCCAATATACAATATGTACAATATGAAATATGAAATATAAAGAATACAACAAATGGAAGATAGGGAAATGGATCACTGTTACAAGTTAGAGGACCGAAAGGGATAGCCCTCTTCTCTATCACAGCTACAAGCTCTCTAAGTGGCCCATTTAGGTCACCTTCTCTTGGTGAGGATGAAGTGCTTGTATAGGCTGCTTTTCGACGAAAAATTTCTATTCCTCTGAGTGTGTGAGCACTGACCCTGACCTTGTGAAGTCACATCATTTTAACTACCACTCTTGTCTGCTACCTCACGTGATGATATGTTTACTCATCTGGGTTGTTAATCGCCAAGCAGGTCTCCATCGTGTGGCCTCTGCGCAAGATGTCCTTTGTGATTTGCTCATTTCTTCTTTTCCATTTATCCTGCGTTTAGACATGATAATCGCGTAAAACAAGCATGATGCTTATGTAAGTTGTATTTTTAAATATTTATAAATTTACAACGTGAGTCACACGCTTTGATCCTCTCCTTACGCGTTTTGACCTCATTATTCTAATAAAAGAGGCTATAATAATGGGTGTTTATATGCGTTATCAGTTTCATCTTTACCCATTTTAAGAGCTTTGAATTTCAACGATAGAATCTGAAGCTTAGAAATTTTAACTTTCGATGTTTCTTCATCTTCTTTCTTTGATTAGGTAAGTTCGATTTTAAGAGTAACCTTTCCAACAGCATCTCTGACGGATGGAGGTTTCCACCCAGAGATCACAACTTTTCAAGCTTTTCAACACTCATTATCCATAAATTTCATAAAATAGACCATTCTTACTTTCCAGTATGCATAGTTGGCCCCATCCAGTACAAGAGGCCTATAGGTTGAAGTTCCTTCAGGAACAGAGTCTATTTAAGGCAGAAAACCGCTCTAATACCAATTGAGAAAACAACAATAGCAAAAGTTAGAGTGACTACAGTTAACAGTAGAGGAAACAACAATTAGAACAATAAGTAAATATAGTAGTGACATGCAACATTGTTAACCTAGTTTGATGACACAACATCTACATTTGGGGGGTCCTTGACTCGAGATCAGAGATCTTATTTCTTCGATAATCATAAATCATAATCAACCTATTATGCTTCTTAGTACAGAGATTCACACACACTCTCTCACTCAGTACTAACGGTGATATAGTTTATTGAATCGGAACTTTATCACTACAATATCAAATTTGGATTTTGCTAAACAAAATCCTCCCCTTAATCATGCATTACATACATCAATAGATTAATGTGTATAACTCTAACTATAGCCAACAAAATCGGGCCTAATTCTCATAACACACTTATTTTATTTCCTTCTTTTGTCATATATATTTTATTTTCCTCTCATTTTGTTTTTTGGTGTTTGATTATCTAAATCTGTTTACTCTTTTTGGCATATAGTGGTGATTTTTTTTTTTCCTTTTCCACAGTTTCAGAGCTTATAAATTTCTGAGTTTGATGATTATATATATATATGTATATGTATGTATATATATATATATATATGTATATATGTATGTGTGTAAAAAGAAATAAGATGTGAAAATATCTAACAATAATGAATTGTGAATTATTTATATTATATTTGCGTCAGTAATATTTTTACTGTTTTTTTCATATTCACTAATTTTTATGATATAACAAAAATGTTAATTTATTCAGCATGTCTTTTTGCCGAACTCAGAACTATCGACAAAAATATGAAAATACCTACATGTCAATGATCTTATGAATCAATCTAATTGAAAGTTAAAAACTAATCAGAGCACAAATGTAAAAGACTTTGGAACTTGTCCCCAGATAGATTGCAAGAATAATAAACCAACCAAAACATGTGACAATGGAAAGATTTTGCAACTTACAAACATACATAATGGATTTCATCATTTCAACATGATTACAAAGTTTGACATGACTTAAAGGATAATAATAATAAAATAATAAATTATATCAATTAAAAAGCATTATACAAAATTTTCTTGGTGCTTGGTCATGTGATATGCATAAGTGATTTGAAAATTCTAAAGCACTTAAAAAGGTGCTTGTAGAAAATCACTTTACTTCTAAGATACATGAAAAACCCACTCTAAATGGATATATTTGACGAACCTATTGGGTGAATCTCAATTATGTGACAAGGCCACGCACCAAGCAATTAATCTCGGAAAGTCTCATTCACTTCTTCGAATTTTCTTTTTCAGTTTATCTTGTTCTCTATATCTCTCCCGCCGTTCTTCTCTTTGCCGCTTTTTAGACAACTGCTCGGTTTTGGCGTGCTCGGCTTCCAGCTCTTTTCTTTTCTTCTCTTCTTTGAGCTTTCGTTTCTTCATCTAAAGGAAACAAATTTGAAGGAATATGGATTAGAAGTAGTGAAACATATACTCTGATAAAGAATCAAAATGCTTTAGGAATGCATTACTTTCTCATGTCTCATAAGCTGAAGCTGTTGAACAAGAGCATGAACTTTCCGATCACGAGGCTCCATGATGACCGCTCTTCGCTTTTCGAGAAGTGGCCTCTGCTGACTGGGTGTATTCTTTGGTTTTGATTTAAATGGCAAGGCTGCTTGCAATGATTTGGGAATTACCAATGGATTGAACTTCCGTTTCTGCCTCTCGATTGGCTGCAATCGTAAAAGAAAAGACAAATTGAAATACAACCGACAGAAAATGAGAGATGGAAACTCGATAACCAAAATCTTTTTCTCCCAGTAAGATGTTACCTTGTAGAGTGAATCCTTGTTCAAAGGAATGTGAAGATTATGTTCTTTCCTAAGTTCAGCCACAGTTTTCATCCCTTGCCATACTCGATCACGGGGTTGCAATGCTGTTGTCAGCGGGTTGTAGAATTTAGGAACTTCAACTTTAGTCCATGCACGCAGGAAAACTATGTCACTCATCCGAATCTTGTCCTCGAAGGTACATCTAGCAATTCCTTCCTTGGGTGGTCCTCCTTTCTTTTTCGGCTGGTTACCAATCTCCTCTTTTGCAGCCTACAGATAATATTAGAAAGTAATGGTTAGAGAAACAGGATATTAACTATCCATTGAAGTATATCAATGTTTACATTGTTCCAAGGGTCCAACACTACCACGAGGGTGGGGTTAAATCAATAAATTCACAATACTATAAAAATTAACTTCAACAAAATATTAAAAATATGAACATAATTAAGATAGGACTTGCAAGCGCTATTCAAACATGGAACCCAATTATGAATTTATGAGGCTTCAGCTTGGCTCCATATGACACCTAACAATTCATCTATAAGATTAACAGGCCCATACGTCTCTACTAAACTAACTACTACTCGTACACCAGTTAGGAAAGGATCCTATGAAATGGGAACCCTTTAGGAAGAGTAAATCAAAGGATAAGTAGGCAAATACTTAACCACTTTGTCAGAAATATATATTTATTCAATCTACTACACAAAAAAAAAATCACAATGAAATGCTCTTAATGCCAGGCTTATTTGTCTAACCGATCAACAAGCCAGGTTTCAGTTTGGCTCATCAAGAAACAACTTTCATCATGAAAAGTCATCATAAGAACAAATCAATCACACTGTATAAACAGATGCCAGCTTATGGATAAATAGTCACACTTTAGCAAGCAAATTATAGAAGAATATATAACCACAAAAAGAATGGAGGTCTGGACACGTCAAGGTGAAGTACATGAGCATTTCCCGTCATACACACAATACAAGAAAAAGAAAAAATAATGTGGGAGAGTAGGAAAAACAACATACAAAATGTCCTCTGTTTCAAACAAACATACCTTCTTAACCTGACCCCGGATACCACTGACAGTTCGAACAGAGGCACCTTCAAAACGAGCTATTTCAAGGTCTGAAGTAAACATGTCTTTTATAAGTGCTGTCTTCTTAAAAATTTTGCATGGATACCCAACTAGTTTGATTTTCTTGACCACCCGTTCTTCATGATTAGACTGGAGCACAGTAGCTGTTGCCGCTATCCTGAATGATGTCTGAGAAACCAAAAAAAAAGCTATATAAGAGCTTGAAAAATGTCAACAAAAGATTGCAATAAAAATTTGGAAAGGTAGCATTGCATGCCTAATCTAATCCAAACAGCTGAAACGGTCATGAGACAAACTTGTTGGAAAGAGAGATTATAATCACATATTCAATTTATTTTAACAGCCTGTCATTTCATGGCAAATCAAAAAGCTTCAGATGGTATCTACGTAAACCTACTTGATTATCTATCAAAACATGTCTGATTTCTTATTTATAATTGAAAAGAATACCTGAATGTTGCTAGATAAAGTTTGAACAGCAATAACCCCCGTGTTAGGAGGGGCCAGAGGACCCCAGAACATTGCTAGGCAGTGCATGTGTTCAGGTGTATATTTAAGCATGCGGTGCCTCCCGTTTGAATCCTCAATTGCATAAACAGGGGTACTTTGGTACCGTCTCCATCCAATAGAAAAAATTAATGGATCTCTAGTCTTCAGTACCTTCTTATACCACCTATGTCGTTTTAGTCTGACCTGATAATATAGCAAGACAACTTGGTGAATGAAGAACACTTACATAATTTTTCCAAAAATAAACAAATCCCTCATCTTGAAATGAAGGGCATAATAAAGCAATTGGACAAGAACTCCAAACTCAGTATATCTACTTCTCATGAGAAAACTACACAGAATAAAAGGCAAAAATTTAAAGAGACAGGATACAAGACACTCGTGGAAAGACTAACAAATGAATTAGCATTGATAATCCCATTAACATCAAACACACTCGTATTAAATATATTGAGTCAACATTTAACAGCTCAACCTCTTTTAAACCTATTAGAACAGAGAAACATAAAGCCAGCAAATTTTGGTGCAACTGGAAGTTCTTTTAGAGAAGAAATCATCAACCTTAAGAACAAGCAAAACACATGGAAGCCCCTTATCAGACTTGTGAAATTGGCTTGGTTGATCTTATAGAGAATAATGTGACAGAGTACCTAATCCAAGAAAATAAATATAACAATCTTTATCTCATGCTTGCCTTCTCAGATAGGCCATCTACAAAAAACCTAAATTCAATGGTTGAGATCCCAAGAAAGAGAGAGAGCATTCAGGAGCTTTCTCAATTTACAGCCATCAATCAACTAAAACGAGAAGTGAGCTCCTCTAACAATACGGGAAACCCTCAAATCCCCATGATTCTTAGTTCTATCCGTAGAAACAATATGTAGTCGGAAACAAGCCCACGTTGAAGATGCCATCTAGTCAACCCATACTTGTTCATCTTCCACAAAACCAAGCTTCACCATATTGATTGAATTATCACAAATCTTTTTTGAAGCTCCAAAGACATTGGTTTTGCTTCTCTTGGCTTGGTAGGGCTCCTTTTAGGCCATCTTATTCCTTCGGAACAATACTAACTTCATCATACAAGATATGGTTGGTAACCTGGAGGTGCTTTATCTCTTTACCCTATTTCATTTGGCTGAGATGACCATGTTCTAGCCATCTGGAGTTAATGGCCCTCACTTCCCAAGCTACAAGTAGAAAGTAGTTCTAAGGAGAGCTGAAGAACCTTGGTGGTCTTCAGTCTAGAGAAGTTAGATGCTCGAAGGAATCGTAATCTTGCTGGCTAGATGGATCTTGGACAAATTGGTGAAAAGAACCATTACCTGATATTGTTCAACATAGTAACTGAAAACGTCTCCCTGTTAATATTCCTCTTAAGTCTCAACAATGCTAGATTTTACATTTACTTGGTCTATTTTCGCTGTTCAAATGAAACAAAAACAAAAACATGAAAAAAAAATTCAGATATACCCACGTATCCTCATGAATGGATTCCTCATCTCCCATGATTGGTTTTCTAAATTCTCAATTACTAAATTTGATAAACTGGAAAGTGTTACCCCTAATAATTTCTTGATTATTTTGCAATGTTAAAAGTGTGGTTTGGGAAATCTTGGATTTGGAACTGTAATTGTCTTATTTTGGTTAATGGTAAACGTTGGAGTCAGATCTCCAAGCATTCAAGAGTCTTAAACAAGAGGACCTCCTATCTCCTTTCTCCTTTCTCCTTTCTCCTTTTTTCTGCCTTGTGCTTGTTGAAGTCCTTATCAGGTTGGTTTCCACTAGTCATAGGAAGATGATTGGGACTTTCATGTGGGTAGGGAAGAAATTTGCCCTCTTGCCAGTTACCACTGGTCTGATGATAACACGATCTTTATTTGTTAAGGAATAGAGAACTATTTTATTAACCTAAAGAACATTTTGACTATATTTCAATCTTCACTAGACTCAAGATTAATGGGAAAAAAGAAAGTTTGTGAACTAGAATTATGATAGAAATCTCAATGGAAGTCTTTATTGAACAAACAATCACTCCAAGGCAAGTTACAAACACCAATGGAATTATGAACAACTACTACTCTCACACTCCCGAGATGAGTCCCTAACAACATAACCAACCAACTGACTTCCCTTTTCCCTATCTTCCCTAATAATAATACTCATCTACTAAAGTGGTCCTCCTTCACTCCAGCTGTCTCCAGCACATTACCAGCTCAGCAACATGAGCCATACTCCCACAAACTATTGCATTCCCCTTCCTACCCTTTCTATCATACTGTAGTGTCCTTCGTGTGTCCAAAGTGCAGTCTTCTCAACATCTTCAGGATGCATTCTGATCTGATGATAGCCAGACTTCAAGACGATCTTAGAAAACATGGTAGCATCCCTTAATTCATCAAACAACTCCACTACTGGTATAAGGAATTTATCCGTATGATCACATTGTTTAAGGTTCTATAATCTACACCTCCATCTTTCTTATGTACCAACAAAACCAGACTAGAATAAGGACTTGTGCTTGGCCGTATAATTTCCAAAGTTAACATTTCCTCTACAACTTCTCCATCCTGATGATAAGCATAACTATAAAGGCGAACATTTACCGGATTCGTTCCCGTTCTCAAATGGATATGATGTTCAATCTCTCTTCGTGGAGGTAATTCTTCATGCATCTGAAACACATCCTCGAACTGATGCAGTAGAGTAGAAATATCTTGAGATACGGAGTGCACCTCCCCTATCCCATACCACTCAGCCGACGATATTTCCCCCTCCATCTCCATTGAATGGCGTTCTATCAAATATCCTTGATATGTTTCAGTCCACAATTTCATCATACTTTTCAGACTCACCCGTGCTTTTGGTAAAATTGGATCTCCTTTCAATTTGATTGTTCTTTCCCCTTGACTTGGTCATTGACAAGTTTCGCCAATCAACCATAGTGACTCCCAATGAGTGCAGCCATTGCATACCCACTATAACGTCTACATCTCCTGGTTCCAGTGGAAGAAAACTATCCTCAAAATTAAATCTCCAATCATCACTTCCACATCAGATAGCCTCCTCGCCAAACCATAGACCTTCCTCACTTTTAGCTTGAAATTTTGCATCAGATAGCCTCCTTGTCAGACCTTCTCTTTGAATTCCCATTCTTGTCTCCCTGCATAACATGATTGTTCGCATCGAAGTGATTTCATTTATCTTTCCACCGATTCCCCTCTTTTATTGCTATCGAAACAATAGGTTTAGTATTAATAAATAAATTTTAGGCCCTACCTCCTCCTTGCGCACTCAGGCCCACTTCCTTTCAACTTGTCTCACGATCTCAATTTGTTGGGGCAATTTCATCATCTGAGCAAGCCCATTTGGTTCCCAACACCAATTTCAAACTTGAATCATGGCTTAAGCCCATTCATGAAGGTCTCCTCCAAAACTTCATTCGGTAACAGTGCAACCAATTTAACAAGAAGATTATAATGTCCTTCAATCACCACTATAATCATCAACTAATCACTGGTACAGTTGTCTTCTCCGATTCTATCAATTTGTGTATTTGGAAATATCTATCTACTCAAAAAGCCATGAATTTGGATCAACTTACAACTCCGTTGAAGATTGACATTTCAACCTTCTTAAACTTACTACGATCTTGCACCACATCATTTACATCTGATTTTACCAGAATTGTTAACAAATAACCTAATTCTCCTGAATTCTCTCCCACGTCCTTACTTGCTGATTCTTCGATTATTCCAGATGTCATCGAACGTGTTTTAGTTACTCCTTCTACAAATGTCAATAGCATCTTCTGTTGCTTATTGCTCACTCAATCGCTCAATGCTGTTGACCAAGGATGCCAAAATCTTTTCAATTGCTGGTAGTTTTTTTTTATCAACTCTGATTGTTGATAATTCTTGTTCCAATGCTTCCATATTTTCTTCTAATCTCGTTGCACCATTATATGAATTTTCTTCGGGGATTTTGCTCTGCTACCAATCTGATAGGAATCTCAATGGAAGTCTTCATTGAACAAACAATCATCGTAAGGCAAGTTATAAACACCAATGTAATTATGAACAACTACTACTCTCTCACTCTCGAGAAGTGTCCCTAACAACATGACCAACTAACTGGCTTCCCTTTTTCCTATCTTACCAAATAATACTACTCCTCTACTGAAGTGATCCAAAGGTTTAAGATTTAGATGGTGATCCATAATAGGGATGTTCACAAGCGAGTCAAGCCAGACCCCCATTTGATTCTCCATCCCTAAAACTATCCTCATTAAATTTAATGGAGGATTCGGGCAAGGATTAGGTACTCTTCATTCCTCATGTAGTTAATATTCCACTGAAAATTGTAATTTAAATGGTTAATATCGCGTGAAGAATCACTTTAAGGAGAAATTTTTAAGACTTACTAAAACAAAATAATTGCTTATCGACTTATCTAATTATCCATTTATGTAGTTCGTTCAACCATTTGGTTCAGACATCAAATTCGCAAACAGGTCAAGAGTGATAGCAGGAATGTGGGATATATTTCTTGTCCTTGTCATCATTTAACTCACAAAGATATTTTCGCAACTCCCTCTCCCATTCCCAGCCTAAAAGAAGATTCTCTGCCTTAATGGAGTAGCAAGTCCCCATGGGGTTGATGAATGGACAACCCTATGCATAAATTCCTAACTGTTCCTATCATTATTCAAGGTCCCCTGTCTTTGGAAGGGAGCGAAGGAGGGTGCAGGTTTTCACTTGGTTAGATGTAGACGTTCTTTCTAAATTAATTGAATTGGGTGGTTGAGGAACGGGTAATTTGAGTGTTTGTTGTGTTCTTCCATGATATACTTGGCATGGAAAAATTTGAAGCACGACCAAGGGGGAACTCTATTATATGATTGAAAATGTCATTTACTTGCTTTTTGTATCAGGTTTACCACCACCCCTTCCACTGTTAAATTATGTTGTCAGTAACTTAGTAAGGAGAGAAACAAGAGATCAACAACTTCTAACAATGACACAAAAAAGGATGTAAAATAATCCAATAAAGCAAAAAAGATTATCAAAAAAAATGTTTCACCTGCATGTATCCAGCATCGTCCTCCCCAGGACCAATTCCTCCAACCAAAATAGGCTGGCAAGGATCAAAATGTTCGACCATCTCACAAGAAACACCATGAACTTCCAATCTTACATATGTCCCAGATTGGAATCCCTCAATCTTCAATCGGAAGGCTTCATCAATATTATCAAGTTCAGCCTTATTCCTCTGTTTCCTAATCTCAATTTCCTCCTTCATCTGAAACAATCAAGAATGAAGCAATGCTCCAGGTCATGCATGAAATACTTCTTGAAATAATAATGATGAAATACATTTTCAAATAAAAAATAGGTCATTTTGAAAAAAATAGAGTGCTTGACAGCCACCCAAAATAGCCTTTTGAAGGGTATTTAGAACCGTTTTTATCAAAAGAGTTTTAATAAAAATGAGTTTTTTGAAAAACATTTTTCTCAAGTCAATCCAAACGGTTACCTTGTCATGATAGTCACTTCCATTAGCCTCATCTTCTTTATCACTTCCATCGTCTGCTACCTTAGATCCATCATATGTAGGTGAAAGTTAAGGATCCAACAACTCATTAAAAGAAAATAAGAGGGGAAAAAGAACTCCAATTTCAAGTTAACTTTTCTATAAAAACGAATATAATTAAACAACAAAATCACAGATAAAGTGGTGCACCCGAGAGTGAGAAAGACAGTTAATTGTAATAGAAAAGAGATATTAGGTAAAAAAGTAAAAGGGTAGAAGATTTCCTTAAGACCTTGTACTCACATTTACCTATAATTACAACACTTCTCGCCTCAAGTGAGGAGAATAATCATTTGAAAAATCTTAAATCACCAATTCATCCAAAAGTTTAAGCTAGTGGTTGAAGATAAAATTTAATTATATATCACTAAAACTCCCCCTCAATTGTGGGCTTGAAATATTTGAAAGGCTCAACAAAGGAAAATCAATTTTAATTGGAGAGGAAATAACAATGCAAGGGCTTGAACACAAGACGTCCTAGACCACCTGCTCTAATACCATCTTAAATCATCAATTCATCCAAAAGTTTAATCTAGTGGTTGAAGGCAAATTTAATTGTATATCACTAACAATAAAAAATTACACTTTTTGTTTACACCAAAGTTGTTGTAGTATTGTCAAGATTTGAATGGGGCATTTAAGAGAAAAGCAAAAACCCAATTTCATTTCTTTTCATAAAAGAAAAGGGTGGGAAAAATAAAAGAGTACAATAAAAATCATCAAAAGGATATTCAGCATCAAACTGTGCACGACGAGCAAGCTTTTTTAGCCTGCGTTCCTCAATTGTTGAGTCCATTGTTGTTTGAACCGTTGCATCAGTAGTATTCTCAGCATGAAAACTCTCATATTTCTCACCAGTTTCTAGATCTTCAAAATCAGCAAAAACACTATCATCATCTTCAATAACTTCAGAAGATTTATTTCTGAGAGCAGCTTTCGACCAATCACCCGTGACAAATCGGTCACGTATGCTTTCGATATCAAGATCATTAGAAATTTTGAAATGTTTGGAACAATCCTCAGAATTGGCATTTTCACCATCCACTACCACACTGTCGTTCTGTCATTATCAATATATTTAAAAGTTAAGAAAGCAGTCATTGTTCACAAAAGTGGAAAAACAATACATGAAAGACATGAAATCTAATGAAAAGGACATACTATTTTGAAAAAATAGTACAGAGTGAACCTTATTTATCCTGCCTACAGGCGTAAAAAAATCAACCCCATCATTTTCTTCATCAGAAGTATCATGTGCTTCATTGCTTGAGGTAGTAGATATATCCGTGGATTTTCCGTAAACAAGTTTCATGAGATTCACATGTTGCCTAGACCTGGTCCTTTCACTCAAAGCCTCTTTCCACTTTGATGTGTTACCCATGCCAGCATCTACAATCGAATAATAAGTTGGTAAATCGTCAATGGATAAAAACATTTGCATATACCTTGTTTACAAGAAAAATACCGTCTTGGTCATCATCTTCATCATAGTCTGACATTTTTTTATCATTAACATCACTGTCATCTCCATCATTACCTTCTTCATCTGAGTCCTATGATGACATAAAAAAAAACATCAGGACACTATCAACGTCCTATTTTTCGGCACATTGAGCAAAACTAGTTGGATGGTCCATATGAAATAAAGCAGTAGCCAATGTGCTATAAGATAGAGAGTGGCAAAGAAAGAGCTACAACAGGGGATTAATTAATATGATGCCACAAAGAGTACAACACTAAACACTAAAAAAAGTTGCCTTTATGTGCCTTATCTGTGAACCAACACCTAAACGTTTCTCATATTAGTTTGTTTGACCTCTGCAAGGCAAGTCATCTACACCTTGTACAGAGGCTTCAGCTTGATATGCACCAAAACATTATGAAATTGGTATCAGTTACATTACCATGAGATCATCAGAGTCAACATCATTTACAAAAACAGCTTTCCTCCTAAACCTCCCTTCATGAAATTCAACATGTTCCTTCATATGGTCTTCAACCGGGGAATTCTCATCTAATAAATCATTATATTCTTCTTCATCAGTGCCCACACTTTCAAATTTAGCCTTTCTCTTGATAAGGTCATCTTCATCTGAAGACTCAGAATCATCGGCATCATGTGCCACACCTGGCCTATCAACTTCCTGGGACCCAGGCTGGTATTGCTCTGATGACTCAATTTCATGAATCCCATTTGAATTCTCAAGAGTATTGTTTGTATCACTCCTAGCTCCAGATGAGTTGTCAGGCTTTCTGCCAAAAAGAGAAATGAAGCTCTTCTCTAACTTCTCATCAACTGAATATTTTGTGCTCTGGAGAGACTTGACCAAAACCTCACCCACATCTTGATCCTTACCTGATGATACCATAAGAGTTACTTCAAAAAGAGATGGTGGAAGGCATGGCAGCTAATATGCAAAATATGTGCTATATTAAAACTGAAGTCTGAAATAGTAATGCAGAAGAAATAAAGAGCGGGTTTTAAAGTTATAGTTTGCAAAGGAAGTGTCAAGAAGACGATTCTTTGAAGCCATAAATAAAACACAATCCCATTGGTAAAAAGATTACAAGAAAATGTCCTAAGAAGGAAAATACAAAAATACTAGCTATATCATCTGAAAAAAAAACCAAAAGAATGTAATCTTGCAAGTTTCAGCTCCTTTTTTTTCACTATACAACTGCTAAAAGCTTTATTTCAGGTCTACAATTACCAAGATGTTGAAAAGGGTTTTTCTAAGTAAACTTGCCCATCAAGAAATGAGGCACTTAGTCGTAGGGTTCTCATGTCAAGACAGTACAGTGTTTCTTTACAATTTTACACACTCACGGGAAACTCCTCAGAAAATTAATGGAAGTAAATTACCTTTCCCTGTAAGTACGTCTTTGTCATCATCAACTTTGGAATACTGAACAAAATGGTCATTGATATTTATATAAACAGCATCCTTGTCATACAAGAGATCCCCAAGCCCAGACATAGGAGCATAAAACAATTTCTCCTTATCACGTAGTCCTTTCTTTTTGGCAGCAGATGGCAAAGGACAAGGATCAGCCAAATTGGTTACACTAACCAATTCAAAATCACCCACACCAGCAATGTGAACCTGATTCATGCTATGGAAGTAAGGAAATATACAAAACAAGTTGAGGTCACTAAATTGATTAGTTGATTGTCTTCCTAAGCATCCTAGTAAACCTACGTGTACAAATTTTCTTCAAAAATTATTTTAGAAGAGATTGTCTAGAGTAACAAGAAACAATAAGAGCATTATAGTAAACCAAGTGCAAATTTTCTTAAACAATCATTGAAGTTTTAGCATTTAGTATTTTTTAAATTTCCTTTCTGTTAGCCTAAACTAACAGTTAAAAAAGTTGTTATGAGATCATTTCCCTATACATATTTGACACCATGTAGTATGAAGTCTGATGATTAAGAAATTTCAGCTTTTCCCCTGGTGTTTACAGCAGTTATTCTCTCACCTCACCATTATTCTTCGAAGTAGTAAACAGTAACATTTGTTTCCCAAAAAAAAACAACCCCACATAAACATGCAATAATTCCCATATCATGGCAAACCCAACGACCAGGGAAGTGGTACCTTAGTTCCATACTTCAAATTACAACCTCGAAGATAACCATAAAGTGTGATATTTCTATCACATTTATTGTTTGTATGCACTCTTTCAGGTGGAGTGACATCTTCAAATCTATCTACTAAAACATATGGATGGTTGGTACGCCAAGACAGAGGCTGAAACTTCATCACAGAGATAAACCGAGCAAGATTGTGTACCTCACGTTTAGGGTATCTGTTAATAAAGAAAATGTGAGAATTTAAAATTTTTATTGACCACAATGCATATCAACCTATTACAAAGATTAAATTTTCCAGCATTATGATGAAAACTAACAAAAATAAATGTTTCAATACAGGACTGAAGAATATGCTTACTTCCCATGTGTAAGCCCAGATAGATAAAATAATTTTGCTCCAGTACGTATCTCCGTCCAAAAGCGATGTTTAAGACGCTGCTTTGTTTTCCTTAATTTTTTTGCATCCTTAAATTTGTCAAGGTGCGTGAGAACTCCCATAACTTTTGGAAGTCCATGATTATGCAAAATGTTGAGAAACTCAAAAGTCTCCTGTGAAGTAGGAGAGTGAAGGAAATGTCCCAAGTTAGCAATCGTAAGAAGATGATGGTCAAATAGCATAAAAAAAATAAAAAAGTTCAGTTAATCCACTATAATCTTCAAGTTTCAGGTTGAGAGATTAAACAAATGAAAGGAGGGAAATATTGGTTTCTCACCATCTCAAACCCGTAAGCACCATCAATTAGAAGCAAAGTCAAATCAGCAAACTTTGCTGCGTCAATCATCCCATTGATTTCATTTGGGCACTCAACAAACTGTAAACGCCTTTGTTTACCTGAAAAAAACATAGTTGTACACACATTGAAAAGAACACAAAACACAAAGTAGGTTACGCAAAACAGAAGACTGAAATATGTCAACGAACAATAGGAACCAATTGAGAGAACCTGACACAATTGTAATCGGCCCACGAACATCAGGTAAATTATGTTTGGTGTAATGCTTAACAAGAGACTTTATTAATAGAGACTTCCCAACCTACAGTAGGAAAAGAATAAACTTTGAGATTCAAGTCCTCAAATTACATAATATACAAAGTAATCTACCCAAGTAAATTCACACCTGGGGAGGTCCTTGTACAACAATAACGTATGGTGCCGGTTCCCCATAACAACGATCAATTACAGGAACATGAAGCCTACGTTGTTCTTTCTCAACAGAACGAGCTTGCAAACGCTTGGCTTTAACTGACGAATTAAAAGCAAAAGCCTATAGACAAGGGGAGAAACACTTAGTTCCCCAAATGACAAATAAGCTAAAAGGAAGAAGAGCATAGATAGTAGAATCCAACAAACAAAGAAACAATTTAATCACCTTGGGATTCCGCTTTCTATCATTCTCAGAAACTTCCTCCTTCTTCCCTTTATCATTCACTGATTTCTTCTTTGCATTGGGACCCGATTTACGAGACCTATGGGCCTTGTGAGATTGATCTTCAGCACTTGCATTGACAGCCATGGACATCGGACAAACTTCGAATGAACAAACTGTGGGTTAGAATCAAATTCGATCAGGGTGCCCGAATACTTCATTAACTAACATGGGTGGACATGGAGGTTGGGAGGATACCAGTAGCAACAAAGGAGTAAAAGAAAAAATAAATAAATGCTAACCGTAGAGAGAAAGTTGCGGCAGCACTGAACCGGAGAGTGTCGGCGGCAATAGGAAGGCGGGAGTGAAAAAGGTGGTGGAGCAGTTGAGAGTGAGGAGACGACGAAGGACGGTTTAGGGTTCTCCGTTTCTTTTATTTATTTTAAACTTATTTCAGAAATTAGGCTGAGTTTATTATTTAGATATTTTCTAATTTGTGTGATGTATTATTTGAATAATATTGGGGTATTACCACGTCCAGTAAAGTAAAATGATCAAAAATAAAATATTTAATAAAATATTTATTTTGTAGAAAAATCAAAGGTAAAAAATTTTATCTTTTACCGATTTTGTTGTATGGCGGGTAAATAATTAGTCATTTTTTTATATTTTAAAAAAAAATCTAAATTTAATTCTCTTGACCTTTTTTATTTAATCTCTCATTATTTTATTTTTTTATTATACAATTACAAGGTTGGGTAAGATTGTGAACTAGTATGCAAGATCATTTTGGATAGTCTCGTTCTTAAATATTAAAGTTGGGGATGTCGATAAATTTATGTGACGTAGTGTTTGGTGAATATGTATGGTTCAAATTTTTAAGAAATTAGTAGAAGCTTTATTTTTTTTCCCCTATTCTCTATGACATTTTCTCCTAAAGTTTTAACAATTTATTAGGGTGTTTGATACGTGGATTTGGACTTACGGAGAGTTTGACATCTGAAGTCCAACTCATGTTTAGAACTTTAAAATAAAGGGTTTTTAACTCATATAGCCTAAATTGCTATATGATATTATAAGAATGACCCAAATTACTAATAAATTTCACAAAAGTCCTAAATGGGTCAGTATATTACACAAATGTAGGGTTCAAATTATTTTAATACTTATTTCTATTATTTAATTAATTTATAACAAATATCTAAATGAAAAAAATCATGGGATATAGTTTTGGAAAGAAGTGGACCCAAATTAAATTAATACAAATTTCTATTATTTAATTGATTTATAACAAATATCTAAATGGAAAAAATCATGGGATACAATTTTGGAAAGAAGTGGAAAACTTTTCTTGCTTTCCTTCTACGAAAACGGTCGTCTACTCCTCGACGCTCGATGGCCAACAAATACAAAACTTCTCGAACATAATCTAGTTAGAAATTTCGAGGTTAGTATTGTATATATTCAACACATATGAAACATTTGGTATATTATGTATATTTTAGATATTCAATTAAATAGGCAATCAAATGAAAATGTAGTTTTGAATGTGATACATTTTAGGGTTTATTGAGATTTTGACAGTGAAGAAGAAAACTTTCAAAGGCCGGCAAATACAAAACTTATCCGACAGAATCTGGCTAGAAATTTCGAGTTTAATATTGTATATATTCAAAACATATGAAACATTTGGTATATTAGGTATATTTTAGATATTCGATTAAATAGGCAAACAAACGAAAATTTAGTTTTGAATGTGATACATCTAGAGTTTATTGAGAATTCAACGGTAAAAAAGAACTACATTTTGGCCATCCTATCAAAAAATAATAGAACTATATGTCAGTATATTATATACATATACTAAAACACAGAACATGACTATTATAGATTGCAGATATATTAAAGTATAATGTAATCAAATACATTTATAAAGGAAAAATGTGTATGTATGATCATGTCGTTTACTACTGTTTTAGTAATATTTACTATATAAACAAATAATTTAAACACAAATTCTGTAGGAATTATGTATAAGATATTATTGTATATAATATGAGGTATATATACTAAATAACATATATAAATTCGGACTTCTTACTGTACATAATTATATATGTCATATTGTATATAAAATGTGGTATATATGTATAAGGGCTGCCGGCGACGGATGAAATTTTTCAGATTGTTCACGTGATGGAGATGAAAGATTGTTAACGATTATAATTAATTAACATAAAATTCCATATTATAAAAGATTTTGTGTTTACTTCATTAAAACAATATTTTCAATTTTTTGCCATAATAAAGATATAGATTTATATAAGGAAGTTACGAAAATAATAATGACACTCAAATATTTCTCTACGATGACACTCAAATACTTCATTAAATAATATTTTCAATTTATTACCATAATAAAGATACAAATTTATATAAGGAAGTTACGAAAATCATAATAAATTGAAAGTACTGTGAACAAGGAAATAATTTAAATATAATTACAAATATAATATATAATTAATAATGATTAAAAGGTTAGTGTTGTCCAAAAATTATACGAATTCCTAATTAAGAAAATAAATTATACTTTAGGAAATTTGTGAAAAATCATAGTCAATTTAGGTATTTCGTCTAAATCTTTCTAAAATAAAATTCATGAGGTTAAGAAACTAAACCCATAGGTCCGACATATGATTTTTAGTGAATGTCATAGGTTTGAGAAAAAAATTTCTTTGTCTCTTACCGATTAACAATGGCCATTGATGGTTGTAGACTATAACTATTAGCTGGCTTTCGTGATCGATCTAACACTCCAGTCAATGACTACCTTATTTTCAAGGATGATAATGAATTCCTTTTTTTCCCTCCTTCTGACTTCTCCTTCCTAGCGATTGAATGAGAGGAATGAATCGAGAAGAATCAATTTGCTTAGGGTCGAAGAAGATTAAGAGGCTCGGGTCAACAAGTGAGGCCAAAGAATAACTCTATCTAAGTTATAAGCTCAAAAAGCGAGACCAACATTTGTCCTAAAACTTAACCTTTAAAAAAAACAATCCCAAAAATCTAGCCCCTTTTAAAATTTGTCTTTTTTTCTTTCTTTTTTTTTTTAATTCTCCATGGAAGATGTACATATTTCCAAATGAAGCTACAAGGAAGAAGTAGATGACATAGCATTAGAAAATTGAGGAATTAATTATGAAACCCCACCAACACTCTTACTATCATCGATCTTTAATTGTTTTTTTCTTTTGTTATTTAGGGGGCGTTTGGTAAGGATGAAGTGCTTGTATAGGCTGCTTTTCAGCTGAAAACTTCTATTCCTCTGAGTGTGCTAGTGCTGACATCTGGCCCTGTGAAGTCAAATCACTCCAATTACCATCCTTGTCTTCTAGTGAGCTTTCCTCGCGTGATGTCGTGGTTCTTTGTCTGGGGTTGTTAATCGTTAAGCTAGTTCTCATCGCATAGCCTTTGCGCGAGATGTCCTGTGTGAATTGCTTCTTTCTTCTTTTTCCACTCATCTTGAGTTTAAACATGCTAATCGTATAAAACAGGTATGACACTTATGTAAGCTGTATTTCTAAATATTTATGAATTTACAACATGAGTCACACGCTCTAATCATATTCTTATGTGTTTTGACCTCATTGTTCTAATAAAAAGAGTTATAATAACGGTCATTTCTGCGCATTATCAATTCCTACTCGCGAAGGAATGTCTTTTGATTTGTACGACTGAGTGGCCAAATCGCCGACTCAATAAGTGTACAATTTTAGCAACAAAACCTAGCAGAGAGCTGATAACATTATCACATAAGATGGAATTCACTTCTTCCTAACTTTAGGTAAGTAGATAAGTGTTCTTTTAAATAATCTATCTAGAACTTGAACAAATGGGTATATCCTCTCTATTGCATAAGAGAGGTTTCTATTTATTGGTTGGACCATAAACATGTTGTTCATTGGAGGAGCATTGGTATTTAAGGACTAAGAAGTAACCTAGGAGTAAAATAATAATTTGACCCAACTGGTATTACAGACACTTGTAACGACTTACTTGTTGTTATTAGTTTATATCCGGGAACACAAAAATATATCTACAGTGAAAAGAGTTCAGTTGTGAGTGATCTTTAGTGGAGAGTACATAAAACTAACAAATATTTATTAATGAGTTTAAATTGAGATGGGGGCATCGTCATTGACTTTTTTTATACCAGCACCAGGAATTTGATCTCATACTTGGCCCATTTTCTAGCTAGGAATGAATTTTCGATGATTTTTTACTCCAACTAAGATTTGGTCAACTTTTTGAAGCATTGGCCACTTTTTGGTCGTTTTGGTTCATACTTTTGTACTCCCCTAAGAAGCTCCCTTCCTAATAGATATTCCAAGTAAACGTGTAAGAGACCATTCCACGAACATAAATACAAGTCTTTGGTTCAAGAATCCTTGAGTTGGGAAGGCTTATGTCAAAAAAAAAACCGTTGAAGGACCAGAGTAAAAATCCACCAAAAGTTCACTCCTTGCTAGAAAATAAGCCAAGTTTGATGATCACTATTGTTGGTCTGAAAAAAGGCCAACATCGATGTCTCAGACTCAGTTTTCATTTTGGGGTCAAAAGTGGTCCTTTACTAGTTTCTTTGTTTTATCTTAGTCCTACGCCTTCCTAACTCGAGGATTCTTGGACCAAAGACTTGCCCCTATATTCGTAGAATGGTAGAGATGGTGGTTTGAGTTGGTCGATGGCGATTATTGGAAAAATAGTGACTAGAGGTTGGCGACAGAGACCATTGAAAGTTCATCGGTGGTGGTCCAAAAACGATGGTCAAAGGTTGGTATGCAACGATCGCTCAAAACGGTTATCGAAAGTTGGTTGATGGTGATCACCTAAAAACGGTGACCAGTGGTTGGCTAGCGACAATCATCGAAAAACAGAGATAGGAGGTTAACCAATAGCGGTCACCGAAAACTAATCTCATTTGTTGAATAACGATGGTTGCTAGAAAGCGATCCCTAGAGGTTGGTCGGTCCCAATGCCAACAAAACGATGACTGGAGGTTGGCGACAGAAACCACTGAAAGTTCATCGAAGGTCACCATATAATGACTGTTGGAAGTTGGCAGTGACGGTTGTCAAAAAATGGTCACTGAAAAACAATCGTCGAAAAATAGTAGAAGGAGACAGTGATTGATGGTTGGCCGGTTACGATAGTTGGAAGAAGGTCATCAAACGTTGACCCTCAGTAGTCATAACAATATGACCAACCCCACCTTTTCACTTTCCCAACTCAACCTACCCAACTTTTCCAACATACCACCTAATCTCCAACCATCCCTCAACCTAATCTCCGACCTTCCCCACCTTCCCGACTTTTGGATTTCATAATTTCCCAACTCTTGGACTTCTTAATTTCCCAACTTTCCCAACTTTTGGATTTCTTAATTTATGGTTTCTTTGTTTTTTGGTTTTGGTGGCTTGGGTTTGTTTCTTAATTTCTGGTTTTCTTGGTTAGGGTTGTTTTTGTTTTTTCTTTGGTGGTTGTTGGTCATATTGTAAGGTAGATATGTTTTTTTTTTTCGAAAAGGAGTCGTAAGAATACAATGACCAGAGGTCTTCAGAGGAAACAACTGAAAAACAATCATCGAAAGCTGACAAGTGGTAGTCATCTAAAAATGCTCATCAAAAGTTGGTTTGTGATGGTCATCGGAAGCGATTATTGAAGATTGACTAATTAATAAAGGTTACTAGGAAAATGACAATCAAAAGTTAGTGGCCACCGGCCACCAAAAAATAGCCACTAGAAAATAGTAATTAAAGGTTGATTGATTATGATAGCTAAAGATGGTAGTCAAAGGTTGGCCCGCAAGAGTTGTCGAAAATGGTGGTCAAAGGTTGGTCGACAAGGGATCATTGAAGGTGGTGATCAAAGTTTTTTCATACAAATTAAAAGAGATTAACCATTAAACACTCGAAATTCATTTTTATAAAAGCTTGTTTAAAACATATATCATAAGCCTAACTTATTTTGTAAAACTCTTTTTTTCAAAAGCCTTTTCAGGTGGTTGGCAAAAATTTGATCTTAATCCTTGCACGTTTGTTAAGATATTCATAATCTTTGTAACTGCTCCGATAACAAAATTGAATAAGAAAAGTAAACTAAGATTAAGAGGGGCTTTCTCATAATGAGAAAAAATGGCAATGGCAACACACATAAGTGGGATTTTAAGTTCTAAGAACGCATCATCAATTCATGTCATGCAATATTAAAATACATGTATATAAGTCCATGTAAAATTTTGAAGGGAAAAAAAGAACGATTTCAATTAACAAAATAAGATATACATCAAATGCGACTAACTTCTGTCAAAGACCCTTGTAAAAAAAAAACTAAATTGCCTTGATACAAGTGATAAATTTGAACCCCAAAATTCAACCAAATATTAGCTATAAAAGCATTACCATTTGGAAACACCTCATGATCTTCCATGACTAACTTTGTTCTCTGTGTTGCTGCTATTTGAAACACTGTGCATTTCAAGTAGTTTTTGTTGCTCTTCATCTACTGCTTCTTCTACTCTTACCTCTTTCGTGGCTGCCTTTGGCTTCGAGCTTGTTGATTGTTGATACAAGATTCCACCTGACATACATATCAAGAGCCCCACAGTTCCAATGAAGGTTGAATGCTTATCCCAGATGACTAAATTGATCACAACAGTAAGGAGTTTATTCACAATCCCGAGTACAGTGAACCCAGTTGCAGAAATAGTCCTGCGGCAAGAGAACCCAAAGAAAGAAATTGACAAACCGAATAAGCATGACAACCCAACGGGCAAAACCACCGCAAACGAGTGCCAATCAGATTCATCTGAGATTTCCTGCTTGATTTTCTTGAGTTCTCCCATGATAAAAAGTTCCAATGGAAACAAAAGAAGTGCCTCTAAGTTGTTGTACAGCACAAGGCCCCAAGTATTCAGCCCTATGGTCATAACAACGTGCTTTATGTATACAAAATCAATGGACATGCTAATGAGATAAGCCAAAGCCCAAAAGTAAGCTGTCAATGTGAATTGATAATCTGTCAGTACATAAAGAACGCTACCACCGAGGATCGTAGCTAGTGACAACCATGTCTTCATTGATGGCCAAGGCTGGTGCAGGAAAAGGGTCTCACCAATGGCAACAAAAATTGGTACCACTGAGCGGAAAACGATGAACGTGTCAACGTTGGCATGCAAGAGAAGCTCACTGTTGGTGAATAGGGAAAGATAAAATATAATTGCAGCAGGTAGGAATCGCCACATTGTCAAGAGATCAAGTCGATCATGTTCAATAAATCCAGCACAGCCACAAACAAAAACTCCAGCTGCACTTGTGAAGTATTGTAGGGCAGTCAATGCACCTGGGTAAGGGAACTTCATGACTGCCCATTTATTGATGATGGAAAGCAGGGATGCAGAAACACAGTACCCGACCGCAACACCATATACTGAGACTTGCTGCAGTACAATGGTGTACCAGTTTGATGGGCTCTCATCTGATAAAGCAGAAGCCCCTAGCCCTTCCTGGACCTTATCAGCTTTGAAGATCTCAATATCATGTTCATTAGACATCTATCAAGAACGAGAAACTTATAATGAAGGAGATGAACAAAGAGAGGGAAAAACAGACCCTTAGCCAAATATGCCAAAACCTCATTAACATAAATTGCAGAATACAGTTTCCAGGTCAGTATCTACCAATGGGGACGGGACAATAAAAAAAGATGATAAAAACAGAAAGATGTAAAATGGATTGTTGATGCAAGAAGCCCACAAAAATGGAGAAGCCAAACAAAACAACAGTCCAAGGTTGTGATGCGTAGTAGATCTTATGAGTCAAAGCACCAAAACATCATATCCCAATTTTAAAAAAAAAGAGTTACCGTAATATACTATTTATCACCTCGCAAACTAAACAGAATTGCCTGTTGAATCCAGGTGTGCAGACACATGACAACCTTGATGTTCACAATCTCTTCTAGTATACACTCACTACACTTTTTTTTTATATATCAGTGAGTGTCTAGGTCAGCATGTGCACACCTCGATTAATCTCACATGATAACTCACCTGATCTTACAAGATTTGGTTGTCAAGGAAACTCATAGGAAATTAATTCCTAGGTAGGTGGCCACCCTGGATTGAACTCTTGACCTCTTAGCCATTTATTGAAATACACTAACTATCCTTACACCAAAACAATCAAAACCACACTTTAATCATACAAATAAGCTTTAAATTAAACTTTGGGAACACAATGTAATCACATAAATAGGCTAAAAAATCACATGATAAGCATTAAATCCAACACTAATAAAATAAATAGCTTCCAAATTCAACTCACCCTTAAAAAATACACACCAGCGATCTTTTAACATTAAAATGCCATAAAAATAACATAAAGAGTATTACTTATCCAAACTTATGAAAAATCACATAAAGATCGTTTGCGGCATTAGATGGAACCCTAAAGCCTATTTATTATGGACAGCATTACTTTCCTAGTTATGGATTAAAAGAAACCATTGTACTTTTCAGAATTATTTTCAAAGCACATACTATATCTATTATTCAGCTCATTTGAAGTCCTCTTCACGGTGCTCCCTATCGAAGAAGTTTGACAACTTCACCATTCAAGATACCTTTTGCAATTGGAAGACTTTCATTTTTCCTCAATATCTATGTTCTTTTTAAGCCTTGTTAATGTTCTGAGTTCCTTTTGTTTCGTTGTTTAGTTCTTGCTTCTTGTATTTCTAGATAGCCTCTTGTTAGCTCCTTTTGTATCTGAACGCATTAGACTCTTTACATCATCTTATCGAAAAGTGGTGTACCGTTTTATGAGAAAAAACCTATAAAAACTTATTTATATAACAATTAAACTCATGAACATAACAACTAAACCAATCAAATAATATAAAACAATAAAACTTAATGAGCATACAACTCCTGTTGCAGACTAAAGGTAAGCTCTCTGTATAAAAATAATACTGTACTCGTTGGTAAGAAATCTAAATGAATGGTAGTAAAGAAATAAACCCGAAACTCCCTTACAAGACTTTTCCCCAGTCCAAAGATCCTAACACCTTCTTCAGCACAATATGAGACAAGATCCTCATACCTCATAATAAATTTTTCTTTTATTCTTTTTTTTTTTCTTTTAATAACAAACACAATACATAATCCATTTACTAGTAAAAAAAAACCGCGTGTCTCCAAAAGAGTTCAAACCCATGGTAACTCACTTCAAAACTATAACAACACAAGCACCAGATCACAGGCGCATGGCTTGTGAACTTGTAAACCTAAACTCAACTATCATGGACTACATAGTATTATATACCAAACAAACTAAAACTCAAAGGTGAGTGTAGACAAATCAGAGTGTGTTCAGCATAACTTCTAGAATTGTAGACTAATTTTTTTTTCGACCATTGGTTACACGATCAATGTTTTTTGGAAAATTTCTTTAAGGTTCTAACCAATAGTTTCTCCGAAACAATTAATTGGAGAAGTGTTTCATTACCTCCAAAGTCATAATACACACCATCAGTTACTAAAATATATTGTCTGTTTAAAACAAACAATCTTATAACTAAATTGGTTCTCTTTAAAACTTTCTGAAGGTAAATGTCACATTTTTACACATTTTCAACAAAATCACCTTTCATAAGTTGTAGCAACAATACATAGTTCATGTACTGGTAATTCAAAATCATTGAAACAATGTAGAAGTAGAAGCAATATGTAAGAACAGGTAACCAAATGCAAACACACTGAATTCAAGTAAACAAACCTAAGAAAACCCAAAATCAGAAAATTCAAGTAATCTCAAACAAATCAAACAAGGGTTACAACCAAAAAAGGAAGGCATAGAAGAAAACGTACCTTGAGACCAAGTTTGAGACCAAGTAATTTGGCAAATGCAGGTTTGTCCAGTCACAATACAATTGGACCCAGCCACTTCTAGAATGACAAGTGCAGATCCACTTCCAATTGGATCAGGATGCTGCAAAAACAAAATTAAGCTACCCCAAAATTAAGAAAAGAATCAAACAAAACCAGTGAGAAAAAACAGAAGAACAAAGAGCATGAGAGTGCTTTCATTCATTACATAGAGGGTGTAATTCCAAAGGAGGAACTGGGAAATGCTAAGTAGAGGAACAGGAACATCGCCAAACCATAATTGAAAGAAAAGCAAAAAAAAACTACATGCAAAGGCCAATTAATTCTAAGCGGTTGCTAAGTAAATCAAACACAGCACATTCAAGTAAACCAACGGAGAAACGAAAACGGAGAATCCAAAACAATCTCAGCTCCAAATAATCGATAGAAACAACCAAAATAACTCACTAATACATAATCATAATCAAATTGAAAGCAAAAGTGTTATATAGCCCATGAATTGGAATCTCACCGGATCAAACCAAATTCAGGGTCTAGGGGTTGGAGAACAGTGAAACTGTGGCAGAGAGAAGAGACAGAACGTCGAATGCCTGGGCGAACGGTGGCAGGAGCTGCAGCAGAGCAAATGTCGGTGGGAACTATGGCTCGAAGTTAGAACAAAGAGGAATTAAGAATCAAAGAAGAAGAGAGGGATGCGCTGTCGATCAAAGAAAAGAAAAGAGGGTAAATGTTAAGTTAAAATCTAAAGCTGAATGGGCGTGCATAAGTGTCAAACCTTGTCAGAAAGAAGGAAAACGTTTCTCCATCGCTGCTGGAATGCACTTCCCCGTAGGACAGTATGAGGGTTTGGAGCTGCAGTCGCACAGATCTCCGACGTGGTTTGTGTTCGTTAACATTGTCGCCGGGGAACGAATCGTCAGAGGTCGCGGGTTTGCGTCGCTCGGAGCATGTCGCCGATGTTCATTGGAAAAGGAAGATCTCTGGGCAACGTTGGGGTGGGTGTTCGTGGATGTCGCCGTAGGTGGAGTGTGGTGTGAGGGCTGCCGTTCGCCGGAAGAAGAATCGGGAAAATGGTGGCTGGGGGTGGGTTGTAACTGGCCGAAGGGAGATGAGAAAAGAAATGGAAAATGTAAAAATTTAGGCAAAATTTGCATACGTGACTTAAATTAAAAGACGAAACAAAAAAATGGCTACCGCCTTCTTTTTATTGGACGGGGGATTTGAGAACCTTGCTTTCGGAAACATATATACACGGCTATCAAGCCAAGTTCATGGCTACACCTTTTTTTATTAAAAACCAATAAAAACGTTGCGTTCAAAGGAATAGTTATTTTATAAAAGGATTAGTGTTATGATAATCCTACTATTTTAATAGTTTTAGTATTATAATAATATGAGTTTGGAAGAATAATTATGGTAGATAGTATTATAATAGTATGCGTTTGAGATAAATTATGATAGTAGTATTATAGTATGTGTTTGGGAGAGGATTGAGAAATGAGTGAGAAGGATTCGAAAAGGATTAGATTTTTGAGTTTTATTTATGTTATATATGCTTACCACTTAACCCTCAATAATTAAATAAACATGAAAAAAAAAAAAATAGAAAGAAAGAAAGAGCCTAAATAAAAAAATAAAAAATTCCAAAATAAGACATAAAAATCATATGTACACTTGTAATTGATATATGCCACTCGATAAACAATGTTCGATACTTGATGCTCTATGGTATGTTATGTATGCTTACCTCTTAATGTTCATGTTGACTAGATAAACGATTGTTTATATCATATTAAAGTGATATTTAAACGATTTTGATATTGTAAAAGATGAGCTAGAAGAAATAAAGAAAAAGAAGATTAAAGACAGAAGGAAGAAAATCTGGAAGAGGAGCTCATCAAATCTAGAAGAGAATAAATCTTGAAGAGAAGCTGAAGAAATGAAAGAGAAGATGAATAAATCGTAAAGAATAAAAAGGAAGAAAAGTGACGAAAATATTTTACCGGTTTACTGAGCTTTTCGTTTTTGTTATACAGACCATAAATATTTGGATGTTCGGTTACATTTATGAAAATTAACCTAAATTTAAGTATAAAATAAGTCATCTTTTTCTTTTCTTTTTAAAAAGAATGAAAACAAAGCCAACATAAACATTGGTGTCGAGGTTTGATTTCACCCTACATTTTAATTATAATCCTGGACGAAATGGAAACAAAATATAATCATCAAATAAGTTTGATTTTGACAATGAAAACTTTGTTCAATTGAACTTTAAATATAATACCCTCACATGATTATCAAACTGTATAATAAAAGAACTGTTCAATAGTCCACTGTTTTTTATTTTTCGTTTTTTTATAATTTGAAAAGAGTTAACTTTAAGATTGCAGTTGAAAATAAAATATTCCCAAAGAAAGTGCTGCCTGCTATGAGACTAAAGCTGTGATCCTTAAAAGCTGCATTGAAGTTTTCAATGGATGTTATATAATGTTAACAAGATATTAAATTCAAAAAACGTCATCTAAAAGAAACTAACAGCTAAGACTGCCTAGAAATATGGAAAATTGTAAATCAAAATAATTGTTAAAATCTTATTTTTCCCATCTTATTCCTTTTTTTTTTTAATTCTAAACTTTAAAAATATCTATTTTGTCCTTCGAACTTTAGAATTCCTTTTAACTTTTAACGAAATGATGTTATGACTTTTTTATTACTTTAGCGAAATGATGTTATGACTTATCTATTTTGATGATTAGGCTCTAAATTATTCATTCTATTAATTAAATTAGTAAATAATCAATAAGTCTTCCTAATTTATTATACAAATCTTTTATGTCAACAAATCAACATACTTGAATCAAATAAACTCAAATTAAATGCTAGTTTTATTTTTTTTCTTCAAAATTTAAGGAACGTTTAAGACGAAAAGTGACTTGTAGTTTGTGTTATAATAATATGTACCTCAAACGCAGAATATCAAGATTTGTGTCTGGGGTGCATACTATTATAATCAGTGTTATTATAAGTTGTATTTTGAGTGAATGCTATTATAATTTTGGTTTTTCACTCGCATTTTTTTGTCCATCAGCTCTCAAAATTAACAACTTAATTTATCATGTAAATTTATGTTTAAATAATCTTTAAAAAAATGTTTTAAACATTGCTTTTTTTTTTTTATTCTATTCTTCAAAATTTGATATTTGTACACTCACAATGTTATTGTTCTTATACTTCAAAAATATAAACATTTGGTCGCTTTTTTAAATTCAAATACCAAAAATTTTGTTTAAAAAGGACAAAAAATTTACCAAAGTGAAAAGTATGTTACTTTAAAAAAATATAGAGTAAAAAATGTATAATTGATAAATAAAAATGTTTCTACTATTTCTTACCTTTAATTGATCGTTTTTATTATGGAAAAATTAACCAAAATATTTATAAAATAATAGTTCATTAAAGATAAATTAATTTTATCATTTAAAATAATCTTTCATTCTTTTTTCTTATTCTCTAAATATTTAGCCATATTTAAAATAAAATTAAAAAACTAACAACTTCTAATTAGGTCATTTTATTTTACATGAAAACTAAACAACAAATTGATTTTGCACTTTTATAAAAAAAAATGTTTGTTTGAAAAGCATTCCCACATACATCCAAATGAACAAACAAACAAAACTTGCAAATTGAAAGAGTAAAAAAAAGACAAAATAAAAATTAAACCGTACTTAAGAAACATGATCTCTCTAAAACAAACACACAAATTAAAGTTTTGGATTCAATTGTACACAATATTGATATTGAATGTCTTTACCAATACGACCACAACTAACATCAACTCCGATAAAAAATTACAAATCCTCAATTTTCTTATCTATAAACAAAAAAGAAAAAAAAAATCTAATTCTCCACCACCAACACTATTATTGTCCTTGGACAAGCATTTAAAAAAACAAAAGCAAATATTCTTCATCTTCCTCTTATAACCATTTTTTCTTCAACCACTGCTTTTAATATCTCTTCTAATTTTCCATCTTTATGATCGTTGTTCACACAATTTTTATGTGGGTATGGATGAAACGTTTTTCTCAAATTTAAATTGGAATCATAAGTCCAACTTTATTCCAAGATTAAAGACTTTTATTTATCTCAAAATTAAAATTGGTTATTCCAAATTTTTTGCATTCTCAAGACAAATTAGGGTATGGTTGAAACTTCATCTTTATCTCAAATTAAAATTTGGTTATGTTCCAAATTTTATCCAAATTCAAATTCAAATTTTTTTATTCAAATTTTTTTATTCTAAAATCATATTAAATTGCGGATAAAACTTCAAACTGGTCTCAAATTATGGTTAGACTATATTCTGACCCTTATACCAAATCTTAATCAAACTTATATACTAAATTCATTATTTGATTATTTTTTATATGTTAGTTAATTGAGCAAATTTTTTTTTTAAAATGGCTTGTATTTTGACTTCAACTTTATATTTTTCAAGATTCGTCAACCCATATACATGCATAAATCTTAAAAGGGACATTTATTGAATAAGAAATTTTGGACCAATCACAAATTGCCACGTCATTTACCAAATTAATGATGAAAAATATAAATAATTGAAATTGAGAATAATTAAAACTTGGCATATGTCCCAAATTGAAATTGAAGACCTAAATTGACCAATTATGATGATGTCACATGTTTTCATTATGACCATTGGATCAAGTTAATTATTTTAGTCAAATTAAACATTATTTACTTGGGCTAAAGTTCAATTGAGTGGAACATAACAAAGCAACCATTTTACGATTCACGCTCTTATTTCCATTCTATCTTTGACTACCTTTTAGCTTTTCAAGTAACCTTTAGAATCTTTCCAAATCTTTCCAATCGAGTATATGGGAAAAAATGGAAATAATTATTTGGTTTTGTTTTTTAAGAAGTAACATAAATATCAAACACTTGTCAACTTCTTGGTTTCATAAAAAGAACAAAAGTAAAAAATAAAGGTTTTTTAAAAAAATATAACAAACGAGAAAATATTTACATTATATAGAACAATTTTAAAAACGAAAAAAAGCCTAAAGGCCCACAATGACCTTAACCCATCAATCATATACTTCTCCAACATTTCAGTTATCATTTGAGGTTGGGGTTTGAGAACGTTCCTCGGTTAAGACAAACCTTAAAGCATTTACGACTAGTATTGTATTTAGTTTTGATTTCCAAGTAACATAATTTTCGTCGTTAAGTTTCTCGGAAGCTAAGAGTTGTACTATTGAGCTATTCATGCTGAAAAATTAAACATATTCTATTTAGAGAAAAACTACAATCCTTTAAGAACCAATTAATTTAGTAAATATTAATAATGTACCCATCATTATTATGTTTTGCAATGATATTTCAAAGATTTAGAATAACCTCTACCGAGGGGTAGTCGATTACTCCTCCTTTGAACCAAGAAAACAACTCTTGAAACAGCCTAGATTCTAATCTCAGATTTCACAGGAAACTTAAGGAGCTGGTGGCACAACCAACTGACGGAGCAGGAAAGATATCGCATCCTAACTGCTACAAGAACAGTTGTCAAAACAAAGAACGCCTCCACCCTTATCCAGGTCGAAGAGCAGGATATAGTCAACCAATTGGTCTACGCAATGACGAAGCAGTTCATTGGCAGCACCCAAATCCATTTCAATCTTGCAACGGAGTCCCTTCTCGGATTACGATGTCACAAGATGAGCCAATACAAATGGTATAAAGATACTTTCTTAGCACGTCTTTATACTCTTACAACCTGCGGAGCTGACATCCGGAAGCAGAAGTTCGTCGAAGGACTACCGCATTACATTTCTCAAAAGTTCTATCAAACGATGGGAACTAATTCAGTTACCAAACAAATCGACTGGTCTGAATTAACCTATGAAGATATCTTAGCCACAGTTCAATCAATATGCATTAATCTCTGTACGGAGAATAAGCATACCACCAAGGTGATCAAGGACTCCGACTACAGAAAAGAGTTGGGCACCTTCTGCAAGCAATACGACCTCGACAAAGGACCGAAGGAAGAGAGGAAGAAAAAGAAAAAATCTTCCTCTAAGCGACTCTTTTGCAGGAGCAAAGCTAAAGATTCTGGATTTCCTCGAAGGAAGAGGAAATACTACAACAGAGTCAAGAGCAGGCGACGTTATGCTTCAAAGACCAACGTTTGCTTCAAATGCAACAAGAAAGGTCATTTTGCCAACCATTGTCCTCTAAAGGATAAAATCAATGCCCTGACTATGGACGAAGAAACCAGACAGTCTCTTCTCTACGCCATCAGATCAGAAGACGATACCTCTTCCCAAATCGAATCCTCTTCAGACGAAGAAGGTATCAACGTTCTCATTGAAGAAGGATCTTCGAGCGAAGATGCCTTCTATTCTCAAAGTGATTCAAGTGACGAAAACGGAGCAATTCCCTGCAAGGGAAGGTGCGCTGGCAAATGTTTCGGTCATATCAATGTCATCACAAAAGATCAAGAACGACTTTTTGATCTTATCGAAGAGTTACCTGATGCGTCTTCTAAGCAAACCTGCCTTCTCAAGCTAAGACAGAGTATTGAGGAACAAAACCCTCAGAAGACGATTCAAAGTCCAATCATCTACTCGTTTCAAGACATCCTGAATTGAATCAAAGACGAGACGAAGAAGCCTATCCAAATTGAATACCTTAACCATGAAGTAAAGGTTATCAAAATGGAAGTTGCAGACAACAGACAACGCCTCACCCTTCTCGAAGAAGCCTTCCAAGCATTCAGAGAGGCCTCAAACCTAAAGGAATTTTCGGGAACCTCCTCTTCCAATCCTGAAAGGCAAATGGCAGGAAAAGCGTTGATGATTGAAGAACCAAACGAAGCCGGAGTTATCAACTACATCAGCAAATCTCAAAGTCAAAAGTGGATAACGAAGATCGTCTTCAAGGTAAAAGACTTTCTTCTCGAAGCAATTGCCCTAGTAGACTCAGGAGCAGATCAAAATGTCATTCAAGAAGGCCTCGTTCCTTCTAAGTATTTTGAAAAAACTAAGGAGTCCCTGAGTGGAGTCAATGGTGGTCCGCTCAACATCCAGTTCAAGTTGTCCAAGGTGCACATTTGCAAAGGAAATGTGTGTCTCATCAACACGTTTATTTTGGTTAAGAACCTTAATGAAGGGATCATTCTAGGAACACCATTCCTAACCCAGATATATCCTTTCCATGTCTCCGACAAGGGTATAGTCTCAACGAAGTTCGACAAAGAAATTACTTTCGAGTTCATTAATCCAATAACTCCAAAGTACATCAATAACATTGAATAAGAAATTCATCAGTTCATCAATCGCATCGCCAGAAAGGAAAAACAGATCGAGTTCCTTCAAGACGAGGTCAAGACCAGCAAGGTGGCTTCCCAGATAAACAAGCTATTCGTTCAACTCAAAATCTGATGCTTCCAACAGAAGCTTGAAAGAGACGTTTGTTCAAGCCTTCCAAATGCGTTTTGGAACAGGAAGAAGCATATGGTAACCCTACCATATGTTGACGAATTCAAGGAGGCCGAAATCCCTACCAAGGCTCGGCCTATTCAGATGAACAGGGATCTGGTCAAAGTGTGCTCCGAAGAAATAGCAGACCTTCTCAACAAACGACTCATAAGCCCTTCCAAAAGCCCGTGGTCTTGCGCGACCTTTTATGTCAACAAGCATGCCGAACAAGAACGAGGTGTCCCAAGGCTTGTTATCAATTATAATCCTCTCAACAAAGCCCTCAAGTGGATTAGGTATCCCATTCCTAATCGTCAGGACTTGCTGAAGCGAATTACTTTAGCAAAGGTCTTCTCAAAGTTCGACATGAAATCAGGATTTTGGCAAATCCAGATTCATCCAGCAAACCGTTACAAGACGACCTTTAATGTTCCATTTGGTCAATACGAATGGAATGTCATGCCTTTCGGATTGAAAAATGCATCGTCCGAATTTCAAAGGATTATGAACGAAATTTTCAACCAGTATCAAGAATTCACAATAGTCTACATTGACGATGTCTTGGTATTTTCAAGTTCAGTTGATCAACATTTCAAGCATTTGCAAGTTTTCCTGAATGTGATCAAGTCCAATGGTCTTGTGGTATCCCAACCAAAGATCAAGTTGTTTCAAACAAGGATCAGGTTTCTTGGCTATGACATTAATCAAGGAATCATCAAGCCAATTCAACGATCTCTGGATTTCGTAGACAAATTTCCAGATGTGCTACAAGACAAAACGCAACTACAACGTTTCCTGGGTTGCGTCAACTATATCGGCGATTTCATCCGGGATCTCCGCTCAATTTGTCTGCCACTCTACGACAGACTGAAGAAAACTCCAAAACTGTGGATGGACGAGCATACCCGAGCGGTCCAATCAATCAAGTCTTTGGCCAAAAGCATCACGTGCTTATCTCTGGTGGATGAACAGGCCAAACTCATCATTGATACAGATGTCTCTGACATCGGCTACGGCGGCATTCTCAAGCAAGAACTTAACGGCAAAATCTCTGTTGTCCGTTACAATTTCGGAGTCTGGAATAGTGCACAGAAGAACTATTCCACCGTCAAAAAGGAAGTATTAGCAATAGTACTTTGTGTCCAAAAGTTCCAAGGCAATCTTATCAACAAGGATTTCGTCATCAGGACAGATTCAAAGGCGTCCAAGTTTATCTTCGAAAAAGAAGTCAAGAATCTTATCTCCAAGTAGATCTTTGCCAGGTGGCAAGCGATCTTATCCTGTTTTGATTTCAAGATCGTGCCTATAAAAGACAGTGAAAACGCATTAGCTGATTACCTCTCAAGGAAACATCTCTTGAGAAACCCACAATCAGCCTCCCATGCAACCTCCTCCCGGCCGGCAACGGCCACCATCGCGATCACCACCGCAACCGAATAGTTCTCAAAACTATTCTCCTCAATCAGTAGTTTCCTCCTCAGGAACTACTCCTCCCTCTAAGGGAAACCAACCCTTAGGTCAAACATCTGCACCCACTCCAATGAGTGCAGAGAATTACGCTATGGACTTGCAGTTTGAGCAAGTATCCAGGCGTCGTCAAGGTTCCTCTCCAAGGACTTTGCCATTCAATCAGACCCTTCAGGTCTTCCCCCTCAACCTTCAACCATGTTGTTACGCCCTTCTAGTGTTTCAACTCCTAACAAGCGTGCTGCCTCTCCAGCCACTTCCTCGTCAAGGTCTCCAATTTCGAGGAATCCTTCCTCGTTCTCTCAAGTAGTTAGGCCCAAGGTTTTCCAGCCTAGACCTCCAATTCAAGGTTATTTCACCAAAACCACAATGGTGGATTTAACCATTGAAACAGAGTTCTTTGGACCTTCTGTCCAAGAAGTCTGTAATCAAATATTCCCTCATGGCTTGAACTTGCTGCCAGAGGATCTGTCCAAAACCAGGACCTTCTATGAGTACATTTTGGTCGACTCCAAATCTGCCGAAATTACTCATATTCCAGACAAGAATGATCCTTCTAAGATCATTTACTTCAAGCTGAGAATTTTTCGAATCCTCACTCCATCCTACTGGAAGCAAGGGATGTTCGTAGGTAAGAAATTCTCTCGCCCCTTCAAACCACCATCTTACAATTACCGTGACTACACAAGGGCATAGTACTTGGTATTTTGGCTTCAACCTTTCAACCACTCTTGGTTTGTGACATTCTGTAAGCAAGCTTACAAGATGCACTTCCCGAATTGGTTTCAAAACTGGTGGATGTACTTTGGACTCTCCGAGGAGATCTTCCCCGTTTAGGTTCAACGTTCATACCATCTTTTCCAACAGAGTATCTACTCGTCTCCTCTTTCGAAGACGTTTAGATTTGCTTTGTATTTCCAAATACCTTGGATCTTTTGCTGGAATTTCCAGTTAGGACCTTAAGGTAGAAAGCCCTAAGCAAGCCCCTTAGGATCAAGTGGTGGGAAAAGTTCAATTTTTCACACCTGAAAGTCAACAAGATGAAAGATTAGTTCAAAGCCAACGTTCATCTCCAAGACATGACAAGGCAAGAAGATGAGAGTTTCCTCCTTGCGAAGAATGTGGTTATGTCCTCATTAGCCTGAGCCGGATCCCAAGCAGAGTTCAACTCCGTCATCAATACAGTTGCTGTACATCTCCTGGATTCATAAGACATTCAGGATGAATCAGCTTCTCCATCCTCGGTCAATGATGTCGAAGACGAAGACATAAACACCTTCGATCCCTACGAAAGATACGACATCAACGACCCATTTCTGGATTCACAACCTATGTGAAGTCATCAATTTCAAGCGTTTAATTTAATTTTGTTCAAGTGTTTTTAATTTTAGTTTTAACTAGTGTAAAATACTGTAAATTAATTTGTTTAAATTTATTGCATTTATTTAGATAAGATCATTGTATTCCGATCTTATCACTGCTTTAACAGTCTGCTAAAAATCTGGATTACACTGAAGAACATTTGAAAGAGAAGACGCCATGCCAGAGATGACACACTTCTGATGAGGATTCACCAACCTCAGGCGGCGCGGTTAGCATAGTGGATTGACTCTGAATAAGAGAAGATTCCTATATCTTAAAAGGCAAAATTCATGTTTGGAGGATGGGGTGCTTCTAGTGGCAGCAAGGCGGAGTAGCCGAAGTAAGACCATAGGTGGGGCCGTGTATTCCAAAAAGCATGAATGATGCCAATAAAATCGATATAAGAGAAATCAACAGTCCAAGCCAATCAGAAGACAGCCGGGTGACGTCATTATCTTCTCCAACAAGTTTTCAGAAGGAAGAATCCAAGATTAGCAGACATATCAAACCTATCTTTAATCGCTTTCCTTTATTAATTTCCTCTGTAATTTTATTTTCTTTTGATAAGAATTAGTGGGCCTGTCCCACCAACCTTATCTTTTACTTTAAGCAAAGACTTTCAGAATACGCCAAACGGGGGTCCTGTCCTGTCGGCCATTTTAAAAATCTCAATTGTAATTTTGTTGGAATCACTGTGAAGACAATAGTAAATTTAATAATTGCACTGTAAGGTCCAATTATTGATTTCATTATAAATAGCAGTGCATCCGACCCTTAATAGTATCAGAGCCATGAGCTCACTCTTTTCCTCTCTCTTTTTCTCCCCCCCCCCCCATGGAGTAATCCTCTCTTTGAATCCGGAGGTGGAAGGATAATGTTCTAAGTTTTCTTTCTGGTAATTAGTCTCTTTTATGATTTCATTTCTTATCTAAAGAATATTATGATTGGGTATCTCTCATCGGCTTAGTTTATTCAGTGGTTTGAAATATGAATGCTATAAGGGTAAGTTCTTCTAATCTTGATAAATGAGTGGTGATCCTTCAAGATCTGAACAAACTCTTATAATATTTATACTATAACCATGCAAATATTCAAGCTTTAGAGGGTTGATTGATCGAAGATCTTAATAGAATTTATTTAAGAAATCTGTTATCATAAGAAGAAACTAATGCCTGAAAGAAACTGTGTTCATCATCTAGAAACTAATGGATTCTCTCTCTCCCTCTCTATTATCTCTAAACTTCTTTCTAAGCTCTCTCCTCACTCCTCTGCGATTATTGACACAACTACTTCCTCATCCTCTTTACTTGCATTAAAGAACCCTAGTTCAAATGATGATCTATCAAAAGCTTTATCTACTCATAACTCACCCGAAGCCCATCTGGCTCAGGTTGAAAACCGACTCAAAAATTGGTCTATTCCAAAGATCAATCCAAGCCAGGTATACAAGATCAATACCTTCAATTTCTCCCAGCAAGACATCATCGTAGTCACTGAAGAGAACGTTGCAATGAAAGACGAATTCACTGCAATCAAGCTCCTACCTGAAGAAACCCTCTTCAAAGTCAAGAACAAGTTCAAGTACCTCCACATCAGTTGTGTTCAAGTCGCCTTGAAACCCCTCTTCAGAGAAGGTCTAGATGTGCCAGTCTACCTTGCTCTAAGAGACAAAGGGCATCTCCGATTCACTCTCTCTCTCCTAGGGATTGTTCAGTCAAATTTAGAGCAATGACCAGTTTATTTCAACTGCAAACCTGGTCTTACTATCTCTCTTCAAGACCGAAACATCATGGATTCCCTAAGTCTTGATGTTCATTCACAAGGACTTGAACTAAAGGATGGTTCACTTCCTTTCGCCGTCTTATACCGCATCTACTTCAAACTGATGCATACAAACCTTTCTCCTAAAGCCTTAGGTATTTCTCCCAAATGCTACACCATGCTTATGGAAGTAAATCTGGAATAGCATTTATTATTGATATTTTCTCTTTTGTTTTTATGCTATTTAATATTATATTTTTTTCTCCATGTTTGTTTATTTTTCTTGTTCTTATTTCTCCATTTTTTTCTCTTATAATTACTTCTTTATTATCTTATTTCTACGTTTTTCTTTCTCTTATAATAAATTTATATACATTATTTCATATCTTGTTTATCTTTTTTTAACTCTTTATTTGTTCTTATTTTCTTCTTCCTTTTCTAGTAATTTTGTTCCATATTTTATTTTACTTATAGATTATTGTTTATTTTACATTTTTGTACATATATGCTTATTTAAATGTTTGTGTGTTGCTTTATGATTCATTTAATATATTCTTGCTATATGATTTAGTTGTTTAATTTTTTTCTAATATTTTCAATTAACATTTCTTTTTTAAGAAAAAACATCCGACGATGAAATCTAGAAAATTTGGGAGTCTGCTTTCTTAGAATTCTTGAGGTGAGGAGTTGATTCTTTGGGAATCCGAGATCGATCTCTAATATGTTTTTATGAAAATCTCGATATGTTATTTTGTGTTTGTATAATTTATTATGATGCTTCTTTACTTTTGTTTTTATTTATCTAATTTTTCTATTAAGCCTCATTTTATTTTTTATTTAAAATTTTAAACTCTTTCTTATTAAAATTTTGAAAATCCTTCCAATTTAAAATTCTCTATGTTTTAAAATAATAACTTTCTTTTAATCATTTATAATTTTTTTTACCATTTAGAAAAGTTTTCCTTAAAGCTATAATTTATTATGTTTTTTCAAAGGTTCAAAATTTAATCTATGATTTCATAAGGTTTCCTAATCGATATTTTCTAATAACTTATACCGTTATTTTCCTTAAACAAAATCATACGATGGAATCTAGAAAATTTGGGTAGACTTCATTTGAAAAGGCTATAAATTGTGGAATTTCAGTCAATTTGAGGTTGTTTTTCGACCATAAGCTCCTCTAGGAGAAAAATTGAAGAATTTTGATACTTTCGAGAACCAAGATCAATCAAAATCTGGCAAGGACCTGCAAAAGAGTGAAAAAGGGAAAACTTGAAGTTGAAGGCCAGATGCAGTAACTAGTTTTTTTTGTAATTGTGAGTGGTTACCATTCATAAAAGAATTTCAATGTTCTTAAATGAATCTGTGAATGCGCTTAAGAGATTTGAATCATATATGCCTTCTTCCCATGTTTTTTCTAAGATCAATCAAAATCTGGCAAGGACTTGCAAACGAGTGAAAAAGGGAAAACTTGAAGTTGGAGGCCAGATGCAATAACTAGTTTTTTGTAACTGTGAGTGGTTATCATTCATAAAAGAATTTCAATGTTCTTAAATGAATCTGTGAATGCGCTTCTTAAGAGATTTGAATCATATATGCCTTTTTCCCATGTTTTTTCTAATGTCATAATGTCATCGTATGCATGAACTAAACTTGACTTAATAAAAGAATGAAAAGTTATACCATGCATGAGATATGATAACTAATAAATCTAAAGATGCATATAATAGGATACCCTGCAACAATCTCTCTAAATGAAATTTATCTGGAGATATCTTTTGAAGACGAAAGTATGTCTAAAGCATTGCTTGTATAGAAATGTATATGAATATGTGTGCATGCATATATCCCGATACTCTTATGGTTGCTTGAATGGGAGAAATGTTTGAACATTAAGGAATATACAAACCAAAGGAGATGACTCTGTACCCTATACGTTATGATACTTCATTCTTGCAGTGTGATATGGAATGGAATACCTCATCCATGCCGTGTGATCTTGAATAAGATGTCATTTGCTTGCTTTGTAATATGACAACGGAAGACCCGTAATGGGTAGATAAATTGATAAGACATGCTAAAGACGTTGAGTTTACTCTGTCCAGTTGTAACTTGGCAAAAGAGTGTGGTAAACGCTTGAGCCTAGGAAAGGGGTACAAAGACTTAATTCAACTTATGAAATGACCTCAAGGTTTGGCCATAAGACAGGCGAGAAGACTTGTGACGTGAGATGACTCGTGATCAAGGAATGACGATGTTTCTAAAACACATGTTATTATACTGCCCCTATTTGAAATATTTGATTTAATGGATAAAAGACCCCACTAACTAGACAAATTTTGTCTAATTTTTTAAATGCTTGTCCCCCCCAGGTAGCGAGGGACATCCAATGTTAAACTTGCTATCTTGATCGCCTATCGTGTCTCAATCGCATCATCTTGGTAGTGGCCACTGTCATCTCGCAATTAGTTTAAAAACTAGGTGGGAAGAGTCTGAATGTTATCCAGTTGTGTTTTGTTCTCCATGGATAAATTTTGTATCAAGACTTAATGTATCCACCTATGTTGAAAAGCAATGAAGTGTATTATGTTATAATTGTTTGCATTTTGTGTTTAAATTCTTGGTTGCGTTTATCACCACTCACTAGGCGATCAACACCTACTTCAGTGGGAAGTTATGTGCTGAGAGTCTAGGCGGCATGCCTCTCCTTAATCACAACAAGTGACTTCGGGGTGGGGCATGACAATTCGAGTTAGGCACACGAGCGTGCAGATCGTCCGACAGGTCACGAACTCGGGCCATAAACAATGCTTAGGTCGGGCTGGGACACGCAAGAGGGTCGAGATGACACGCGCAAGTGGGCTGCATACATGCAGCTAGGTTGCGAACCAGATTTCTGATGAGTTTGCAAGTAGCCTGTCGGGCCTGAGGGCTAAACCGGGTCTGTCCTCTAACTTTTACCAATTTCTTTGATTTTCTCTCTCCCAATTGATGCAATTAGAACATAATTTCAACTATTTGACTATAGCAAATTTACATACTCTTTGCAACAATAATTAAACTACAAAACTGGGCCAATTACAATAGTTAAAAAAACTAACACCTAATTTAGGGCCCAAACCATAATATATCCATTTTAGTTCAACAAACAATTTATCAAATAAATTGAAACCCACCGTATGCAATTGAGTAAATTAAGTATGCTTTGATATCACATGAAGGAAAATGAGACATGCGTAGCAGAATAAAAATTGAATTTTACTCTAATTACATCTAAATAATTTTGAAATTAACATGCAAAAAATACCTTAAATTGATAAAATTAGGGTTAAAGGAAAAACTCACATTTGAATCTTTTTTATCCTTGTAATCGCCTCACGAATTCAAAGCTGAGACCACCACTAGAATTGACCCGCTATACTTCGAACTTTGAGTTGAGTTGTGGGACCCGATTAGGTGAAGAAAATTGAGAGAGGGATGGAAATTGGAGTTAAGAGTTGAGATTTAAGAGAGAATCACAATTGATATTATTTTGTAAGTAAAAAAAACAAAAAATTTCAAATTATATTTTTTTCAATTTGAAATGAACATTATTTATAACCTCATTTCATGCAAAAATGCATGTAATTAGTTTATAAAATCTCAACACCTAACATTCCACTACTATTAATGGAACTTACTGGGCATTCTTTAGTCTACATCTCATGTATCCATTTATCCCCACTAAATGTTAGTGAGATTATCCAATAAAATGTATGATTTTCTCACTAATTTAGTCCAAGGGCAATATGGTCATTTGACCATTTAAATCAAAGTCAAACTTTGACTTCTTACCATTTGTACGTCTGGACTAATTTCGACCTCTCGAGAAAGAATTCACATTCATTTTTCTGAAATTCAAATTACATTTAAATATAAAGTCGGTCAAAGTTGGACTTTTCAAAGACGAAAATCAACATTTTGACTTTTTACCACTTTGACCATTTACATCAATTCCGAGCTTGCAAATATGAATCCATATTCATATTTTTAATATTTAAATTACATTTAAACATAACACTCTATCTCAAACTTATAACCGACGGCTATATCACATATATTTGTCGGTTTCTCTCTCTCTATCTAATTTGAACAATTCTAATTATTCCAACCTATTGTTCTAAGTTAATTCCATATGAGATAACAGATGAATCTAATGGACCTATAGACCATAGACTCCAACGATCCGAGATTAACTAGCTAAACCTTTTTAGACCGAGCTAATCAACATTCGTTAACTAATTGGTCATTCCACTAAAGTCTTGTAGTTGCATTCCCTTCATTATAGATATATTTGTGTTATCTGATATAACTATGATCAATAAGTTAATCCTTCACAGATTGTTTGTAATCTCGGCTTGGTCAAAATACCATTTTACCCCCAAGATTATGTCTTGCTCCTTAAGTCCAACTGATCCACTATTGAACAATTAGTTTTAGGTTCAACTTATAAATCAAATTCCTCTCGAGCCAACGAGGAGGTGGGGCCCCTTGTTAAAAACTTGGATTCAATCCTTAAGGGAATAAACAATATATTAACCTTAAAGTAGGTAGGAGAGAATTCCGTCTTGCACCCTCTGTCCCTAGCCACCCACTCTGTCTTGCCCATGAAATGGAGGCTTATTGGTCTATCGCTATTGAGCTACTCTCACCTATGCAGATCGAAGGATAACTCCGTTTGAAAAGAAGTTTATAGTTAGCTCATGATTAAGATTAAGTTATCTTAGGTTATCATAATCGAAATAGTCAATTTTAAACAGTTAACGTTGTTATAATTTAAAAGTATGTAAACTCTTTACATTGGATGTCCCCACTCCCATGTCTCTACACGAATAATTCAGGATCACATCGTTTGTACTAACTACAAAGTAGGCCACATCCATAGTGTCCTCAGAATAAGGCGCCTAACCTTATTCATACACTATAAACCATTTGGGCTATATACTCAAACTTGATTCACATTTATGTCTCTACATAAAGTTCAAGTCTACACGAAATAGCCTCGAGAGTTTAGTTTATTAGATTCAATATTATAGTATTCAATTTTCACTAATATGTTCTCAATAACAACTTAATTGGATAGAATATAATTTAAACTATAAACTACGAGTCTTAAGACATAAATTCTAACATAGATCATATCAAAGTGATATTTAAATGATCTTGATATTCTGAAAGAGGAGCTGGAAGAAAGAAAGAAAAAGAAGATGAATAAAAATAAAAGAAAGAAAATCTAGAAGAGGAGCTGAAGAAATCTGAAAGAAAAGATGAATAGATCGCAAAAAAAAAAAAAAAAAAAGAGAAGTGACAAATCGTCCGAAATATCAAGGAAAAATATAAAATTTATGAAAATATTTTACCGGTTTCATGAACTTTTCGTTTTTGTTACACAGACTGTAAATATTTTGATGTTTTGTTAATTTATGAAAATTAACCTAAAAATAATTATAAAATAATTAATTATCTTTTCTTTTTACAAGAAGAGAAACGAAGCCAACATGAATGTTGGTATCGAGGTTTGATTTCACCCTACACTTTAATTATAATTCCTTGACAAAATGGAAACAAAATATAATCATCAAATAAGTTTGATTTTACCAATAAGAACTTTGTTCAATTGATATTAAGTGTATTGCTAACTACCAAAGTTGTGGTTCGAATCTTCTACTAAAAAAGTTTAATTTTTTAAAGCAAAACTATCATCAAACAAACCAAATTAAACTTTAAATATAATACCCTTACATGATTATCAAACTGTATAATTAAAAAACTGTTCAATAGTCAACTTTTTCTTTTGTTCTTTTATAATTTGAAAAGAGTTAACTTTAACATAGTAGTTGAAAATAAAATTTTTCCATAGAAATTGTGCCACTTGTGCTGCCTGCTATGAGACTAAATAATGAAGAATGTGATTCATAAAAGCTGCATTGAAGTTTTCAATGGATGTTATATAATGTTAATATGATATTAAATTCAATAAACGTCATTTAAGAAACTAATAGCTAAGACTGCCTAGAAATATGGAAAATTATAATAAAAAAAATTGTTAAAATCTTATTTTGGTATCTTATTCTATTTTGGTTTTAAACTTTTAAAAATGTCTATTTTTGTCCTCTGAACTTTTGAAAAAACTTACTTTGATCATCATTATAATTTATTTAACTTTTAACATAATGATGATATGACTTCTGTATTTTGATGATTTTGATGATGAGGCTCTAAATTATTCATCATATTAATTAAATTGGTAAATAACCAATAAATCTTGCTAATTTATTATATAAATCTTTTATGTCAACAAATCAACACACTTTATTCAAATAAACTCAAATTAAATAATAGTATTGTTCTTTTTTTTTTCCTCCAAAACTTAAATCTCTCACATCCTCTCCCCTACTCGCCACTCTTTACCTATTTATTTTTTTGGAATTGAAATCTTGAAGTAGATCAGAAAGACGACATTGAGTAAAATAAAAGAAGTAAAATAAAGCTCTCATATTAGTGTTAAAGATCTATGATAAAGTAAAATAAACTAGAAAAATAAAATAAGTACAACATATTTTAAAATAAACTCTACGAAATTGCAGATAAATATTCTCATAATGAATCACAAAACTCCAAAAAAGGAAGAAGAAATAATTGAGAGGAAGAGAAAAAAGCATCTAAATGAATCATAAAAAGTTATATATGTAGATGAATTTGTATCTAGCATATGAGTTGAGAAAGTGAAGTAGAGTAAAAATACGCCAAAATGGTGACGATCAAAATTTTGGATACAATTACCTTTTAAGTTCTCCTATAAAACATTAGATTATTATCTAGTATTTAATTAAAAATTAAAACCCTAAATTATTAAGACTGATTAGGTAACCCTAGTAATTCAAATATAGAAGCCACCTTATGATTCCATTAGAGAGTTGACAATACCAAAATATGCACCTTTTAAAAGTTCAAAATCTAAAATAGACGTTTTAAAAATTTATGGACCAAAATAGAACAAAATACAAAGTATAGGGATTGAACAAAGAGGAAGAAGAAGAATATAACAAAATTTGATGGATTGAACAAAGAGGAAGAAGGTGATGAATAGTGCAACGAAAAGATAAGTTATTAAAGCATTAAAAAAATGGTGGTTGCAAAACACTTAATCGTTCAAAAGACAAAATATGTTCGTCAAGTACAAGATCTTTCTTGATTATAATTCCACCATTTGTGGTAGCTTTGACAATTGTTCGCATATGTTATTAGCAATCTCAAAGGGCAGCATCTCTTTAGACGATCGATCTTGAGCATCAAGTATTTAGTCTCTTGCTAATGTCGCTTAGAACTTTGGAAGTGTTGCTTTTAGATGTTATGACTTCTTTAGATATTTCCTGCAAAAGAGACATAGATGAAAGGTATATGTTATCCCATTGGCGTGCCAAATTGTTCACAGAGAAATATAATTCGTGGAATTTAAACTTTGTATTTATTTCAGTGTAGTGTATACAATCTCTAATATCTAACAATGTAATGTTTTCACTTGAATGTAAAGTAAAACTTAAAACTTCTAACTCCTCAAACTTCTTTAGAAATTTCCTACAAAAAATACAGAGATGAAAGGTATATATTACCCCCCACTGATGTGCCAAACTGTTCACAGGGAAATATAATTAGTAGAATTTGAACTTTGTATTTATTTTAGTGTAGTCTATACAATCTCTAATATTTTATCATTTAATGATTTCACTTGAATGTAAAGTAAAACTTAAAACTTCTCTAACTCCTCGGACTTTAGGAAGTTGTGGATTAAAATTAACTTGAACTTCAATCTTCTGGAATTCAAGAAAGTTTTCACTTTCCAATTTTTCAAAATTTCGGAAGGTATTAATCTCAAGATCGATAAGAACTTTAAAGTCTTGAGAGCTTTAAAGGTGGAATCTCCAAATCTCTAGCATTTCAGTACTTCATCGCCAATTTTCCCACTCAAATAAATGAAAAGCCTCTATTTATAGAGAATTTTCATGGGCTATAGGTGAGTTTGGGCTCATTTGCTTGTTGGGATTAGGCTTGGGCTTTTATTAAACAGGGTTTGAGAAATTTCAAGGGTCAACTAGAAGAATAGCAATTTTAAAGTTGCCATTTTTGAAAAATAGCAAAACCGCTTTTTTCTTTCAAAAATGGCAAAATAAAGAAAAAAATACAATAAATAAGAATTTGAAAAAAACCAAAATACCCTGTACATAAAGGCTAAAATAGAATAAATATACCTTAATAATAAATATTGAATACGTACTTGTCCAATCAAAGTTAGAACTCTTTATCTTCATTTTACATACCCGTTGCAACGATGTTCATGCTTCATTTTTTTTTCGTTTCTCATCTTCCATTTTGAAAATCTTCCTTCATCTCCATTTTTCATTTTTCTTTTTTGATCTCATCTTGTTCGAGCGGGCAAACCCCAATCTCCACCCTTTTCCATTTGAAGTTTAAATTTCATCTTCTTCATCATGCATTTTCAAGAATAAGAATATAAACATTTGAAGCACGCAAGCACTATCTTCATTTTCCATCTTCCATATTTGATTTTCAAGTCTACAACCTGTAAACGCTTGGGTGGAAGAACAAAAACCTTCATTCAAAACAAAAAAATACAAAAGTTATCTTCCTTTGTCTCGTAGAGGAATTTTAGCTAATTTTTTAAAACTAATATTATTTATTTAATAAAATGTATATGAAATTTAGGAGATTTTATCTAAAAACACAATATCTTAGCCTATTTTATTGAAAAAAATAATTGTTAAAATAAATTAAGATCTAATATGAAAACTATTTTTAATTTTTAAATTATTAAGGGTTTAAAGATTCAACTTATTTTGAAATAAAAAAGGTTGAGATTTAATTTTTAAATAATAATAATAAAAAGGTTGAGATCTTAATAGGAAAATTAATTTTCATTTTTAATTTCAAAATTCAAAATTTAAAAATAAATTAAGATCTAATACGTTATTTTGAAATTAAAAAAAAAAGACGAAAAGGTTATTATATTTTGAAATAAAAAGGTTGAGATTTAGCAAAAAAAAAAAAAAAGTTTATTACTTTTGAAACAAAAAATGAATAAAGCTGTTAAAATCTTTACACAATTATGAAATAAAAAACTGAATAAAGTTGTTGATATCTTTTAAATCCCTAGATATTAGGAAGAGGTTATGATAGGGTTCTCTATGTTATTAACAAGTCGAAATTAATTACATACTCATAATTGCATATCACAAATTAATTATACTTGAAAGACTTTTGATAAACTTATAACTATATATCACAAATTAATTACAAAGACAAGATTTTTGATAAGAATGCAATATATTAAAATAATTACATTAATTACAACAAATAAGCGAGTTCTCACTTAAACAAAAAAAGCATAAGAAAATTTTAATTCAAAATAATAATTTGGTTGTTTTTGTGATTCAACCAATGAATGTTATTTTGATATGGATTGCTACATTTTTTTCAAATAAAAAATAATTAAAGGTTGATAAATGAAGGACAAAATTAATTACAACGTAGAAACAAAATAATTACAGTTGGGAAAGGTGGGTCTTTGGTGGATATTTTGGTATTTTATAAAATACCATGCACGTGCAAAAAATACTATTTGCTAAAATTCAAAAGAAAAAGTGGTTTTGCCATTTTTCAAAATGACCCTTAAAAACGTTGCTATATCTCTTATTATTCCACAAATTACCTAAACCATTAATCCATAACTTTCCCAATGGGCTCAGTTTTTGTTTTAGTGACATGGCGTAGTTTAGTTGGCCAAAATTTTCATTTGAAAAAAGTCACAAAAATGTTCAATGAGAGTTAGTCGACAAGATTCCAAAAAATGGTTGACAAAAGTTTTTTGACAGTAGTCACTGAAAATAACCGAAAAAGGTTTGTCAGCAACTATCATTTAAAAACATTTGACAAAAGTTAAAGAGAAATGCTCACAGAAAAACAACCATTGAAATTTGGTCGACCATAGTTATAAAAAGGAAGTTGACAGAGATTGGTTGGTGGTCATGCTGAAAAATGGTGACTATAGGTTGACAACATTTGCTGTCAAAGGTTAACCGACAACGATCATCTGAAAATAGTTGTCGAGTGTTGGCTAACGATGATCACCAAAAAATGATAGTCAAAAGTTAACTGACAATGATAACCAGAATGTAGTTGTCATTGATTGGCCAACATGATTGTGGGGAAAACAATACACAAAAGTTGACCGTCAGTGGTCGATAAAAAACAGTTACCAAACAAATGATGATTGGAGGTTTGCTAACGAAGGTCGATGCTGGTTGATAGTAAGTTGGTGACAATAACCAGAAAATGGTGATAAAAAATGTCTTTGAAAATTGGTAGGCAACAATTGTCGAAAAGTTGTTGTAAAAAAACAATGACAAAAGGTAGTTGAAAAACGGTACCAAAAAGTTGTTAGGTGGTGGACATAAAAAAACGTTGTTTATAAGTTGGTCGACGATGGTTGTTGGATAGAAATTATTGAAGGTTGGTTGACAGCAATTGCGGAAAAAATAGTACACAAAAGTTGACTAACGGGGTCAACAAAAAATAGATGCCACAAAACGGTGATCGGAGGTTCATTAGCGAGGATCAACAATGGTCAATAGTTGCTCCCCGATCGCCGATGACCATTGTCGAAAAGAAGTTGTCGGAGGTTGGCCAAAAGCAACTGTGGGGATAACTTTAAATGAAATTGGTTGTCGATGAGCGCGACAAAACAATGGTCGAAGGTTCACTGACGATGGTCGTGTAACGCCCAAAAAATTTAGATTTTTTTTTGAGTTAATTATCTTAGTGTTGTTTAATTAGGTTTAATTTATTTGGGTGTTATTTGGAACTCATTTAGCGGAAATTATTTGGTTTTGTGAGGATTTGAATTAATTAAATAATAAGGGTGTTATTTAATTAAATTGAAGATGAGAAATTTTGTTGAAAATTTGAGAATTATATGAATATATATATATAATCATTATGAAAAAAAAAAGATATTGTATTTTGGAAAGAAAAAGAAAAAGATAAATTAATTGTAAAAGATAATTATTTGAAGAAAATATATTTATTGAGAAAAAGAAAAATAATTATACGGTGGAAAATATAATTATTTGTTTAAGTATATTTATTTCGATAAAAAAAAAGGATAAAAATTGATTTGATTGAATTAAATGAGGAAAGACGGAGATTTGATTTATTTTAGAAAATAAGTTAATAAATAAAAGGAAAAGGAAAAAGGAAAATATAATAATAATAATGATTGTATATTTAATTTCCCACTCGGTTTGCGTGAAGTAAAAAAGAAATTCAGATTTTCATCTTCTTCCTCACAAAGGGTGTTTGTACGATCTCACTCGTCCAGGGGTGCTCCATCGGACACATGAAACTATTATTATATTCCTAACGGGAAGTTAACAGATCACCTAACGAGACCAATAATGGGTGGAGGTAGATGATCTGGGAAGGTAGAAGATCTAGAAAGCTTGCGAGCGAAATGAAGGGTTCGTGACAGGAAGGGTTCGTAACAGGTTATATGGGGGACTCAGTTTTGCTTCCACGTTTATGTATCAGTTTTTCAATATTTGGTTTTGGACAACTTATTTAAAGTTTTGTCTCATTTGTTTATCTTTATTTCTTTAAAGAATTGTCAGAATCGTGGGTCACGTTTTCAAATTCTTTTTTATTGGTTTTGTCGATTTTATGTCTTTGAACATTTATTGATATTAATTTTATAAAAATTTAATTTTCCCTTTTCAAGATAGTGTCTTTTGATATTTATCTTTTGAGTAATGACTTTAACTTAGCCTAAAACTATTTCGGGTAGTTAGAGATAGTGTCGAAGGTTGGCTGGCGAGGATAACTGAAGATGGTGGCCGTAGTATTTAATACAAATAAGGGAAATTAACCACCATTTTTTTATAAACTAATTTTTTCAAAATCCATTTTAGGTGGTTGCAAAACACTTATTTTTTTTCAAAACATTTTTTTTTAAAATTTAATCACTTAAAAATGCAATCCAAACACATGCTTTATCTTGCAAACATCTCATAACTTCCACACTTAACAAACACCTTAAAGCAAGTTTAAAACCACAAAAAATCACCTAAACACGTAAAATTGGCTTGGGAGTAGACATTTTAAGTTTAGAAGTTGAAAGATGGGTAAAATGTTTGTAAGATGAGTCCGAGATAAAAAGCAGCACCTTAAAACTTTCTAACTTCTGAAGATGGGTACGAGAGATGTTTACACATTATTTATGACTGAAGTTGGTTAATGTTTTTAAGCTTTTTGCAGGATTTAAAGACAAAGATAGTGGCAAGAGTTGATCCACCTATAAAAGACAATCATCTTAGTTGTGAAGCTCTCAGATTGCATAAATGTCAATAATCTAATTGAAAAAATTATTGTTTACATTTAAGTTATTTTCATTAGTATTGGAGATGTATGAAATACACCCAGTATTTGTCTATTTTTGTTGGCAATGTATTAAATATACCAAATATTTGTAATGTTGTTTTTGTTGACGAAGCTGTATAGAACACACTTAAATGTCATGTGGTTATTTTGTTCACTCAACCAACGTGCGGCACAAAGGTGTTGGGGATGCACCAATGTAAGCCTAAGAAGAAATGGAACTTGTTAGAACACTTGAAAGAAGAAGGAAATTCGTAGGCAAGAAGTAGGCAAGAGTTGAAGACAAGGTGTTTGATGAAATGCTTAAGAGAGCTTTATTGATGGTTTCCCAAGGATGATTACAAATGGACCCCTTTGGGGGTATTTATAGAAGTGTACAACTGACATTCAAGCCTTAAACTGCCTTACAAGGTCTGCAAAAATGTTCTGGAAAAATCCCGAGCGCTCATGACACAGCCTGGGAGGTTCTCGAAGCGTCTAGGACCATCTGGAGCCGTCTGGCGCGCGTACGGGCCTTTCAAAGGCTTCCGTGCCCACGCGCGCGAAGCTTCTCGACCGCTCATGAACTTCTGGAACCGTCGAGAGGTTCCCCGATCCTTCTCCACGCATCTGTCTCCGTCTTCCGCGTGCGCTCCTGTGCCGAACGTGCGTCCGTGTCGCGCGCACCCATCTGCCGTGCACGCCCACCTGTCTGTCTGCTTTCCTTGCGCGCGCGTGCCTATGCCATGTCGCAGGCGCGCGCGCTTGTCTCCATGCACATGGGCGTGTCAAAGGCTTGGCGTGGCTTTATTCTTCTTCCTTGGGTCTTTGGACTGCTTGGGACTTATTTGGTTCCTTTTGGGCAATGCTAAGGAGCCTTAATTTGCGAAAAATTTTATGTGTAATTTTTGGGGCGTGACATAAAGCTTGTCATATAAATACCCAACCCCAAATCCATGATATACTTGTTTTAGGCAAATATCTCCCAAATTTCAAGCTTGAAATATGTCGTGGTGCACACACACATATATAAATAAATGTGATGAGAAACTATGCTTATGCAATCAAAATGTACATGTCGATGAAGGTTGTGCATTACAAGCTTTTCTAATCTAATCCAGGTGTAAATTACGATAGGTTCTGAGGAGTTCCAAGGTTCAATATAGGAAAAATTGTTGGTGTTGTGAATTTAAGTTTTACCTTCTCGTTAATGAACTACTCAGAGAAGTGAAATTCGTTAAAACTATATTGCCCACGTTATATGCGATGGATGAGTTAAACATATGTGTTCTCAACGCTTAGTTCTTCCAAGCGATGGTAAAACATAAGTAAGTACTCAGGACGCCTTATATATTCTTGCTATGAGCCAAATTGTTTTGAAAATCCTTTATGAGTATGCGTTGAAAATCCTTCACAATGCCTTTGGCCTTCATTTTCACCTTTTAAGTAAAATTCTGCAATGAAAAATACCCGAAGGTCATAATATCGAGAAGTCAACACATTGTAAACATGTGAACACATAATAAGCAAATTACATAATTTCTAGGTGTCTTTGATGCGTTTCCTAATATTTTTCTGGAATAAAGAAGGCTCTAACTTAAATTTCTACATATCATCAAAATACTCATACCTTTGATGATGAGACATCTCGCAAATATTTCATACTTTCAAACTTAAAATACTCAACCCCAAATTCATTCGATACTTGTGTTTAGGTGATTTAGGATGTTTTTACACATGTTTTAGGAAGTTATTTAGCTACTGATTCAAAACACACTACATAACAAACTCCTTAAAACAAAAGTATCAAAATCACCTCAAACATATGTAAAATTGATTAAGACGCATTTGAAGTTTGAAATATACAGAATGTGATAAAAATAAGATTTAAAATGGTTAATTTTCATAAATATAACTAACCAACAAACTATTTTCGTTCCGTGTAACAAAATGAAAAAAGTTTATGACCTTTCTTTAAATATTCAAGGTTTGCTCCTTTTCATCTTTCTTCTCTTCGTGCGATTTTTTTTTCTCTCCATCGTCTTTTTCTCTTATTCGGGGTTTTTCTTTTATTTTTTTTCAAACTGTTATTTGATTGTTCCAAATATAAAAGAAACTATTATTTGGGAGTTCAAATATAAAAGATTGTGAAAAAAATCGTTGGATATTGGATAGCAAAATCTATACCAAAATAGCCAAATCTAAAATCGTGGACAAAGAAGCTTAAAAAAATCATTTAGATTTGAGTAGCCAAATTTACTCCAATCTAAACGATATATTTATGTCAATTAAATATGTCACATTTTTTGTATTGGCTTATGGGCTTTTTCCATTTTAAAAATTGTTCATAAATATTTTGCAGGTTTGTTATATATTTTAAAATACCCTTTTAAAATCTTAATTAACATATGCTTTGCAAAATCTTAATTTAACTAAATGAAGGAAAAATATATACATACAAAACGCAAAATCTTAAGAATCACATCACTTGAAAGGTTGATAAAAAAGAAAGTTAAGGGTCATAATTGGAATGGCCAAGTAGCTCCATTGTTGGAAGGTGATGCCACAATAAAAAAATTAAAGATCTAAAAGTAAGAGATCTGATTTATGTGGTTTTATATACACCAAAAATTGGATGCAGATTTAAATTTAAAAAGGGAAACTTTGAAAGAAAAATGGTTAAATGGAGTGGATATGGCGATATGGCATGTCACTACTCTGCCTTTGTTGCTGAAATTCATCTTGTAGTAGTAACCTTTCCCCACAGGGTCGGCGGGTTTGATCAAAATCATCGTCGGAAATAGAGATCAAGATGTTGATGAAGATGAAGTGGAGGAGGATTGGAGGTTGCTATGATAAGAGGCCAAGTGAAGAGTTACAAACATGCATGAGCAGCCGTGAGAGTCGTCGTAGTCACATTGAGAACTAATGAGGAGTAGGAGGACGCTGCGAGCCGCATCCATTGAAAATTTATAAATTTAGGATTTTTTTAAAACTAATTATTTATTTAAGGGAAGAAAAAAAAAATCTCAAACCTTTTTCTTTCTTTTTTCCAACAAAACAGGTCTTATTTTTCGCAATTTCCCTCTATTAGACCATTCCCCCCACGCCATCTCCCCATATCTTTAAATCCTTCAGAAACTTCGTGACTGCTCACAATCCGAAATGTTAAAACCCCACAAAATCCTTCCTCGTCTGTGCTTCCATTCCCTTTATCTTCTTCTGGGTTCTCGCCAATCCTCCAATTTCTCATCGCAACCTCACCCTTCTTTACCCCTTTCTATTTCATCCAACACCCACCCTTTTCCTGAATTAGTCTCTAAAATCTCCATCATTCTTTCCAGTCCCACATGGGAACGCAGTTCAGAGCTTTCCCATTTGATCCCCAAACTCAAACCCCATCACGTTGTGAATCTCCTCGATACGCACAACAATACGGAATCAGTCTTGCGCTTCTTCCACTGGGTTTCGAGGAGGCATTTTTTCAAACATGACATGAGCTGCTTTGTTTCGATGCTGAATAGATTAGTTCGGGATCGCCTTTTTGTGCCTGCTGATAATGTAAGAATCCTAATGATTAAATCCTGTAGGAATGAGGGAGAGGTTAAGAGGGTCATTCAAGTTTTGAGTGAGATTAATACCAAATATGATTTTGGGTATACTTTGTATAGTTTTAGTACTCTTTTGATTCAGTTGGGGAAGTTTGATATGGATGGTTTAGGACGAGATGTGTATATCGAGATGCTTAACAGTGGGATTAGACCTAATTTATTTACATTTAATGCAATGATAAAAATTTTATGCAACAAAGGAAAGGTGCAAGAGGCAAAATTGATTATGGGTCATATTTTTCATTATGGTGCCTGTCCAGATACTTTTACATACACATCTTTGATTATTGGGCATTGTAAAAATCGAAATTTAGATTTGGCTTTTGAGATATTTGACCGAATGGTTAAAGACGGGTGTGATCCAAATTCGGTAACTTATTCAGCCCTTATCAATGGGCTATGTAGTGAAGGGAGGTTAGAAGAAGCAATGGATATGCTCGAAGAAATGATTGATAAAGGGATTGAACCAACAGTACACTCATACACCATTCCAATAGTTTCGTTATGTGATGCTGGCCGTTCTTGTGAGGCAGTAAAGCTTCTAGGAAAGATGAAAAAGAGAGGCTGTGGTCCAAACGTTCAAACATATACAGCACTAATCAGTGGTTTATCGCGAGATGGGAAATTTGAGGTTGCAATTGGTGTATATCACAAGATGTTGGCTGATGGATTGGTTCCAACAGCTGTCACATATAGTGCACTGATTAATCAATTATATGTGGAGGGAAGATTTGAAACTGCTCTTACCATCTTCGAGTGGATGTTGAGTCATGACAGCTTGCCAAATACTGAAACATATAATGTAATAATTAAAGGTTTTTGCTCAATAGGTTACATTCAGAAGGCAACGGCTATTTTTGACCAAATGCTCAAGGCTGGTCCTTCCCCAAATGTAATAACTTACAATATAATTATTCATATATATTTCAAGCAGGGATATATGAATAATGCAATGAGATTGTTAGAAATGATGAAGGGCAATGGACTGAAGTTAGATACTTGGACTTATGCTAATCTTATTTCAGGGTTTTCTAGAGGAGGAAAATTGGAACATGCGTTTTCTCTTTTCAATGAAATGGTGGAACATGGGATTTCTCCAAATGTAGTTACATATAATGCTATAATTAATGGATATTTGACTGTTGCAAAAGTGGATGATGCTTTGGCATTGTTTTGGAAGATGGTGGAAAGTGGAAATGTTCCAAGTAGTGGAACCTATAATATGATGATAAGTGGTTTCTCTAAAACTAATCGCATTTCTGAAGCAGAGAATTTCTGTGGTAAAATGGTGAAGCAAGGCTTGCTCCCAAATGTCATTACTTACACATCGTTTATTGATGGGCTGTGTAAGAATGGGAGGACAAGTCTTGCATTCAAGATTTTCCATGAAATGAAGAAAAGAGATTATTTTCCAAATTTATGTACTTATAGTTCTCTAATTGATGGTTTATGCCAAGAGGGACAGGTTGAGGATGCAGAAAGATTACTTGATGAAATGGAGAAGAAAGGAATAACCCCTGATGAGATAACTTTAAATTCTCTTATGAATGGTTTTGTTGCACTTGGCAGAATTGATCGAGCATTTCTCCTTTGCCGAAGAATGATGGGTGTTGGCTGCAAACCCAATTATCGGTCGTTTGCCATATTGCTGAAGGGATTGCAAAAGGAAAGCCAGACGGAAAAAGCTGTAGCCCAACACGAAATCATGTGTACTTGTAGTTCTGATGAGAAATGTATAAGTACAGGATCAGTGTACAATCTCCTGGCTAGATTGGCTGACTATGGATGTGAGCCTAATGTCGATACCTATACCACTTTAGTGAGAGGCTTGTGTGGCAAGGGCAGATGCTACGAGGCAGATCAGCTGGTTGTGAGCATGAAAAAGAAAGGTTTGCAACCTAGTGAAGAAATTTATCGTGCTCTATTGGTTGGCCAATGTAAGAACTTGGAAGTGGAATCTGCTCTTAAGATTTTTGACTCTATGGTTACAACAGGTTTTCAACCTTGCTTATCAGATTATAAGGCTCTCATATGTGCGCTTTGCAAAGCAAATTTCAGACAAAAAGCTCAATGTATGTTTCAAACTATGCTCAAGAAGCATTGGAATAGTGATGAGGTTGTCTGGACAGTGTTACTTGATGGATTACTCAAGGAAGGGGAAACTGATCTAAGTTTGGAGCTTCTTCATGTCATGGAATCTAGAAATTGCACTCTTAATTTCCAGACACGTGTTATGTTGGCCAGGGAGCTATCTGCACTAGGTTGCTCAATTGAAATTCCTCAAATCTCTAAACAGTTGGGAATTGTAAAAGAAAAACAGGTGCAGTTATTTGAACAAGAAAAATGCTACTCAAGCTTCTAATCTAACAGTGGACCCGGACCATAGTCCAATAGGACCCAATATGTCAATGAATTTGCCTGATGGAATTTTCCATCCTGAATAACAACAATTTGATTGCTGTTATTTATTAACGTGGCAAGCAAAATATCCTTAACAACAACCATTACAAATTTTTTGTGTTTTTTGTTTTTTTTTTGTTCTTATGGCTTTGCTTCAGTTTCAATTTCATTCCTCTCATTAAAACATCTTCTGTTTTATTGTTGCAGAAGCAAACTGCTGATGTTCTTAGAGATAATATTGCTCTATAAGAAGTTTCTAAAGGTAGGGTTGTTTTCCTCTATTTCTGTAGTTTCAATTTCATTCCTCTCATTAAAACATCTTCTGTTTTATTGTTGCAGAAGCAAACTGCTGATGTTCTTAGAGATGATATTGCTCTATAAGAAGTTTCTAAAGGTAGGGTTGTTTTCCTCTATTTCTGTTTAATCGACAAGATATTAACCATAATTCATACAAAGCTTTTTTTTTAATCATAGATGATGCATATTTCCCATTTGTCTCGTGATTTGAAGTGTTTTCAAAGCGCAAGTTGCATTTTAAGGTGATAATCTCTTTAATCACCTTAAGGCAAGAGGTGACATAAAAGCATCGTCCGACTGAGACAAGGTGCACGTAATAAAATAATGAATAAATATTATTTTTGACAATTGTAGTTAAAAAATACTTGATTTTTAAAATGATCAAATATAAACAAAATTATGAACAAAAATTAACTAAAATAGTATTGAAAAAAAAAAAAGATTTGACAAAAGAAATAGAAACATAAATGCTCTTTAAAACTCTTTTGTCATCATCCATCGTCATCTGGGTTCTCCTTAACGATTGCTTCCTAACTCCACGGAAAATGGGGCCATTTGAAAGTCAAAATTTGAATAGACCACATGACCTAGGTTTTTTCTTCTTGTCTGTGATGCTCTTCTTCGTTTATGGAGAATATTTTATTTAGATAGACGATTAGACAAGTCCTCAAAGATTGAGCTTGATTCTTCAGTGAACAAATTGAGATAAGGTCGTACAAGAGTTAAAAGTACTAATTTGCTTGCTCTCACATTCAACATTCTTGTTTTTTTTATAAGGCATTTAGAAACTAGCATTTTCTTTCTCAGTTTCACAAAATTGTTGTTTTCTTTCTTCTGGATAGTTTTTCTAATATCTCCAGGCATAAATTTCAAGCCTTACGGTTTGGCCTACAGCAATAACCTAAGTGGGGGATTTTTTTGTTAAATGCTTTGGCTTTGATTGTCATGATGGTCATGATTCTGGCTTTTGTAGCTTTGGAGATGGAAGTGGAACATCCTCTTTCACTTTCTAATAGGCAAAGCAGAATGAGAAGCTTACTCAGAAGTGATTTTCTTTTTGGTCTTAGCTGTAGACACAATGGAAAATTGGAGTGGTAGTTCATGATGTTTCTTTTAATTAGTTCTTTACTATTTGTTTTTTCAAGTTTAACAATTAGTTCTTTATTTGAAAAGAATTTTAGATTGTTTTAATTTTATGGTGAAGACTTTTAACCACCAAAGGATCACCAAGTAATAAATCTTTAGTACAAGTTCATTCTTTTTGTTTATTGATGATCAACTAAACTAAATACTATCTTGTGGATGTCCATTTTGACATTGTTCAAACCTAACTAATCTTTGGAAAATACTTGTCTAACTTTACATTCATAGTTTCTTATTGAACCTTATTATGGTATTCCTTCAGTGCATTAATGTGGAAAATAAAGTTCTATATTGTACAGAAGATCAGCTGAGAGCATTAATTATGTACAATTTGAAAGCACTATAGTTGAGTCTTTTGGAGACTCTTGGCTGGAATTTGTGTGATATAGTCATTGTCCTAACAAAATGTAATCCATAAATATTTGCTCCCAAATGCAAATTCATATCAATTGATGTTAGGAAGAGATCGAAAGAATAGATCATGAATGAGAGGAAGGTGATTTTAGGCTCTGTTGATGTTCTTATGAATTTGGTGGCAAGGTAGAAAAGTTTTGGCAAGCATGATGAAGTCACATTGAAGCAGTTACATAAGGATCAAACTTAAATCTTGTAGGAGACAAAGACTACTTGATAAGTGGTATGTACGTTTCTGTTTAGTTCAGTATATACAGTGTTTCATTTAATATAGATATATTGATTTACATCAAACCCTTTGATTATGTTTTGAAGGTCAACATTTGCTTTGCATTGCATGCAAGATATTTCAACCTTTAATTTCTAGCAAACTACATAAGAGATTTGGTCTTCTTATTGTGAGTTAGTTCTTTTTGCGCATCGACTCTTTAAATTAAACATTTTCTTATTTCTTTTTTATGCATTCATATCACTAGGTACTTTGTTATGATGAACTTCTCATTTTTATAGTGGAACACACATCTCTATTCTTTGTTCTATTGATATTTTTCAAGAACCAAATAAATGCACTATTTGTTTTTGAATATGCACAAACTTGGTAACCTATTATTACATGGACATTTCAAACAAACTCAAATTATGTTTTCCTTTATATCTAAAATAAAATTCAAATCAATTGCTTCTCTTGTTTCTAAGCTGAAATTTAGTTGTGACTTGAATTTATGTTTTTTTTAACCTCATATCGTTGTTTTGGCTACCCCTGTTGCTTTTGCTTCTGAATTTTGGTTCCTGCCCTTGCCTTAGATTCTACAAGCTTATATTAACTATTTTTATGCCTTTTCTTTTAGCTAATGGGTTCAAGATCTTATGTATGAGACAAACAGAGGGAAAGGATGTTTCCGTCCTCCAAGCACAACCACCCGTTGGCTTACGGCCATGTGTTCAAATCTTCCAAGTTGGAAACATTTTTACATTTCTTGCTTTAAATTTTTCTTGAGCTGAGTCTTGCCTTTCTTTTTGTGGTCATAGATATCTTGAAACAATTATGTCCTTAAATTTAGACATGTTTAGAAGTGATTTGAAAATAATTAGTTATATATGTTGTTGAATGATATGGATGAAGATTAGTTGTTTGGAAAACTTATTTTGAGTCAAAGTGCCGTATAGATTTTGGAACTTTTTGGTAGCTTAGGATGGTCAAAGTGACACATGTCCAATTTCCCCATTAGTTAATGATGTTGATTTTTTTTGTTGATTTGTTTAGATTAAATGAGAAGTTCGGTCTCATGTTTGTATTAAAGGTTGAAACAGAGCATAGATGGAGGCCTAATTGCACGACTATGCTATTGCCTTGGTCTACATCTACTCGAAGAATGAATCAGACCTCAAATCGGTGCTTGAAGGAATGAGAGGGCCACGGTTTTGTGGTCACTGTATCAGTTTGGTGATGCTTTTTCGAGAACACAAAGAGAGCAGCTGGTACAGAAGGTGGTGTCTGCTTTCAATGGTACTCTCAATATTCTGGTCAGTAATACTACTTTGTGAATTAATTAATTATTTACTTCATGGCCAATGGATTTACAAAAGCTATTTTGTTTGTAATTTTGTATTAGGCATCACCCCCTCTTAAATGACATTTTTGATGTTCAATGCTTCGCTTGCTTTGAAACGTTTTTTATTGTTAGATTGTTGGCGTGTGAGTATTGATTTACTTGATGTATAAGGATCTTAATACTGCGAGTTTACTATGATTTTATGTTAGGAAGGTATTGAACAAAATTGTGTGGAAATGTCTTCTTTGAGTAGTATAATTGAAAACGCAATTAATAAAGTTTTTATTCCTTTAGTATTCAAAATTATTATTTTTTGAAAATTTTCTAACCATACTATCGTTAAAAAGAGTGTTAGTGCCAACACTTCCTATATGCATTCGCTGCTAGGATTGGGTAACGGTTCAAGAGAAGTCGTTGAAGGCAAATGGTTTTCCAATGATCATCCATCCTTGTCTACCACATACCTCTTGGCCTGAACGTAGTTCGTGCGTGGGCACTACTATTGCATGGATAATGATAAAGTAAAACTATGTAAGAAAATTTATTAACGTTGTGAATTTAGTATTTATTTAGTTAATTAACTAATTCATTGTTAGAGTTGGATCATGATGTTTTTTAAAATTTTTATTAGGTGATTGGTGTGACACAAACATTGGAGCAACATATATATGTGAGAATTTTGGTGTCACTACAATTCAAACATCCCTTTTGATTCTATCGACTTTTTGGGATTATGTAGTTATTTTATGTGAATTAAGAATTTACAACTTGTTCTATTGGGTATGAATTTTGTTGGGACATACTTTTGATGATTATATCAAACATTTTGTATGAATATAGTGCTTTATTTCTTTTATATGTTATAAATTTGAAGATTTATACTATAATTATGATTGTCAATTTGGTTGAAATGTGAATTACATCTTTCTTCGCTTAGGCAAAAGACTTATATAAATATCTATATGGTTATAATTTGATTTTACAATATTATTTGCAAAACAAATTATAAAATAGAAAAAATGTATAAACAAGTGTTGTTAAAAAATAGTTATAGCAATGTTTTTATAACTATAGAAGTGCTATAGAAAGTTCATTGACATTAAAATTCATGCTTGAAAATGGGTACTTATAATTTTTTTTATTGCGATGAATAATGCTAATAAAAATAAGACTTTAACGTATCTAAAATTAGCTATAGAACATCTTTTATAATGTTTTCTTGATTGCTACACCAACTTTTTAGGGTACTTTTATAAATATAATGTAATGTTTATGCATTGAAGTAAAGTTATTATATATCAATTTTCTATGGTGCTATTAATAGCTCTAAAAAATTTCTATTGGAAGCTGAAAACTTTCAATAACATTAGTCATCAACTAAGACATGTATAAAACGCTACGAAAACAATTTTATAGCGTATTTTCAATATCATTAAAAATGCTATTAAAATGTTTTGATAGCGTGTTTTCTACTTAATAAAAAATGCTACAAAATTTTTCACTAGTGTTTTCTTTTTCACGTTATGAGAAGTTTATAGCATCATATATGTGCTATCACAACAGACTTTTTATAGTGTTTTTTATAGCATTGTAAAAATGCTATGGAAAAGTCATGGACTTTCAATAACATAAGGTACAACATTTTGAAAATGCTATTGACAGTCTATGATAACATTTGTTTTATGCTATTATAACTTATATTTCTTGTAGTGATTGAATCTCATCAATCAAACTTTAAATCTGATGTAATCGAAATCCAAAATTGAGCAAAAAAAAAAAAAGAATGAGATTGCTAGTGGATTGAGATATACATATATCCCAAATAGATAAGTGATAGATTCAAACAATTGTGTACCAATATCTAAACGATCTTTTAGACTATATTATACAATCGTTTAAATTAGACGTTTTTTCGCATTCGTGTGTGGTTGATTAATCAAGGGGTATTTTTTGTTACTTGTAGGTTTGTGGGCTTTTCATTTTCTAAAATTGTTATATACGGTGTAAATATTTTTGCATTTTGTTCTATTTTAAAAAAAAACCTTAATTTTATAACTAATCTAATTAATTTATAAAATTTATTTTAATTAGAATTTTTTTTTAAAATATAACAAACTGGTAAAATATTTGAACTGTATAGAACAATTTTGAAAAAGGAAAAAACCCACAAGCCCATAATATGAAATACAAAAAATACACCAGTCAACACGCAATTAATCGCTCACACGCACGATTAATCTTCTTCTAAACAATCATGAAGTTCATTTTAAACAATGGAAAAGAAGACCTTGAATTTAAACAATCAAATAATAAACTTTAAATGATGGTGAAAGCTTTAGACATAAACGATCGCATAATATGAAGCAATCTTGGCAACGGAGGATTTTACAAAACTATTTTTCAATTTAATTTGGAAATCTCAAAATACCAATACATTGACAAAATAATATAGAAACAAATTTTCTTATTAAGACTTAAAGGCTAAACATGCTTTCAATTATAGATTAGAGAAAGAAAAACTTACTGTTTGACATCTCTGAATCTATAAAACAAATATCTAAATTGGGACACCATCCGACGGAAACCTTCCTATCCTTTGAGATGAGATTGGTTTGTGGGAACTAATTGGGATGAGAAAAAGTTTATAAATTTTTTAGATAAACTTTTTTGGAGAAAAGCAAAATTATTAGTTAAATAAAAACTATTATCTTCTGCGTATTTATAACTCTACTTTCTTCGTGGGATAGGAAAGGGAGTCGAGAGAATCATGAGATTTTATTAATTTAAAAATATTAAATTAATAAAAATTTTAAATCTACTAATTTAATTAACCATTAACTATTAATCAATTAGTTAATAATTAATTAAATCATATTTAATTAATATTTCATTTAAATCTTATTTAATAAAATAAATATCTTTCCAATATCTTATAGTTTTATATTAATTAATCAAATTTAATAAAATAAAATAAAATAAAATAAAACTAAACAGCTCAATTAAATATCTTATATTTAATTAAATTAAATTTGAATCATCAAATATAATATTTTATCGTAACCAATAATTTTAATATGAATCTAATTCACATTAAATTAATATGTGAACTCATTCAAATATTTTATCTCATAAATTAATTTTGAAACATAACCAAAATTAAATTTATATAATAAAGTTTGATAAACTTTATATTATAATGTATCACTATACACTAAACTAATTTCCAAAGTAATTTTGAACACTTCAAATTACAATCAATATAAATAAATCTCATTACCCTTTACGAGCTAGGAAGGGGACCTAATGGATCTACAGATTAGAAGCTACAACAATATGAGATTAATTAACTAAACTCATTAACCACATAAATCAATATTCGTTAACTGTGTGTACACTCCACTAAAGACTTACAGCTGAACTCTTCTCACTGTAGATATATTTATGTGTCCACGGACATAGACCAATAATAGTAAGTTAGTCCTTCACGAGTGTTCGTAACACCAGTTGGTTCAAATTACCGTTTTACCCATGGATTACCTCTAATCCATAAATACTAGTGCTCCTCTAATGAACAACCTGTTTATGATCCAACCAATAAATATAAACCGCTTTTGTGCCATAGAGAGGGTAGGACCATTTGTTCAAGTCCTGGAGACAATATTTAAGGAAACACTCATCTACTTTCCCTAAGATAAGCTCATTACGTCGGCGATCTGGCCACTCTCACCTGTACAAATCAAAGGACAATCCCTCGCGAACAGGAATTCATAATACACTCAGGATGAAGACTAAGTTACCTAGGTCATGCTAATGAAATAGAAACTCAAGTAGTTAACGAAGTTACATCTAGTGGTTACTATTTTGCGGTTCGATCTTATGCAAGCTCATTGCATACGATACCCTCACTCGTATGTCAACTAGACGAACGCATTGGATCACTGCGTTTGTATCAAATACAAAGTGAGTCGTATCCATAGTGTACCAGGATAAGGTACCCAACCTTATCCCTATACAATAGACATTTTAAGTTGATCTAGAATATTGATACATGTATGTCTCTACATACTGTTCAAGGCTCATTAAACAATTTAGGATGTTAGTTTATTGGATTTGGGTTATTAAGACAAAATTAATAATATAATCAATAACAATTATTACAATAATAACACTTTATTAACAACGATCAATGGATTATATTTACAATGTACGAGTTTTAATACATAAAGCTCAACAAATATAATCTAAATGATTGTCAGATCCGTATCCATGATCGTTTATATCAGAATAAATTATCGTTGTGGAAAGACCTGTAAAAGCCTAATCACACATAATTGCAAAATCACCATCAAAATCAGCGCGCTATAAAAAGTTGAATCCTCTTCTTCAAATTTTTCCTCTTCTTCACTGTGCTTTGTCTTCTTCACATCATTTTCATCATACATATTCTTCTTCAATCGTTCATTTCCACCTACCTTCTTCAACCAAACTTCCAAAATTCTTCTTCATCTTCTTCTTCCACATAAATTCTTTCCTGGCATTCCGTTTGTTGCTTAAAATTTTGGTTCCACTACTCAATGTATCTCCATCTATCTCCAATACAAAAAGGTTTGAATATATCTTTGTTTCATTTAATTTAATAACCACTTTTAGTCTATGTAACCTAACCCAAATTTTTTTTGTTAACAGATGGTGAGTAAAAAACAAATAACACCAACTAGCAAAGCAATAAAAAATCAGTGGAAAAGACAGAAGAAAAGCAAATAATATCAAAAGTAGGCACAATTCAAATTGAAACATTTTCCCTTAGGCACAATAATTTGTACCTTTATTAATGTACTTAAACTATAGGCCTTACTGTCTTACCAGGCCTTACTGCCTTCACATCAGTATGGTAACCATAAGTGCACAATAAATCGAGTAAGGCAATGAGAATCAATAAGGTATAAGCTTATGTAAAATGTCATTTGAAATCTTAGTCTGAAAGCATTGTTGAATAAATACTTGCTTTTAACTCAAATAACTTAAGAAACATGCTTGGTTCAAATACTTTAAAATCTCATGCTTGGAAATAACTTATAAAAAATGCTTTATATAACTCTTTCTCGAACTCATGCTTTGCAAATCATTTATTAAATTAGTAAATAAATATAACTTCAGAAATCTTGAGGCATGCTTAGAAATGTTTAGGTAGAAATACATGTTTTAAACACATTTGAAATGCATTTGTCACCCACAATTTGTAGCCCAACTCCTTATCTTAAAAACTCCTATTTACTCTTCTTGGTTTGAAACAAAAGAATTAATATTCCAAATAAACTTCCTTATACTTAGAAAATATCAACAAAACACCAAAAAATCACCAAACTTCCAAAAACCCAATTTTAGCACTAAGCCACTGCTCATGCCATGACACTGTCGTGGACAGGCTGCGTGCGGACAGGTGGGCCACGACATGGCCTTAGGCAGTGTTGTCTAACCTCACAGCCGCATGCCTCGAGCGCCAACGTTGTGCCAAAACACATGGCATTGCCTTGCCACCTCACCATGCACAAGAAACATTTAGTTGCATGCCACTAAGTTCTTAAATGGTCATGACTCAAGCCTAGCTTGCCTAGCCTTGCCACCCCGCTTTAATGCCTAACCTTGACACTCATGGTCTGAAGCTTTCTGATTTCACCTTCGAAAACCCATACTCAACTTTAGAAATTAATAACTAAAAAACCAAAACTCAAATGAAAAAACTATCTTCTAAAAACTTGTTCCTTAAGCTTTGAACTACATACCTCCAAATTCCAGCTCCAAATTCAAAGCAATGAGTTATGTAGCCTTTGAACAATCAACATGGCTCAAAATTACTAGAGAAATGACCTTTCAATCAACACGGCTTAAAATTACTAGAGAAACGACCTTTCAAGCTTTCCTTCAACATATGAATGCCTTCCTTGCGTTCTCTTTGTCCGAAAGCCCAATTCATAAATAGACACAATTTGAGAGCGTTTGGAACTGAAATAACCCAAAACGCATGAGTAAAATGGGAGAACCCCCTTTTCAAAGTTCCCTTAAATACTGGTCTATTCATAGTCAGCTCTTGACACCTCTCGCTTACCATTTTTCTAGTTTTTACATGTCTACACTTGGAATCCACTCCACTTAGCCCTACCAAAACACCTAAAACTTCCTTGGTTGCATGGTTATCAAACCTTCTCACAAGGCTTTCAACTTTAGCTTGCATGGCTTGTCCGATCCGTGTGATCTCAACATGTCATGTCGCCTAGCCTTGGGCACATGGCTTGTCTTGCCACTTACTCCATAACACATGCCATGTTACGTTGTTGTTTAGAGGTTCTTAGAACATCTTGAATGCATTGAGACCTTTGTCTGCCTAGCAATGCTCGTCACTCCTCGCCTAACACTTTCTTTTGCACAACTCCTAACACTCATAGCAGCCTAAGGCTTGTCCTTCGAAGGTTCTCATGATCCTCTTTGTCCGCCTAGTCCTTTCTAACCCCTTCTAAACGCTTAGCCACAAACTAACAGTTAACTCAAAATTCTAACTTCCTTTCCTTTCTTTGGCCGTCTCCTTTGAATTTTCAAGTTTCAACACTTCAACAAAGTTCCTATCAATTTCTCTCTTTGAAACCTTGAACTCAACTTAACCACTAAACTAAACCACTACTCAGGTATTCCAAGGATAACTAGAGTTTACATAAAATATTTACAAACTGCATTAATGATAATCATATACAAAGTGGTGGAAAATTTTGGGTATTATATTGGAAGAGACTGAGTAACATTGAATGAGAACGAGAAATAGAAATGAGAAAATTGTCGAAGGAGAATGGCCTTGCATGCGTTTGAGATTATTTTGGTAAATTTGTAGACGAGTTATTGCTCATTAGAATTTGATCAGTGGGTCAATTTTCATTTGGCCTTGAAACGAAGTGTTTTGCCCATTTGAATTGCTTCCATTTTTTTAAATAAAGAGAAAACCGTAAGAATGGCAAAATAATAGATAACAGTTTGGAAAATAGCAAATTCCAAAAATATTTTGATTTATAGCAAAACCGCCTGAAGTAGATATTTTTTGACAAAATTTCAGTCAATTTTACCCTTCATAGATGGAAACTTCTTTTTCTCACATAGAGTGTATTTATGCAGATTAAAATAATGAAATATAATCCAGAATCACAAATACAATGTATTTGCAAATCATTCGGTTTTATAAAAATATTAATAAATATTTATTTTCGAGATTGATTTCATTTAATCAACATCTTCTAGATTTATGCATTCAATTTATACCAGATTTTCGAATTTGTAGGTATTAAATCAAATAATTAGCAACTTATTTTATTAATATATATGTACTAATAGCTATTTAATTCATACTCTTTTTGCTATCCATAAAATGATTCATAATATAATGTATTCATTGTACGTTTCATAAGGTTTAGTTAATTCTTAGTAACATTTTATCATATCATACAAATACACAATTTTTCATATAATGATTGATAATATAATTTATCCATTGTACGTTTCATAAGGTTTGGTGAATTCTTAGTAATATTTTATTATATTATTCAAATACACAATTTTTCATATTTATCCTTCATTGTTTTCGGATTATATATATATAGTAATAAATATTTATTTTATCATTTGATTTTAAAAGTTTAGTTGAAAGATCTACAAAATTTGAATTTAAAATTGTATCCTTCCTTAAAATTGTGCATTTGATATAATAGCAACTTCATATTAAGATTGTATCCTCCCTATAATTATGCATGTAACTATTATTCCATAAAACGTTTCATTTATCATAATAATAAATTGACGTTATTTAAGGGGAATCAATCATTTATAACTATATTTATGGATGATAAAATTTTTCTTAAACTAATGATATCGACATTAAATGCATCGTAATTAGGGAGAATAAAATTATGAGAAAACTGTAAGAATGGCAAAATAATGGATACAAACTGAAAAAGAATTTGAATATTTTATTTTTGGAAGAAATTAATTGAGAATAGATGATTTGTTTTATTTAAATTAGAAAAGAAAAAAGGAAAAGGAAGATATTTAAGGGAAAACAATAATAACAATAATAATATTATTATTTTAAATATACCTCTCGGTCCGCGTTATCTGTCCATTTCACTATTCATCATCTTTTTCACTCTCACCAAACCATAGCCACCGACGACAACTCCATCTCCGTTCGAGTGTTCTCCGTCCAGTTGAGATCTCCACCCTCGTAGCCATCCCTCCATTCTGATGACGGAGAACTGAGCTGCAAGGAAACGTCTCCTTCGCTACACGCTGATATATTGTTTTTACTTCATCCGAAGTCGAACGCCTTTGCATCGCTTGTTCCTTTGCGCGTCGCACACCCAGCCGCGTTGGTCTCCTTCATCACCATTCGTTCGTCAGTTTTACCAAAACTTCCAGCCGCCGTCAGTTGCCGGATTTTAGTGACTTTGTGGTTGTTGGGTTTTGTTGTAGTTTTCCTTAATTACCCCTTGAAGTTAAAATAATATTAATTTTTAGATCTTTTGGAAGAGACCAAAGAGGATAGAAAATGGAAAGGGAGAATACAAGGTATGTGGTTGATGTTTGATATCGAATACATTGTATTTGGGTGTAATTACACTATTTGCCAAAGCTTCCAGCCACCGTCAATTGCCGGATTTTAGTGAGTTTGGGGTTTTGTTGTAGTTTTTCTTAATTACCCCTTGGAGTTAAAATAATATTAATTTTTAGATCTTTTGAAGATTTCAAAGAGGATAGAAGACGGAAAGGGAAAGCACAATGTATGTGTGATATAATATGTAGAATACAAGGTATGTGGTTCATGTTTGATCTCGAATACAATGTATTTGGATGTAATTACACTGTATCTGTCCTAAAATCAAAGGGATATATTGTTGCTGTAATTTAAAAGAATAATTAAATAATAAAAAATAATCTATATTCACAATGTATCTATATATATATATATAACCTATAATTAAAAACTAAAAAAATACTACACTTTACATTTTTTCTTTCTGACTTTGACAAAATTTTAGAGATTGAATGTGCGTGCAACAATTGAGAAGTATAATCGTGTTGAGAATAAAATTCCCTAAGAAGCAAAGTTCAAACAAGCGAAGAAGAAAATCCCTTGAAGAAGCTCACATTTGTGTCAAACGAAAAAGAATATGTAATTGGTTTGATGAAGAAGATTGTTGTAATCGGTTTGATGAAGAAGATGGTCGGCAAGAAGAAAATCCTTTGATTTGCATCAAATGTATGAAGACTTTGAAGGTTTTGAGGAGAATGAAGCTTGAAACTCCAATCTTTTCTGCAACTGATTGAAGACTTTGAAGATTTGAAGGAGATGAAGGGTTTCAGGATTTTTGTTGGTGGAACTACGAAAGTGGAAGATAGGAAAGCTGGATTTTTTTCAACTTTGAAGAGTTTCAAGGGTTTCAAGATGTGAAGATAGTGATAACATTTGAATACCCGAACAATTTCCCTTCGTTCAGGGTATTTGAGTTTTAAGTGAATAATTGTATTTAGAACTAAGTTTTTGAATTGGATAGGGGCATTTGAAACATTGTTTCATTTATTTATCTTTTAGATTTTTCAATTTTGCTATTGTGACAATTTAAAAATAATTTTGCTTTTTTTCTCAAACTAAACCTCATCATTTGTCAATCTTGTTGTTGGCCCTAAAATAAAAGTACACTTTTTTTTTTCTCTCGGTGATCATTATTTGGGTGATTGGTGTTTGCATTTTCACTTCGTTTAGAAGGTTTCTTCTACACTTGCTTCGAGAAAACAACCATAATCGTTCGCTATCACAACCTAATTTCAAATTCCCAAATCAAAGTGCAACGCTTGAACTTTTTTCTCAAACCATTTGAACTTCATTTGGAAGGGGCTGTTTGTCTGCCGAGAAAACGATGCAGAAAATGGCGCAGGGTTGGTTCACGCAAGGAGGTAGTAGTGGCAGTGATAATCAACTCAAAACTTCCTCTTCATTGCTCGCCGATTGGAATTCTTACGCAGAATCACAAGCTGCTGATGATAGCACCTTCAATTTGGGAATTGGCTTGGATCTCGAAAGTGCTGTTAGGTCCGCCAATGAAACTGTTTCGGGAACTTTCAGCGTGTAAGTGTCTCACCGATCCCCATATCCATCTTCGTAAATAATGTCAAATTGAATTTTGTTTATGTTTTCTGGGTTATTTCTGATACTGATTGTGGATCATTGGGTTCTCGAGTTTTGAGTAATAATCTGCTGGGTGCAGTATCCATGGCGATAAGTGTTGGATAAATTTGCTGCAATGTTTCTACTTGGTTATAGCTGTTACATTTTCTCGTGAGAATAATTTTGCTGGCTAGCTGTGGGAAGTGTGGGAAATGTTCTATACTCTTGCAGTCTTGATTTGTCTTGTACTTTCATTTGTAACTATTGAAAACTTCATTTAAGAATGTTGGATATCTAGCATCTGAACTTTCATTTGAAAATTAGAGAGTTAACAAGGGACCTGGAGAAACAAAGAATGTCACTAGAGGTTGCCAAACACAGCATGAAGAGAAATTCTATTGAGGCCAGGGACAATGTAGGTTTAAGATCCACTCTTATTCATTCTTGTTATAGATCCTCGATTTTAAAGGAGTTCCATTTCATTGAAGGTTTCCACAAGTGAAAGAACAGAGTATAGACTCATTTTTTTTAGTTCCTTTTAATGGAACACTATGTCTTTGCTGAGTGATTTGATTTTTTTTTTTTATTGTTTCATTTGTTTTATATAACCTTTTACCTGATTGTATCCAAGAGTATAGATTCATTTGCACCTTCAAAATACTTCACGTTCTACCAAAGAAACCTTGAAGCTAGAAATGAATTGGACTGAAAGCTCTTCAGAAGGAAAGGTAGAACGATGCACAAATTAATTTACATTAGCTCTTCCTCTTCAAATATTCAGACCCATGTTTTTAGGAAAATTGTCCATCCAGAAGAGGTGAAACTGCACTTCCTGACTATCCTCTAATGCCATAAAGTCTCTCGGGGAAAACTCTTGATGTACCCTAAGTATTCTCAAGGAATAATCCTCCAAGAATCAAGATAGTGAATCTTTTATTAGAATGAATAATGTGTTTCATACAAGAGGGGAAGACTCCTATATATAGAGTTTTATTGCAGGTGGAGGGTAAAAAGGGAATTAATATAGAATATTAACTAATTATCCAAATAACTCCCTTCTTACATCATTCTGCCCCTCCAAAAAGAAAACTCCTTCTCGATTTTTAAAAAGAAAAAAGTTATGAAGCAAATAAGGAATGAAATAAACTTGTTAAATGGAGTATGACCAAACCAACCTTCTACATTTTGAACAAAAATATTATGATCCAAGGGATAAATTTGAGACAAAAAATCCAATACTGCCACCAAAAGATGAACCTCTCCATTGGCCGTAAATCTTAAAAGGATATCTTGTTCAAGCACATTCAAAACCGCATTCAAAGGACCAATGGCTAAAAACCCACTTTCCAAAGAGAATCCTTCAAGAATCACATCTTCTTTATCGTTCGCTTCAAGTTATTTCTCCATAATCAATGTGTCGTTGTTCTTATTCATTTTTTGCTTGGTGTTCAATACTTATTTTCATCTTTTTTGTTGGATTTTTTTTCACTTGAGACTATTTCCAAATCAAAATTTTTAAATTCTTGTTTTTCTTCAATTTTATTTTCAAAATTTTCTATTTGAAATTCTTTCAGCCATGATTCCTTTGTTTTTTCTTCTGTATATGAAAACAAACCGTTCTTGAGCTCTTGCAAATGAATTGATAGTTGATCGATATGTTAAGTCATTTCCTCAATGAAAGTTGTATTTCTTTTGTGGTTTTCTTTATTTCCTCCAATGCTATGGATTCTAAGTAGTCATTTTGTTGGATTCTTGAATATGTTTCAACCACATAGCGGGTATAAGACTCATCCATTGATTCTCTTGAGTCAACCTTTCTTGATTGTGTTTCATAACCAAAAGAGTAGTTTTGAATCTTGAACATTCTTCATGGGTTGTAAAAATCGATTCTTGATAATTTTTTTATGATTCTTTAATTCATATAGCTAATTTTTACATTGATTTTTTGAAAAAAGGGTTTGATTGTATTGTTGGGCCCTTTGTCGATGTTTCTGTCTTTGTATTCCTTCCCAAGCTTCCTTAGAAATATCATCAGAGTCACTAGAATCACTAGAATCAAATTTCTATGTGCATAATGATAGGTTCTTTGAGAAGATTGGGCATAGCCAAAATTAGAATGTTGAAATTCTTCTTCCGAATCACTTGAATCAGAATTCTAGCGTTGTTTTTGGAAGTGAAATTGACTTTCTTGCCTATACCAAGTGCTGGCTTTTTTCTTGGTCGTTATCTTTGATCGGTAGTAGTCCAATCTTGCAAAATCTTCGGTGTCATCTTTCTTTCTTGGAATTTTAAGGGTTTCCCTTAATTAGATGTGTGTTGTTTGTCAACGATCACAACACTCAAAGCTCCCTCTCGTGATCAGTGTCAAAACGAATTTTCCGATCTCCATTGATGACAGTCAATGTTGGCCTAATACCAAATTGATGTAGCCTAAGTATTCTCAAGTAATAATCCTCCAAGAATCAAGATTGTGAATATTTTATTAGAATGAATAATGTGTTTCATATAATAGGGGAAGACTCCTGTATATAGAGTTTTATTACAAGTGGGGGGTAAAAAGGGAATTAACATAGAATATTAACTAATTACCCAAATAACCTCTATTCTTCTTACCTCAACTTCATAATCCATATCTATTTTGATAGGAAAGCTTCATTTCTACTCTTTTGATTTTCTGACCGCCCTTTTTTCTTTAAAGAGGAAATGAGACAAATGCTCAAAGTACAAGAGAGTTGTACAAAGAGCATTGAATAAAAACCTATGGATCAGGAGTTGCACCTGGACATCTTAACTAGGTTGACACCTCCCTCAACACCCTCATCATGTCTTACAAGCAATCTCTAAATTGTAGTAATCTGAGGCTAACAGTCAACCTTTACAAAGAAGGAAAGAGAGTACAACAAAACACTATCCTTACAAAGAACAAAATTAACAATGCAAAGAAACAACTATCATTGGTTGGCCTAGTGGTAAAAAAAGAAGACACAATCTCAATAACTAAGAGGTCATGGGTTCAATTCATGGTGGCCACCTACCTAGGAATTAGTTTCCTACGAGTTACCTTGACAACCAAATATTGTAGGGTCAGGCGGGTTGTCCTATGAGATTAGTCGCGGTTGACAGCCCCCACGACCTACTTAGGAATTAATTTTCTATGAGTTACCTTGACAACCAAATATTGTAAGGTCAGACGGGTTGTCCTATGAGATTAGTCAAGGTGTGCATAAGCAGATCCGTACACTCACGAATATAAAAAAAAATAATGCAAAGAAACACTCGTCGAGTAAAGAACAATTAATATGTTCAATTTTTATTTTTTAAGAGGAAACAAGTCTCTTTTTTATTAATAAATTCATAATAGAGGGACAAAAACTCATGGTACAAGAGGATTATGCAATGAATAGAAAGATAGACGGATCAACAAATGCACCCAGACATCTCAACTAGGTTGACACCCTTTTAGCATTCTCATCATGTCCAAAAAAGCAAATAAAAGAACTAAAGATTGTCTTTTTTCTAGGCTAATATAAGCCAATATATACCATAAGCTAATACAATGAAAGTCACTAGAAAAAACAAGCAATACTAAAGCTAAAATCCAACGAATAACAAAAGAAACTGGCCATCGAACACAAAGGGCAAAGCATCAACTTGGAGGGAAAATAAAGGCTTGCCAATTCAACAAAGTCTCCTGCAAAGAGTAATCCTAAAAGGTTTTGGATAAAGAGCACCACAGCGTTGCATTCAAACGAGCAAACTCAAAGCGATCCACCCATCACGAGGCTTGTTGTGAAAAACCCGCTGATTTCTTTCAAACCACATTTCAACTAACAGGGCCTTAACTGCATTAATCCACAATAAGGAAGCTGTCTTCTTCTTCAAGGCTGGACCAACAAGTATCTGAAGCACATTGTTTTTAAAATTTTTATAAAAAACCCAACATAGATTAAAGATTTGGAAGAGCTGAAACTGGCAATTAGCTGCATAAAAACAATCAAATAAGAAATGCTGGATATCTTCCTGATTGTTGAGACAAAGGTAGCAAATATGTGATGAAAGAACACGAGTAGGAAGTTTCCTTTGAAGGACTTTTGCACAGTTTAGATTGCCGAAAATCATGATCTATGTGATTTTCACTCTCTTCGGATTGTTTGATTTCCAGAGGATCTTTTGCAATACTTATCTATAGGTGAAGCTACAGCCTACAGAAAGGTGATTAACCATGGATTTTATGGAGAACGATCCATTTGCCTCGAGAGACAAAGATCTTCTATCCTGGGAGTTGATAGTCTTTGAGTCGGACAGTAAGCCTAATATGGAATGAAAGTCTGAAATTTCTTCATCAATCTTCTGAAAAAAATGGACTATGAGTTGGTGGATGAGTCCCAATGTTCTGAAATGGAGCCTTTTGGTTTGAGCGCAACTTTAAACAGCCTGGGAAATTCTATCCAGCCAAGGGTCCAACTAAAAGTGGGTTCTACTGCCATCACCGATTTTGAAGAGTGCCAATGCATCTATTTTGCACTATTGTCTAGAAATACTGATCCACGGGCTTTAGAGGCTGAAAGTTTCTTTGCCACCTGTATGCCAATTGAATAGACTACTTCCATGGATACTTTTAATTACTTGACACCATATTGAATTCTGTTCCAACATAAAGCGCCAACCCCATTTTGACAATGGAGCCAAGTTCTTGTGCTTCAAGTTACCCATCCTGAGGCCTCCATCCCTTTGGGATTTAATGGCAAGATCCCATTTTGCCAAGTGGTTCAGCTTTCTTCCCTTGTTTCCTTCCCAAAAGAACGTCCTCATAATATGATCAGTTCAAGATCTAGATTTAAGCTGGAAAAATAAAAGCTCGCCAATTTAAGTAAAACACTTGAATGCTGTAACTTTCAAAATGCTTAGAAAGGATGCACCACGATGAGGCATTTCTGGGGTGAATTCAAAGCAATCCAACCATCCAAGGGATTTATCATGAAATACCCAAAAATTCCTTTCAAACCATATTTTCACCAATAGCGCCTTTACAACGTTTAACCAAATCAATAGAGAGATTTTGTTTAAATACGTCCTAACTCATAGCTGCTGCACCTTTCCTCGAAAATCTTCACTAAACACCCAAAACAAATTGAAGATTGAGGACAAATTTTCTCAACAACTAGCTGAATAAAAGCACAGGAAGAAGAGATGATGAGGATCTTCTACGTGCTGATGGCTTAACGGACAAATGGAGGGGGGAAGGCAGCTAGTAGGCAATTTATGTTGCATAACTGATGAGACGTTTAGGCGATCGGCTAACATGATTCATACAAGACTGCTCACTTGTCTTGGGCAGTATGACTTCCATATTGCCTTATACAACAATTTGTCCAGGGGAAAGAGGGAGATAAATGAGCTTCGGAGGCTTCACTGAAAATGTCCCATTACCTACTAAAGACCATGTTCTTGTATCGAAGGCATCAATTTCTCTCCCTGCTGAAATTTTATCAAGCAATTCTTGAAAATCAAGAAATTCATCTTCCTTTAGCAAGCGGCAAAAAGTAATTGACCAAGAAGCCAAATAAATATCCCGATGATCAGCTACCGACCCTTTTGGAAGTAAAGATATCTTGAAGAGTCCTGGGAACAAAATGTTAAAAGGGACCTCACCCTCCCATGTGTCTAACCAGAATGCAATCCGACAGCCATTTCCTGACTTAAATTTAGCCAGAGCATCGACACAGCCAAGTTCTGAAAATACTTACACAAGGGCTTCTCGAATTTTTTCCATCTTTACAAACAGTGTGCCAATTGAAAGAGTCTTTGCTGTGAATACTTCTAACCACCTTGCACCAAACAACTTCTTCAATATATCTCCCCCCCACCACTTGGCTAAGAGAGCCAAGATTTTTGCCTTGAAACCACCCAGACCGAGGCCTCCATCTATTAGAGATCTATTGACTGTTTTCCCATTTTACCAAGTGGTTGATCTTACTGTCTTCCCAAAAGAAATTTAATATTCTTTCCAAAGTTGAGGTGACACTTTTGGGCATGTCATAAAGTAAGTGGGAAGATTGAATAAAACTGGTTTGCATAAGGTTGCTCATCCTCCTCTAGATAGATTATATCTTTTCCATTTGTCTAGTTTTGCATGAATTTTATCTATCACCGGTTGCCAAAAGGAGGTTTGCTTTGGGTACCCACCCAACGGTAAAGCAAGGTATGGGAAGGTGTTCAACCTTACATCTCAAACTTGCAGCAGTAGACAGCAACTCATTCATATTCTCATCCACATTTACACCACACAAAGCTGATTTGTCCTAATTTACTTTCTGACCGGAACATCATTCAAACAACTCAATGGTCTGTTTTAGTTTTGCCAGCATATTGCTGTCAAACTTGCAAAATAATAGTGTATAATCTGCAAACTGGAGGGTGGATACATGAGTCCTCTTTTCCCACCACAAATCCTTTAAAAAGTCCATTATGATGGAGCTTGTCCACTAAAGCACTCAAGACTTCACTAACTAGGAGGAAGAGGAATGGTGAGAGAAGATCACCTTGCCTACTAACCCTTTAGGCTATATTCTCCCCCACGGTCTACCATTAGTGAAAACAAATAGTCTAGGTTTCCTAATGCAACCCCATTATCCAATCGATCCACTTTTGCTTAAACTTCTTATTCCGCAGAATTTTTTCTAAAGAAATCCCAATCAACATGGTTAAAAGCTTTCTTGAGATCTAACTTGAGAATCCAACCTTTCTTCTTTTTGGTCTGATATTCCTCTACCACTTCATTAGCTATTAGTATTGGATCCAATTTTTGTCTCCCTTCAATAAAGGCCCTTTGTGTCAGAGCAATGATGGAAGGCACCTTAGCAATAACCTTGTAAGTCAAGGTAGTTTGGCTGATTGAATATTCTTATTAAGTAATTGAGTGTGGAAGCTCGACTTCTCTAAATCCCAATATTTTAAGAGAAATTTAGATAGTTCCTTTTATTGTTGGAATTGAAATGGTTTACCAATTTACAAGATAACTTTGCTCATATGATCTCTACATTCGATTACTTAATAAGAACAAATGTGAGTGAGAATCAACGACCTGTTAGGAACCAAGATAGTAAGGGATGCCTTTGTCCCACATTGGTTCGAATGAGATGATCAATGTGGTACTTAAGTGGCTTGTCTCTCCCACCCCAATAGTTGGCTTTTGAGGTGTGCTTCTCCAAGGGGCTTAAGTACCCATCAGGACCTTAGTTGAACAAGATTTGTTCTAAGAGTGTCCTTGAGTTCTAAAGATGCGAGTGAGAATCATAATGAAAATTAATTGTAATAGAAGTATAGGGAATGTGAATCCAATTTATAATATTTGATTGCTAACATTTGAAGTAACTGATTTTAGTGAGAATTTTTGATACTTACCACTTATGTCTAGATTTGAAGTCTTTGTGGTACTTGATCTTTGTTAGGATATATGAGGCAGGTTTTCATATAGTGGGATTTCGAGATTGTTGACGACAGGAATGCCAGGAATCTGATGGAACCCAAATTGATATGAAAATCAATATTCTATTATTGATTATAGAATATAATGAAACCCTAGAACAATGTAACCTAATCCTCTCTGTTTCCCTATCTTTCAAGGAAGAACAGAAAATTACTCTCGCATTCAAGATGCTCCCCCTTTCCCGCTTAACAACTTTTTTATTTATACTAACAAACGTAACTAACTCCCTATTCTTATTCCTATCACTTGCTTCTCACGTGCTCTTAATTTCCTCTTTCTTTCCTCTTCTGCTGTACTGATATAATATCGGAGGTCTATCATTACTCTCCTTCTCCAAATTCACCTTGTTCTCAAGGTGGAAATCTGGAAAGCGCTGCTGTATATCCTCATACAATTCCCATGTAGCTTCATGCCGAGGCAATCCCTTCCAACTTATTAACACATCCCAACTTCCAGCTGTTCATCTAGCGATGAATTTGGTGTATCCTGACACCGTAATAGATCAGCGGGGGAGGTAACCTACCATACACAGCCTGAAATGGAGTTATTCCCAAGGAACGATTATAAGTAGTATTATACCAGAATTCTGCCCAATGCAACCATTTCACCCATTCCTTCGGTTTCTCCCCACAAAAACAACGTAAACTGGCTTTGCTCTGTCTCGGATTGCTAATGTATGACTATAGTAAGCAATAGGCTGCTTATTATGTACTAACACTGCTCCCAAACCGTATCCTGATGCATCAGTCTCTAACTCAAATGGAGCATCGAAATCAGGCAATGCCAACACGGGCAAAGTCATCATAGCCTGCTGAAGTTTCACAAAAGCTTCATGAGCTTCTTCACTCCATTTGAATCCCCCTGTCTTCAAAAGCTGTGTCAATGGGGCTGCAATTGTGCCATAATGTTGCACAAATTTTCGGTAGTAGCTAGTCAATCCTAAAAAACCCCGCACCTCTCTCACGTTCACTGGAAGAGGCCATGCTTTAATTGCCCTTATTTTTTTTGGATCAACCTCCACCCCTTTTCCGGATATAATACGCCCCAAGTAATCCACTTTCGACTTTGCAAAACTGCACTTCTTCTTATTAGCATATAACTCATTCTTCCTTAACACCTCCAAAGCAATCTTCATATGACTTAGATGAGCCGCGAGATCACTGCTGTAAATTAGAATGTCATCAAAATACACTAAGACAAACTTTCTCAAATAGGGCTTAAACACCGTATTCATCAAGGATTGAAATGTAGCTGGAGCATTAGTCAATCCAAAGGGCATTACTAAAAATTCATAATGACCCTCATGAGTTCTAAAAGCCGTCTTCTCCACATCTTCTGTACTCATTCGGATTTGATGATACCCAACCTTTAAATCAATCTTGGAAAACATCACCATTCAACTCATCAAACAACTCTTCGATCACAGGTATAGGAAATTTGTCAGGCACCGTCACATTATTTAGAGCTCTGTAATCAACACAAAAGCGCCAACTTCCATCCTTTTCCTTACTAATAAAACAAGGCTTGAATACGGGCTTGTGCTCGGTCGAATTATGCCTGATGACAACATCTCCTCTACCAATCTTTTCATCTCTGTTTTCTGTTGATGTGCATAACGGTAGGGTCTTACGTTCACCGGATCCACTCCCTTCTTAAGATGTATATGATGTTCAATGTCTCTTCGTGGTGGAAGAGTTTCAGGCCACTCAAAAACATCCTCAAAACTCTTAAGTACAACAGCCACTGATTCTTCTTCTGTCAAATCTTCCTCCCATAAATCTTCTTTTTCCCATACTTCACTTCTCTCTAAGGCTCTGCACTCAACTAAAAAGCCCTGATCTTCTTCCCCTAATGTCTTCAACATTTTCTTCAGACTGACCCTTGCCTTAGTTAGGCTTGGATCTCCTTGTATCTTCACCTTCTTCCCTTCATGTGTAAAAGTTAGCTTTAGATTTTTCCAATCCACCTAAGTGGTTCCTAGTGAATACAACCACTGCATTCCGAGTATGGCATCCACCCCTCCGAGTTCCAATGGTAGAAACTCATCTACAACCTTCCAATTTCCCAATATAATTTCCACAGCTTCGCAGATTCCCTTTCCTTTAACCGCAGTTCCTGAACCAAGAATAACGCCATAATTCGAAGTCTTCTTTGTGTTCAGTTGTAAATCCTTCACCAATTTCTCAGAAATGAAATTGTGAGTGGCTCCACAATCAATTAACACAGTACCAATCCTCCCCTGAATTTCTCCCTTTACCTTCATTGTGCCTGGATTAGACAACCCTACTACAGAGTTGATGGACAATTCCACTACTACTTGATTTTCTTCCACAATCTCAAGATTGTTCAATTCCTTATGACTACCTCCTTCCTCTTCAATAATTTCATATTCCTCGTTCTCTCCCAACACTGCCAACACTACCAACATTCTCAATTCTCTTTGCTCTTTCGTATTACATTTATGATCATGAGAATATTTCTCATTACAGCGGAAACACAACCCTTTCTCCTTCCTGGATTGGAATTTAGCATCCGATAAGCGTTTCGTTGGGCCTTCTTTTCGAAGTTCTTCTTTCGTGGTTCCTCTCAAGGTGATAGTTCTCATTGGTCAATTTATTCCTCCTTTGTTTTCTCCCGTATTCACATTAGCATTAGCTTTATTGTTGCTGTGAGAGACCGTTACTCCCTCCCCAGAATATCCATATAATTTGGCTTCCCTTCATATATCTTCTCTGTTCTCTACCTTCTGAGCTATACTCATCATTTGTGCTAGTCCCTTCGGCTCACAGAAATCCATCTCTGCCTGTATCCACGGTTTTAAACCGGACATGAACGTCTCTTCTACGACCTTCTCCGGTAAATCTGACAATGGAGCTAACCATTTGTCGAACAAGTTGCGATATTCTTCCACCGTCATTGTCTGCTGAATTCGCAAAAACCTTCCATACAGCAATCCTTCTCTCACGGATCGGAAACGCACTAATAGTCTCTCCTTCATATTTGCCCAATCTACAAATTTCTCCCGTTCTTCTTGAGAACGATACCAATTCAATGCCGGGCCCTCAAAGCTAATGGTAGATACAGTTAATTTCTCAAATTCAGTGAGTTTATGAATTTGGAAATACCTTTCCGCTCGGAATCACCTGAGTCAGGATCATCTCCATTAAAAATCGGCATTTTGACTTTCTTGAATTTGTTGCGTTCACTTCCGCTTTCGTCATTTGTCTTCTTTTCCACTTTTTCTATTTCATTCTCCCGTTTCGATGATCCTTCGCATTCACTTACCTCCTTCGTCGAAGAATTTCGCATAGTTAATTCGGATAGTTTTTCGCTAATCGTCGACCGATCTTGCGCCACCGACTCCATAATTCTCAACATCATCTGGTTCTGCCTTTGCATATTTTTTGATATTTCTATCAATGTCTTTTCGATCGCCGGTATCTTCCCGATCTCCTTCTTAATACCGTGCATCTCCTGATCGAACACTTCTAGTTTTTCTTCAGTCGAGTCTGAACCATCTTTTCTTCCCTTGCCCATAATCAAGATGCTCTGATACCAATTTGATGGAACCCAAATTGATATGAAAATCAATATTCTATTATTGATTATAGAATATAACGAAACCCTAGAACAATGTAACCTAATCCTCACTGTTTCCCTATTTTTCAAGGAATAACAGAAAATTACTCTCACATTCAAGATACTCCCCCTTTCCCGCTCAACAACTTTTTTATTTATACTAACAAACGTAACTAACTCCCTATTCTTATTCCTATCACTTGCTTCTCACGTGCTCTTAATTTCCTCTTTCTTTCCTCTTCTGCTGTACTGATATAATATCGGAGGTCTATCAGAATCCATATAGAGCTGTTTCTTGCATAGGTTCTTAAGTTTCATCCACCACAGAATTGAGGATGACAACTGAGTTTGATATTGAGAAGATCATTGGTTTGATAGCAGTTGTTTTTCTCGTTTTGCTTGGTTATTTAATTTGTCTTATGCCAGGAATGCCTTTGTAGGTGATTCCTTTATTATACCTTTGTTATGGAAGAAGCCAGAAGGGGAACTGCTGGTTTCATTTTGCACTTTGTTGTGTTCTTATGGGTTTTGCTTTCATCCTAGTGTTACGGATTAAAGTTTTTGAACAAAGGGTTCTTTATGTATTCTTGCAAATTTCTCTTTTCCCACTTGGTATTGTCTCCTTTTACTATCCTATTTCTTGTGAAGTTATGGCAAGGTAGAATTCCAAAGGAGCTTAAAGCCTTTTCTTGGTTGGTTTCTAGATGGAGGATTAACATCGTGAGTTTCATTCAGAGGTCCACCTAAATGGTTTATTACCCTTATGTTCTATCATGTGAAGGGATGACGATCACCTCAAAGATCATAATCATCTCCTATTGGTCTGCTGCCGTTTTGCTTGATTGATTTGGACAAGTTTTTCCAGATCACTAGAGTTGGTTTGGCTTCTCTGAGGTTGTGTTGTGTTGTGTTTGATGAGATCTTAATTTTCCTACCCTTTCAAGAGGAAGTTTGATTGTTGTAGCTTGGAGAAGGTTGGTTTCTTCTATGTGATGTCCCATGTCTAGTTGGAGAGAAAACAAACCTTTTAGAGGAAGAAGTAATGGTTAGAGGAGGTGCCAAAGAATGTCATTTTCTGTGTGTTTCACAAAGAGAGAAGGGTTTTCTTAATTAGAAGAACAACCCACCCCTTACAAACAAGGAAACAATAAATTTGGCAAATATAATACAACCAATACAATAAAATATAATAAAAAGAAAGGAAATAATCAACACTCCCCCTCAAGCTGGTTTGAAGATATCAGTCATTGCCAGCTTGTCAATCAATTCGTTGAGTTGCCACTTTGGAAGGCCTTTAGCTAACACATTTGCAATTTGCAATTTGTTCTGTTGGCACATTACTCTCGCATCGATCTTTTCCTTTATGAAGTTTTTATCAACTTCAATATGTTGCGTCTTGTCATGAAGGACTGGATTGTGGGCAATAGAAATTGCTGCCTTGTTATCACAGTAAATGCACATGGACATCGTTTGAATGAATCTCAATTCTTCCAACATCTAGGTCTTGTCAAAACTTTTTTAGGTAGTGAAAGTATTGTCATCGAGCTACCTCCTTGGCATATATCTCCTAATCTGAGATCATATTAAAATACCTGTGATTAATTGCCTAAATTATAGTACATCTGTGTCACATTAGGCAGAGTCCTCTTTGTTGGCAGTCTGTTGGGCACCTTAGAAACTGACCTGTGGAAATCGTATAGGCTAGCATATAACCACTCAATGTTACTTTACAAATCTCTATAAGTATCTTTATTCCATCTCTTTAGTGGAGTCTTCCTGATCTTAGTTACTGTCTTACTGAGTAAATTGGAAGTTGAGAACTGCTTTACGACCAGTGCCAGAAAACAAAATGACCATGGATCAATTGGAGAAGAGATATTAGATGTCTGAGAAAGAGACAAAATTGTGCATGGTTCAAACTGTGGTTCGCTCATGTTATTGAATTTGTGTTTGGTTTATTTTCCATGATGTTTCTTTGAGAGGAGGGAAAAATGAGGCAAACAATTAGTTTGTCTGATTTTCGTTCATTAGTTTAACAATGAAATGCCTATGCAGTTTGTGTTTCAGAAAAAAACAGAAAAAGAAAAAGAAAAAAGTTGCTGAGTAAATTGGAAACCTGCATGGCCTTCCTTGGGCATTGCAGCTTTTCTACCAAGGTTCAAATAAGAAAAGGATGAGAAGGTGTCTTAACTAACTAAAAATAACTAAAAATACAGCCTGCAAAGCTTCCAGATTCACTTCATTCCAAAGGAAAATAACACCAGCTGAAGCACAAAATGATTTTAAGGCCATCTGGTCAACACTTCTTAAACTTCTAGGAATCACCAGTATTTAGACACATTTAGAATGAGGGTTTCGTCTTGAAGGGACTACTAATGAATTGAAGGATGTTATCCTTTATGATGCCTCCTTTTTTACCCTTCATTGTTTGTAATTATTTATTCACATCAGCCACTTGTTTAAGATGTATAATTAATGATTGCTTTGGCCTTCGTGCTTGAGTACAGGGTTTCTAAAGGAGTGAGAGAACTTCCTGGAAACTTCCAATCTGCCACTAGCAATGTTCCCTCAGGAAAAGCCCTGATGTATTTTGGTTTGTTTCTAGCAACTGGGGTTTTCTTTATTTTCATTGCGTTTACAATGTTCCTCCCTGTCATGGTTCTGATGCCTCAAAAGTTTGCCATCTGCTTTACTCTTGGATGTTGCTTCATCATTGGATCGTTCTTTGCACTCAAGGGTCCAAAGAATCAGCTTGCACATATGTTCTCAAAAGAGGTATGCTTGATATTTCTTTTATTACATTTCTATCAAAACCCTGTCGATATTTTAGTTGATTCTCTTCTGTTATTTGTTCCTTTATTTCATGATGCAGAGACTTCCTTTTACAGTGATCTTTATTGGTAGTATGTTGGGCACCTTATATGTTTCCATGGGCCTCCACAGCTATATCCTCTCAGTTTTCTTCTCTGTATTACAGGTATTTAAACAAAATACCTTATCTTTATTCGTTATTGTACAAACTTTTATTCCCATCATCCAGTTAGTATCTGTCTACTTCATATTAGTGATATAATTAATTTTGATTAGTTTTCTTAATTGTTAAGGTTTAGTTTCCTAATTGTCTCAGTTAAAGGTTTAGTTTCCTTTTGATCAGTTTCCTAATTGTCTTGTTTAATTTCCTTTTCAGTTTCTTAATTGTCTTAGTTAAAGATTTAGTTTCCCTTTTAGTTTTAGGTTTGTAACATATGGAATTAGGCTATAAAAAGGCCTCTTCTCCATCCTTTTCAATTCATTCAATAATTGAAGTAATTTTTAAAAGAAACAAATTTACCAAGATTTAAAGTATTAGTTTCGGGTCCTTAAACTTTAAAAAGTATCTAATAGGTTTGTGCACTTTTAATTTAGTATTTAAAAGTTACAATTTCCCGAGCTTTGAAAATGTAGATTACATCTCCAACATTTGAAAATTTTAAAATGTTGCTAATATTAGGTATAAAGTTGAATTTTATGTCTAATATGACCTTAAACTTTTTTGAATAAGAAACATTTCACTGATGAACGAAATGTCCGAAAGCATAACCAAAAGCCATGTATTACAGGGAATACAAAAGCTTCGTCCAATTTGCAGCAAGAAAACTTAAATTGTGATCTTTAAGAGGCTGTAACTGTTTGCACCAATAAAGAGCATTGAAAATGGATGCTTCTATGATAATAAACCCTAAGCTTTCAGTATAGTGTCCAGTTGGTCCATGAATTTAATAAATGTCAAGTAGGTCAAGGGCCTATTTTTATTTTTGAAAAGGAAACATTCTCATTTATTGGTATTTAATAAGGCAAAAGCTAATAGTACAAGAGGATTATACAATGAGCAAAAGCAAAAACAGAAAGAAAAGAGAATTAGGAGGTGCACCCGAGCATCTCAATTAAGTTGACACTCCCTTAGCATCCTCATCACACCCAACAAAATAAAGTACCAAACAAAAATAAATAGAGTTCAAGTGGGGGCTACACACAGCCAATACAAATCAATAAGAAACATTCAAATAAATCTAACAATTCTAGGAATAAAAGACCGGCAAAAAGGAGCTGCCAAAAGGAGAATCATCAGAGGGTGTTGCCCAAATCTGGATCTTCAATCAAGGAGGAAGGATGAAGGCCTGCCAATTTAGTAAGATGTCTTGCATTGAGGTGTTGACCCGTTTGCTTAGAGAGCACCACGAGGAGGCATTCAGCTGTGCCAACTTGTACCTGTCCTGCAAATAGGAAAATTTATTGTGAAAGACCCGTTGGTTTCTCTCGAACCATATTTCTGCCAAGATTGCCTTGATAGCATTGCACCAAAGCAAGGATGCAATTTTCCTCGTAAGTAGCTGTCTAACATTATTCTTGGAGTCTTTATCAAGGGACCAGCTGAGATTAAATGTGTGAAGGGCCTATTAGATACAAAATTGAAATATCGTACCCATTGGACAGAAAATTGAATGTTTAAGAACATATTAGACATTTTAGAGCCTAATTCCTATTCATGGTTTTGATTCCATGGAGATTAGACTTGTCTCCCATCTATACATTTTCATGTTTTTTAATTCCAACGGAAATTCTGAAATTAGTTTGAGTAGCGTGGAGCTTAAAGATTTTACGGAATATGTGTAGAAGGGAGACCAGTCTAGTCTCCATCTGAATCAACCATGAAAGAGTGTTTCAAAGATCCTTATCTTGTGGACTCTTTTGCAGGAGTTATTTAAGGATGTCCAAGATAATTTCACTGTGGCTTCTTGACTTTTATTGCTCAGATATGGAAGAAGATGTGCACATCCGAAAAAAAAATCAGATACTTTCAAATTATGTATCGGTCACGTTTCAGCCACTTATTTGAATCTATTCCTATAGATACGTATCTAACATTCATTCACTGCTTAGTTTAAAGTATTTGTGATTCATAGATGTGATGATGTGATCTAAGGTCTTGTTATCTTAGTAGCATAGGCAACATAGCGAGGGTCCGAGAGTCTAGTAGGGAGCTTTTCTTTGCATCTTATCAACAGTGTTCAAGCTTATATAGGTCACCGACTAAAAGAATTTCAGCTTTTCTGGGACTTAAAAACTGCCAGATGTAGTCCACGAAAGGGCTTCAACTTTGCCTCAGGTGTTTTAGTATGGTGAGGAAGGCTGATTCTGCTGGGAAACCACCCGAAGCCTCTAGCTTTCAATAAATTCTGTCGTGGACATGAGGACTGCATTGCCTCGGGTGTTTTAGTGTTCAAGCTTCCTAATTTGAACAGCATCCACCTTCGCTGTTTAATTTCAATACCTCTTTCGAATGATTCTCTTCCTAGTGGACATCATCCTAACAATCAATCAGCTAGCTTTTCTTTTTTAATCTTTTTTGTAGTTGGTGCATTAGAACTTCAGGAAGAGAATACTCACCCGACTGTTTTGTTTGATCACATAATTCTACATGATATGCACGCCAATCTCAACCAATATTATATTGATAGGAATTCTACAAGGGTATTAAGAGTATATTGTAATCAGCTAGGAGTTGTTATGTTTGCTGGTTATATATGGAGTCAGTGGATTAGGACTCGAGAGTCCGTCCTCTCAAGAAGGGAGAATTTAAGAGTGTCTTGTAGTTCTAATATTTATATATTTCATCCAATTCCGATTTCCCATTTCTTTATCATACATGACACAATTGGTCCAAATTGAAACGTTGTGGTTTCTCCAGGTTCTTGCACTTGCATACTATGCTGTTTCATATTTTCCTGGAGGTTCTACTGGGATGAAGTTTTTGTCATCTGCTCTTACGTCTTCGGTAATGAAATGTTTCGGCAGGTGATCTCAACTCCACCGTGGTGTTCAGTTGGTGTACTGCACATTTCTCTCCTAACTAGAGATCTATGTTAAAGTTCGTAAAGTTTTGGAATTTGCTGAATGTAAAAACCAAAAGTATTAGTAACAGGCACCATTTTTCTGTATTCCTATTTGGTTGTTTCATCCCCATCATCACATTGACTGAGCTATTTAGCAACTGTAGAGAGAGGTCAATTAATGGGGACAAGTTGTGAAGGCTTTGGGGCATTAATGTTGCTATTTTCTACCAATGCCATCACAATTTGAAGGCAATAGAGAATGAAATTAGATTACTTTTTTTTTTCTTTTGAAAAATTAGATTACTTAATCCAGCTCTTGCGTTAAAAGGCTACCACACTCTCATTATATGACCGTTCTATATGCATTGAAGTCTAATATGTATTGTTTTTTAATGGAGTATCGAATCATTTCCCTTTACGGTGGTAAATTGTTTTATTAACAGAACTATCTTCAAAGTGATAAGTCCATGCATTAAATTCATCCATTGTATTAATATCATCATTTAATGGGTTACAGTGAGATCAAGTATGTTGCTGGCTAGTTTTATACAAACACATTGTATAGAATAACCGTACTGGCTAATCTTGACATGAACGATTTGAATCCAAATTGTTTGCAACACTTACAACGTTTATTACAATTATAAAGTGGGTCATTTTCATAGTGTTATCTGAAAAAGATACCAAACTTTAATCCATATACTATAGACATTTAAGCTTAGGTTATTACTTGTAACATTATCCACTTGTATCTCTACTACAAAATATTTCATGTCTTATTAATAGCCTTGGATTTTTCAATAATAAACAGCTAATTATATTAATATATCAAATAATTAGTCATGAAAAATTATATCAAACAACTAATTATATGTAACGACCCAAACTTTTAAGTTAAGCTAAGACCATTACTCAAAATTCAAATAACAATTTGACACCAAAACTAAAAATTCTTATAAAATTAATGCCAAATAACTCCTGTAAAATATAAAATTTGCAAATTCAATAAAATCCTATGAAAACATTACTTGTGGATTTTAAGAATTTTTTAAATAAAATAAAGTTAAATAAATAGGATAAAAATCTCTAAAAACAAAATACATAAAAACTAATAAATAGACGGGGAAGAGTCTCCATATGACATGCCATGGACCCTTTATGTAGCTCGCTAGCTTTCCAAATCTTCTATTTTTGTCTGAAAAATTAAACATAGAATAAAGTGAGTATATAAAATATATCCGGTAAGGGACCCACTACTAGTCCTACTAGGTGATCTGTTAACTTCCTGTTAGGAACACAGTAATAGTGTTTTAAATGAAACACACCTGGGTGAATGAGACCATACGAATACCCCTAATCGTGCGAGTGATCCTGTAGGAACACCCCTAGTCGTGTGAGTGATCGTAGGTACACACTCCATAAACATGTCTGTGATACGTAAGTACACCCCTAATCGTGCGAGTGATTTCGTCGGAACACCCATAGTCGTTCGAGTGACTTCATATACACAGTATAACTGACCCCTAATCGTGCGAGTGGTTCTGTAGGAACACCCCTAGTTGTGTGTGAGTGACCCAATATATAGGAACACAATACGGGTGGGGTAAAAAGCTTTAATAGCCACCTTTAACAGACACACAATAGTCTAAAAGCATGTAACAATCAACATAACATGACATAAATCATCAATCATAACATTTCATAAAACATAGCAGTCCATGAAACATGAAATCCATAAATCATGGTTAATAATCATGCATCATCACACAATCCAACTATGCATTTTAGCTACAATCAATGCATAATCCATTAACACATGCAATCTCCTAAATTTAGTTTGAAGGTTTAATAGTAGAATCTCTTACCTCAAGATTAGTTAAAACAGAATAGCGCTCAATAAATTAAATTCAATTAAACAAAACTAAGATAATTAACTCTAAAATCTTAATTAACTCTAAAGTAGTACAAATTCCAACAATATGAAGAATTGTACGGAAATAAATCTTGGGAATTAAAAAATTACAGAGAAATTGAAGTTGGTGGTTGCCAAATGGAGGATAGAATGTCGTAAAACTATATATATAGGAGGGAGGCGTCATGGTGCTAGGGACAACATAGTGACACTAAGGTGCACATGTGCCTGATGAATCACACCATTGATAATATAATCTCCTCTATACATTAATTATCTTCTAGTAATAAAAGATAATTGATCATTTGTTCTCAACACTTAAAGATGTCTTTAGATACTTTTCCCTAGACTTAACTTCACACTAGAATGATAAACTATCATTCTTTCTAAAGTTGCTCATCAAATATTTGATGAACAATTTGTGAATGCAACATACGTAACATTCAATTAACATTATGTCCCTAATAGGTAATAGGTAGTAATTTTTTTTTATTGTTATATTACATCATTCATAATGAGTAATACATCATTAATATTAAATATGTGAAATATCCACCTGACAATTAATTACTAACTTGTTTATATAAGATCATTTATATTTGTTGAAAGTCATACATTATGATAACTCTTATGTCTAATTCATTTCTCAAATGAACATATACAAATTTGAAAACTCTTTTGCATTTGATCTTTGAAAGTTGAAACTCCCTGTTCACTTGTCTAGATGCATTTTCTAAAATTCTTTTACGTATCTCATATGCAACAATGAACCATAGTTAAAGACCTTACTATGACGATGAGTGAAAAAAATGGCCTATAATCTAATTTCTCTGGAGAGGATGCACCATCTGCCATGAGTCTTACTTTAAATATCAACGGCTAGGCATCAAGAAGAAGAATAAGATGATGATGGTTAAGGGAGCAAGGGCCTAATAATGACTTAGGAAGGAGAGAAAGAAAAAAAGTGGGTGAGTGGTCTAAGGGTTTGCAACGTCCAATAGATAAACTTCTTTCTAAGTCAAACCTTAAATTTGACTTATATATAACTTCAATTTTTCAACCTCCTTTGGCCCAAATAGAAAGACAAAACTTAAACCTAAACGAAAAAATGGATTAAATATGAAAACTGATAGAAAATAAAACAAAATTACCTCCAAAAATAAATTCAAGTCATTAATCCTATCTATTGTAATTAAAGTAACCAAGATGAAATACAAAGTAAACTTCAAATACATGGGGTCACAGTTAAAGTAGGAATGAAAAGGAAATACAAATGAGTAGGGCCAATATAAAGGACTTGATGGTTAAGGAGGTTGGCATCTTGCCTTTATCTTTTCTAAAGAAAAATCCTTGGTACAAAGGCCAATTGATCATAACCAAAATTCCACAAAGAAGAATCTGCAAAACCATTGTTTCCAAAAACATCACCAAACCACTGCCACTCTCTACTACTTTCTTCATCATCCCAATAAAGCAAAGAAAATTAACCAAAGAAATTGTTGTTATAATTGTAAACAGTGGTGAGGAAACTCCAAATTCCATTATCTCATTTTCATATCTTTGGGAGACTTCTTCATCAATCACTTTAGCTGTGATTACAAATGCTGAATTAGATAATCCAAGTATCTTCAAGACAATGTCTACAAGAGCAAAGAGATAGGAACTTGTTCTTTTATATAGCCAAATCCTCTGTTCATTCCACCAACCCAGGATTGTTCCTCCAGTCAGCAAGAACTCCACCAAACTAGTACCATACTTAGCAAATGTCACATATGCGAAAGGTATAAACCATAGGCTTGAAACCTGAGAACACACACAAGGTAGTTAGCTCTCAATTGATCATTTTTGTTGATATCAAGTGTAAATTAAGAGATAGGAAATTAAAGTTGTGTACCTTTGGAAATAAGGGAATTCCTCTAAGGAGATAGAGTAAGGGAATAGTGGAGTAATATAATGTTGCGAATGAATTAACAGCCCAAAGAGAATAGATGCAATATACCATTCGTAGACCAAGGCTGATCTTTCCCTGACCAAACCGCGCAGGACTGTACCTAGATAGAAGAATTTCAAGGTCACCTTCTGACCATCGCTTATGTTGAACTAGTGTCTGAATTAATGAGGTTGGTGCAACACCTAGGAAAGCTTCCCTTTTTGGGCTGTAATAAATTGATTTCCATCCTTGTCTTTGTATTGACAACCCAGTCATACCATCTTCTACTACACATCCATACCTCAAACCCATCTGCAATTTAAAAGTGAATGTGAATGTGAATGTGGTAGGTATATATAAATGGAGAGACGATGGAGATTAGTAAAGAGATCGACCTCTTTTCCCCATTGTGTGTTCTTTTCATATGAACAACTTGCAAGATGCTTCACTTTTTCTTCTACTTCATCTATACTGCCTTCATAATTCCTATACTTTTTACTGTTCCAATCATTTTTGTATCCATTACTATACTTTTTGCCACACAAAACCTCTCTTCTATGAAAGCAGCCTGTTCCAAGATATCGTGGGCCTCCAAAACCGTCCATACCACGGAATTCCACCTTCACGAATAAAATCAAATAAATTACCTATGAATTTTATGATCACTTTCTACTGTTGCCTTTATCAAATTCTTACCTCATTCATTACTCGTAAACTACTGCCATAAATCTCATTTTTCGTCACGTTGTGGAACTTTTGTGGAAACTGTACAAATGCAACCTCATGACCCTTCTCTTCATCCATCAAAAAGCAAAGTGCATCTTTTATGGTGTCGGAGGTGTTCGAATACATATCACAGTCTACATTGAGTATGATTTGCCCATTGCTTATCTGGGATGAGACCCTAAGCTTAAAATCCAAAGATTCGCAACCACATTAGGCTAATGCACATCAAATGTTCTATCTATTCATTAATATCCATACCGATGGAATGATATCTAAATTAAAAAATGAGTGTTAATAAATGAACTTGCTTGATATTTGGGGCAGTTATTATATTTGTTAAGGAATATATAAAGAAATTAAAAAAATGTAAAGCAATAGAGAATGAGAAAGAGATTTATGTGGTTCACTAGTAGTGTGTTGGATATGTCCATTGGCAAGGGGAGAACAATTTATTAATTAAGAATTACAAAGCATCGATATCTCTAAGGTTAAAGAGTTTACATAGAACACTTCTTTAAAACTTGAGGTTAATCATAAATACAAGACATCCTAACAAAATATATGAATTCGAGTTATATGAAGGTCGGTAGATTAATGTTTGTATGCTTACATCTAAATACATTAAAGTAGATAATTACCAAGGCATTCATGGCTCCAGCTTTGAAGTTGTGGAAATATTGAGGTCTCTTCTCACGAGCCAAATATACCAAAGTTGGTAACATATCTCCTTCAACATCTGTAGCTTTTGGATCTCTCCCATCTACTACTATCTGTGATGTTGAGAATAAAGAATAAAAAATTAGAAATACTTGTATATATCTCCAGAGAAGAAGGGAAACATGTTTCAGACAATAACATGATAAAGAGTGGAAATAGAGCTGAACAAAAATGTTTGTGTGCACTATGGAATGACATTTTTTGAAGGAAAAATGACAAAATTAAATGTACCTGAATGAGGGTATCGTGGTCACGACGAGATACATAGGATTTCCACTGTGAAAGTCCTTTAATATTTGATCGTATTTCTTCAGGAATCTGACCTAGTTTGACTGAAACATTGATTCTACTCTCTAACTCCTTGTATAGTTTCTACAAAAGAAGAAACCATCCAAGTAAAACACAACCACATTAATACCACGAAAATTCTTTTTTTTTTTTTTTTTTTTTTTCTTTCTTTTTTAATTCATAGTTGGGTTTTTATTTTAATTCAAAAGCAACAGCAAAGCTTGCTTTTTCTTGTTAGAAATGTGTTCTTAGTTTGCCATATGTAAAATATAATATTCCTATTAGATCATTAATAACCTGAATAAAGACCACTTCTTTGCTCTGATGATTAGACTGTGAAGCAAAATAAGCTGCAGGTGACCTTGGTTGGATGTTAAACTTCTTGCAAAATGGTATCCAATGCCTCGCAAATTTAGAGGCCTCTACGAGAGCATAGTAGGTGAGCTTGGAGCCTGCATCGTCAGAGAGGTACACGTTGAGCTTCTCCGGTGGGTAGTCGTATGCCATGACAGATAATAAAGTACTCATGACCATAGGCAATGGCTCCTTCTCAGGGTCTGCTGTGCATACAAATATGTCCACTCCAGGAAACTCTGCCTCATGCCTGTTCATCAACAAATACCTCATTTCAAACTTCACGTAAACTAACTGGGTGGAATGAAACATATCTAACCAGGGTGTTATTTTGCCTTATATTTATAGTGGTTTTTACTTTATTTTATTAGATTTGATGTCATGTCCTAGTATTTTTTTAGGATTTCAGAAAGAGAACAAGGTTTGAAAGTCGATACATTTTGACAAACATAAAAAGGAGGGATGAAAAAGAGCAAAATAAGGGGGCATCAGACGCTACATCTGACGTCGTTTACAGAAGCATCTCAAAGACAACACTGCAGCTTTGCCCTTTTCTGCTGCAGTGTTGGAGTCCCCGATCATGTGAACAGAAGCTAGGAGCCATAAAACTGCAGTGCCACCCCGATTTCTTTTTAAGTTATCTTTCATTTTAGGTTTAGAGGGTGACGGAGGACGATTGTGGGACCTCTGAGCTCAGTTTTGGCCATTCAAGACCAAGATCCATGAGTTTCTCTTGTACTTTCCTTTGTCCTAAAGATTTTGACACTGAGAGTCGATTTTCGATGACCAACTAAACACACAAACGTCAACTTTAAGGTTTGTTAGACATTTGTTTATGGATTGGATGAGTGTTTTGTATGTTTTTTTTTTCTTTCTATTTTTCTTCTTGTGTTGAATCCGTGTTGATTTCTGTTCGATTAATGTGATAAATAAGTTCGGTCATTCATATATGCTATATGTGCTTGATTTCGTCAAAAACGTGTTTAATTTGAGTAGTATATTGGCGGAGTTATAGTTGTGGACCCATCTTTAGTATTTCTAGGATCCACATTAGTGAAAGATAATGAAACCTAAAGAATAATAAATCATTAGTATGTAAAAGTTGAGTCAAAATTTTGAAAAGTTTAAGCAAAATTTGGTTTTCCATAAAATCAATTTGAAAAGAGCTTAGAAACAAGACTTTGCTATAACCATAGACACAGGAGAAAACCTTCAGAAGCTACAATGATTTAATTAGATTTGAAGATAAATTGATTAATTAGTTAGACTAACTTAATTACAAAAATGGTTCTAAATAGTAAAACTATTAAAAATATTTACAAAATATAGTAAAATTTTAGATTCTATCCGTGATAGACAATGATCAAACACCCAGACACTCAGAGAAGTTCATTAGTGTTTATCAATGATGGATCTGAATTTTTGTTACATTTTGTAAATATTTTGTTTATTTTGCTCTATTTGAAAATTCCATAATTAATTAAAGAAAATTGTAGTGGGTGATAATTTGAAAATTTCCCAAGTGATACACTTAATACACCTTATATACATTTGATACATCTGAAATAACTTATACACAATATACATAAATGTTGAAAATGACAAAATATTAAAGGTGTTTAAATTAATGACAATTAAGTAAATATGCCTAATGACATTTGAGTAAATAAAACAATGTGATATTTTTGTAAATAAGTTAATCTTTATCGACCTTAAAAAAATGTAAAATACATTTTTAGTAGATGTTTGGGACAATGAGTGAGTTATAATAGTCGTAGGTTTTATAGTTTGAGCTATAATAGTTTGTGTTTGGGGTATAGATTATTTTAGCTTGAGTTATAATATTACTAGTACTTAAGACGTGTGATGCCCGTGATATTTCAAACATTTTTCTATATCATGATTTGTCATGTTCATACGTAAATGTTTAATACCCAAATATTTATTAAAAACAGTATATGATTACAAAAAAAAAATTAGACAATAATTACAATAATTAATTTCAAATTATTGAAAATCCTAAACCCTGTATAAAAAATAGACAACAAAATAAAAAATAAAAAGAATTAGAAGATAATAGAAAAACATGATTTGATTTCTTTTTCACTCTTAGCATTTTGTTGTGATTTGTGAACAAAAAAAAAAAGAATGAGATCTTTGCACCCAAAGATTTGAAAAGAAAAAATTTGAAAGGTTGAAAGAGATACAAGAGAGTTAATATGAGAAATGTGAATAGTTAAGAGAAATGAGACAATAATTACAATAAATAATTCAAATTAAAAAATCTAAATGAAGAATCTGAAAGGTTGAAAAAGATAAAAGAGTTAATAAACATGATAAAAGAAGTGAATGTTAATAATCGGGAGAAATGAGATAATAACTACAATAATTCATTTCAAATTGAAAAATAAAGTTAAAAGGCAAATTACAATGAAACCAAATTAGAAAGCAAGTAGATGAACTAAAAAAAGGACAAAATTGAAAACAAAAAGTTTTTCCATATTTCCATATATACTATAGATTTAACAAATTATGTGGATTTACAATTTTCTTTTAAATTTTTATTTAGCAAATTTTGAAATTGACAAAATTACCACTAATGTTATAGTTAGAATTACTAAAATGAAACGACAAAATGGGGAGAAAAAATTTCTCGCTATATGCCATTTTATATATAGTATAGATGTGTTTGTGGTTTATATTTTTACAATAAAATATAGATTTTCCTTTTTCTAATTCTTTAGCAAAAATTCAAAATCTTTTATCATAAATCTAAATATTTGGTATGTCAAGTATATCAAGTGCCTATTATGATATGAACTATGAAGTGTATCAGATATATCAAAATGAATATCAGTAATATATCAAATTTTAGTACAATTATAGGGTAAGAGGATTGAACATTGACCTTGATCTTTAAAAAGAAATGTCACGTTAATTATTATTGATCTAAACTCATATTGAACGAGACTAAAAATAAAAAGAATAAGAGAGACCTTTTTGAAAGACGGTGTTTAAAGGTGCGCCTGTGAATAGGATTCCAACGAGAAGCTTGAGTGAAAAGCCAATAAAATCCAAACCATAACTCAGCAGCAAATAAACCAACCCAAACCCATCTTCTACCTTCATCATCATCCTGCGGTATAAAATTGAGTCTATAACTCCAAATCAAACAAATCCCCACAAAAATGGAGAATGCAAATACCCTATACCAAATTCTCCCCTTTTCTTCTTTGGTCTCAAACAATGCCAAATAGTACCCTTCATTCTCCATCTCTCTCTCCTAATTTCTTAATTATTCTGTCTCCAACCACAAACTATACCTTCTTCCCATGATGCAAGAAGAATAATATATACGACCTTTATATATACTTAAAGAGATTGTTTATCTTTTTTCTTTTTCATTTTGATTTGAATTGCTAACATTAGATTGATGCGTATATATATAAAAAAAGAATAGGAATCTTATCACAAAATATTTATACAAATCACAAAATATTGCTAAAGTCTAAAAATGATTCTTATCATGACATTTTAATTTTCTTCTCTTTACGAAATATCTCTCTTTCCACTCCTGAGTTTTCATTCCTATTTTTCCTGTTGTATCTCCCTCCACATGCCACTATTGTTTTGTTTTTCGAATAACTTGATTGTTTGAATCATAAATTTTTGAACCAAATAATTTTTATTAAAAAGTGAGTTTATCTTATCCCAATCCAACTATGAAATATTTAGATTGAGTTGGTTTGGATTAATCTTATAATTTACTTAATTTTTGTTTTAAAAAGAAGTAAAATATTATTACATTAAATTTTGATTTAATTATTTTTTATATATTTATCAACCATTCCATTTCAAAGAACTAATTTTAGGATTTGTCAAAGAACAAAATATCCAAAAAAAAAAAAAAAAAAATATAAAACATAACTAAAATAAATTCCTATATAAATATATTGAGATGTTTTCAAATATAGCAAAATGAATACTTATAAATATAGAAAAGTATTAGGACTGACACTTACCGACACTCAATTTTAATTTACAAATGCTATATTTGAAAATGTTTCTTATATAAAATAATGCTAAAATATGATATACACTATACTATTGTATTTTGCAATTAGAGATATAGACATAGACATATGGAAAATGTACCAACATCTTGATCTGCTATGAAAGATTAAAGAGCTTTGAAAAACAATGCAATGCATTGAGACTAAAGTAAAAAATTATTTGAATTCTAAAACATTAATTAAAATTTTAATGCTGAATATAATTAAAGGGAATAAAATTTAGAGTAGAGGCTTTTTACATTCTAATTTCTACCTCTTGAGCTCCTCTTACGCACTTCTTATTCATAATTAGTAATTAGCTATTAATAATTATAATTAAATAGATAATTATTTGTAAATAATCTTTTGTAAACTAAAGAAGTGACAAAAGTGTACACAATTTTTTTTCCAACATCCACATTTTTTGTATAAAATAATTATACATTATACAGATATTATTTTTTATTATTATTGGAAAGACCCCTGTAATATAGTTAAAATGGACATTTTTTAAAATAACAAAATAAATTAAAATATTTATAAGCTATAGCAAAATTTTGGATTCTAGCACTAATAGTCTTGTATCACTATAGCATATCAATGACTATCAGTAATAGAATTTGTTATAGATTGTAAATATTTTGTAAAATCTACTATTTTAAAAAATTTCTTAATTAAAATTAGTTTTTACTTCATTTTATTCAATGTATTCAATTTAATCGTTGTTAGTAAAAACTGTCGAGCAAACGCAAAAATTCTAAATTTATAACTTTATCATATTATACTAAATAATGAAACAAAAGTTGATATATCGCTTACTTCAATTATCAACATACTGTTTTCAACTACCATATACGTTAATTTATGAATAAAATTAAAAATGATTAAAGTTAGGATTGAGAAAAGCTAAAGTTGATTATTTGATCCCATAATCTAATTACAAACAATTAATAAAATAAAATATAAACTCATATAAGCAATTTGTCATGTTTTTTCTTTTTCTTTGCGATTTGTTCATCTTCTCTTCCAGACTTCTTCGACTCATCTTCCAATTTTTTTCTTCTATTTTTAAATAATTTATTCTTCTGTTTAAATCTAAAAAATATTCAAGATCTTTTAAAAAGAATATTGAACTTCATCTAAATATTAACTTCATCTTCCACATATTCAAAAATATCAAGATGTTTAAATATTACTTTCACATGATCCAAACGATCGCTTTCCTTGTCAATAAGATCGTTTAGCATGATCAATATGGTCGTTTAGATTTGAAGCGCCCTTTTTCCCTCGTTTAAAATGAACTACACTGTCATGTCGATATGTTCTAAACAATCGCTTACTAAATGATCGTTTAGCATGGTTAACATGATCATTTAAATTTGAAGCTATTTTCCCATTGTTTTAAAAGAACTATACGATCGTGTGGATATGATATCTAAATGATCGTTTACTTAGTCAACACGATAGTTTAGCATGATCAATACGATAATTTAAATTTGAAGCCCTTTTCCTAAAAAGAACTACACGATCGTGTAGATATGATGTAAACGATCGCTTACCATAATCAAGATGATCGTTTAGATTTGAAGCATTTTTTCCATCTTAAAAAAGAACTACACGATCGTGTTGATACTACCTACATGATTGTGTGTCAATTCCTTCACGATTGCACATCATGATCGTTTAGAAGAAGAATTATACGTGCGTGTGTGACCGATTGATCTTGTGTTGAATGAGATATTTTTGGTATTTCCTATTGTGGGCCTGTGGGTTTTTTTCTTTTTCAAAATTGTTCTATTCAATGTATATATTTTGACAGTTTGTTATGTTTTTTAAAGAAGCCTTGTAATAATAAGAAAGGCATAAAGTTTTTAGGATTAATTTATTGATAAAAAGTAATGTGTTTTTTGCGTTGTATTATAGAATAAAAAAATTATATTGTAAGTTTGTAGACAGGGAATTAGGAAAACGATAATATTAATTATAAAATATAGTACTTCATGTTAAAACATATATAAGCTAAGGCAGATTGTTATGTGTAGTTGTAAAGAAAGTATTTTTTTGAAGCATTTTCGTCTCTCCCATAGAATGATTTCCCTTATCAGGAATGGTTTAGGATTGAACTAACAAACATTTTTCATATGAACAATATATTATTGTCATGTAATTGCTAAACAATTTAAGATAAATTAATAAATAAGTTTTAGAATAAGATAAGAAGGCAAATATTTATTCGGAGCTCTAAATAATAAAGATATCAAATATTTATTCTTTATTTTAAAAAACAATTAAAGAGTCAAACGATGGATGCAAAACTTTTGGCTTTCCATTATGGTATAACTTAAGATAAATACATATATAAGTTTTTAAAAAATATATAACTCTAATTAAATAATAAATTATAAATACAATTGATAGTTGGATTCATGGTATGATCATATTGTGTTTGTGTGTGTATAATGGTTGTATAATAGCTCGTTTGTGAATGATGTTGTATAATACGAAAGTTAAAAGAGGAAGATGAAAGATGGGTGTGTCAATAGGAATGTCAAAAGAGGAAGATAGAAGGTGAGTGTTTCTAATAGGAATGTTAAAAAAAAAAAGAAGATGAAAGATGGAGAACAAATGCTTGTATAATAGGAATGTCAAAAAGAAAAAGGTGAAAGATGAAGAACAAATGCTTGTATAATAGGAATGTTAAAAAGAAAAAGAGGAAGACCAAAGATGAAGGACAAATTTAAGATAAATGGACAAAAGTGACATAAATATAAAAGTAAAGATGAAAGATGAAGGACAAATGTTTGTACACTACAACAAAATTGGCATACTATATCCGTTGTATACATTCCAAATTGGAATGAGGGAAGAAAAAACTGTCATAAATGTCAAAATCCACGTTTTTGGTGGAAAAGACGGAAAATTTTTGGATTTTGAGAATTTATGATAATTTTTGTGTGTCATAAATTTATGACAACTTTTAACTGTCATGAAATATAAATAATAAAAAAATATTTATTTTAAATTAAAAGAAAAAGAACGAAAAGAGGAGAACTTGCCTTTACGTGAAAACCACTTTTCTTTTCTCAATTTTAAAAAAAAAAGAGTTTTTCCTCTTTTTTTTCCCAATTTTTCATTTCCCCCAATTTCAAGAAAAAAAAACCCTTTTTTCTTTTTCTTCCCCTTCCAATTGCACGATTTCCCTTCTCCACCACATGTCGTCATTCCCCACGGTGGTCACGCAAAAGGTCATCGATTCCTCTTCTCCACCAGGCTCCTCCGATCAGTGATAGCTCAAGGTGCTTATTGCAGTGAATGCTCCTCCATGCAATTTTGCCCACAGTGAAGGCTTCTCCATCTGATGCTTCTTCGCAACGTTCTTTTCTTCACAACTGTCTCACTCATATCAAAACCCTCCTCCGTTCTCCGTCGCCGTGCCCTCTCTCACTCACTGCCCTCTTACTCTTCAGACCGCCGACCATCTCCTACCTTCATCGTCGTGGCGGTCTCTCAGGTATTTATAAATCTAATCTTTACTCTCTGTTTCTTTTGAGTAAGTCGTCCTAGAAAAGATAGTTTTATGGTATTTGAGTAAAGCTTTAGGCTATTTGCTAAAATTGCAAAGTGGTTTTTGAACACAAAATCTCATGGTCGAAATTTAAGAAGAATTGAGTTCTTGCTCCTGCCGATTTTTTCAATTAAACTTGAAACTCAATTCTCAACATTGCATTTAAGATATGTTCTTCACAAATTTTTGTATTTATTCCTTAATTTTTCTAGTTTTCTGGCTGCCACTAAGTAAATGAATATTCTTTTGTGTTGCACACCAATTGTTTGATGAAATGCCCATAATTTGACTGATGAAACTTAATTTGACTGATGAAGTTTCTTATTTTAACCCGTATCTATGTATGAAATTTTTTTGTTCAAAATTTTAATAAAGTTGTTTATTATTTTAATAAAGTTACAATACTTGTTGGGATTATATTTTTTTGTATTCATGCAAAAACCTTCATTCAGCTTAAAGGTTGAATTATATATTCAACTTAGTTACAATATCATTCTGATTAAATTCTTCTAAAGATTTAAATTAACGTGTATTTTCATTTGTTAATCAAGATTAATTGGACGAAGCATATATCAGTGAAATGATGCTGAGAGGTATGGTTTTCTTATTCAAAATATGTCATTCTCATCATCTTTTTGGTTGAGTAAAATGTTTGCTCCTAGAAGGGTATGGAGCTTTTTCTATGTTTAAAATATACTTGCTCTTTATATATATCTTGTTTATTCTCATGACATTATCTGTTAATCATTTTTTAAAAATTATTGATATGTGATGAGGACTAATTTTGTGTGCGTTGAAAATTTTGTTACTCATTTGTTTGACTGCTTGTTAATCACATTTTGTTTCTGTTTGTTTTTTTCTTTCAAAATTTATGGTCCATTTGGAGAAGAAAAAACCTATTATTACTATTGAATTCTATGTAAAAATTCATAAAAGTTTGCAAGTTAGGTAATTGTAGCTTTAGCTAAGTCTACATCCTATTTTGCATTTGTAACTAAATTTTGGTGATATTAATCAATTGGAGTTCTTGGGCCTTCATGACATTATATACTTATTTTTAAGTTCTGGTTCTTGCTAAAATATAATTTATGCATGTTCCAACTAAATATAGGAATTGCATTATTCTTTTAACGCTTTTGGATATCTTTTCTTTTCCTTCAGTCACTGAATTTGAGTGCTTGGTGGATGTGTGCTGAAATTTATTAGAACATAATCGTATATTATGAACAAAATTGGGCAATCCGTTTATAGTTAGGGAGAGAATCTCTACTCTCTCAAACCAAAGACGGAGTAAGGAATTCTGTAAACATGAGTCATGGAACCCCAAAGCTAAAGCTCAAGGTTTGTTTATTGTTTTGATTATATTATATTTAAAGAGAAGTAAACATTTGACTTCTTCTCTTAATTCCACTTTGAGGCTCCATCTTCAAGATTGCTTATTCTACCTCTTGTTTTCTTTTGGTGTTGAATTGTTATATTATATTTAAATTGGTTTCTTGTTTCTCATATGACCTTTTAAAGAAAAAAGAAAAAAGATAAACAGTTGGTAGCATTACAGGATTATGATTTTGAAGCTTTTTCCATATATGATGTTTTAAGTATTCCTTATGGAATATTCAAGTTATACATAAAGATTTTAAATTCTTTGAAGCTCATGCTTTAGATTTCTTAGAAATGGTGTGCCAGCATGCCCCTATTGTTTCATATATGTATACATGTTTTTAAGTTGAAATGATGGTAAAATTAATTTTGTAAAATCAAAAGTTGATCAATTTAAAATGACATAACCTGATTCTGAGTAGTTTTTTCAATGGTTGGAAGCCAGAAATTCTAAAACATTGGGAAGTTAACTGATCTGACCGAGAGATACTTGATGTAGTAACATCTTCTTTAAAGTCTTATTGTAATCTTATTATTTTTTGCATATTTGCAGGCTATGTATAGGGCTTCTCGAGATGGATTTATTATAATTGAAGGCTCTAGACCGATGTATGCCACTGCCACATTACATCTTGGTTCACTATATTTCTAATCGACATGAGCTCTGCTTATCAATCTAATCGACGTATTATAGGAATGTCAAAAGTGGAAGAGGTTTCTCTTCATTATGACTTTTATATATGCTATTGTATTGGTTGATTGATTTTATTAAAGACAAAATTTGAGCAACTTGTTGGACAACATGTCAATGACATTGTTAAGAACATTGGGGCCACTGATGCAACAAAATATATTCTTTCCACATATGAAAGATTGATTTGCAGATTCGTGTTGAATATTTTATTCTCTAGCATATCTTTACCTTTTATTCTCCCGCAAATGATGTTTATTCTCTTCAAAAATATATTTTTGTAGCTAGCCATATTTAATTGTATTCTAATTCATTTTTAGGGTTAGCTGCCTCATTAGAAAAGTGTATGCATTGAACGCTTTGAGCTTAGAGTTTGTTGAAGCTCATGTATTGATATTGAAAATATTCTTTGTGCTTGTCGCCGAGGCATTTGGTATGATAACCATTGTAGAACTTGGGAGTCAGGAGGAGTTCGATATCAATAATGTATTTAGGGGGAGCCTAAATATATAGTGAATATGAAGGGATCTCACTCTTAGGAGGAACCTAAGTGTCACACCCCATCTCGAAGCACCACCTACGTGAAGCCGATCGACATTGTTCTGTAGATATAATGAGAGCCCTACGCAGCGAAATAATTAAACAGAACCATTACTCAATTTACTTGGGATTTAAAAATACTATTACATTGGCAAAAGAAACAATTTCTATGGCTAAGCATGCTTTCAAAAGATACAAAGAACAAGAAAGAACACTTACTCTCTTGAACGACTTTGTATCTACCAAACGCCAAATTGTGGCACAACCACTTGGAGACCTCCCTATTCTCTCGGTTGAGATTTTGGTTTGTGGGAACCAAAATTGGAAAAGAAAATTTTTTAGGGAAGATTTTTCTTTCGAGAGAATATGAAAAGGTAGATACAAAGGCAGAAGCATAGTATTGGGAAAAAACTTTGTATTCTTTTGTCGTATGTATAACTGCCTTTTCTTCAGTCTGAAGAAGAGAGAAGTTAGAGAGAATATGGGAGCATAGGAAAACCACCCACATTTCCTATTAATTTAATAAATTAAATTAAGAAAAATTGCATCAAATGACCAAAACATTTATAAAAAGAAAAACAGTTGATAGCACCAATTTTTTGCATATTGCGAATATGACAAAATTAGTGATATTAGACGACTATTAGACGATAATCATAAGTTATCAGAGGGCTATTGAACGGTAATCATAGGGCTATCAGAAGGTCATCACTTTTAAATTTGATACTTTTGCAAATTTAAAAAATGTTGTGATATAGACTCTATTATCATAATTTTTTTGCTACTTTTGCAAAACCCCCTTAAATTAATAATAATTTTAAAGTAAATAAATAATTAAAATAAACAAATAAATAATTAACTAAATCATATTTAATTAATATTTTATTTAAATAATATTTAAATAAATATCTCTCACATAATCTATAGCTTTAATTTAATTACATCAAATTTAATTAAATAAAATAAAAATAAACAATTAATTAATTGGGTAATTTTTCATAAATATAACAAACTGGACAAATATTTACGGCCTGTGTAACCAAATGAAAAAGTCCATGCAACTGACCATTTTTTAAAAATTTCAGGTTTGCCCTTCCTTGTCATCATTTTTCTCCTCTTCTCTTCTGCAATTTTTTTCTTTTCCTCTATATTTTTTTTCCATCGTCTTTTTCTTTTTTTTTTGCAATTTTTTAAAAATATTTTCATTTGTCCTTCCTTTTTATATTCTTTCTTCTGGAATTTTTTTTTCCTTTTCATTGTCTTTTTCTCGATAGTTTTTTTCTTTTCTTTCCCATCGTCCTTTTCTTTTCTTCTATAATTTTTTTTATTTTTTCAAACTGTTATTTGGTTCAAGATCGCGCTATTTTGTTTTAAACTGTTATTTGGTTTTTTAAGATCGTGAAAAAAAATTATTGAGACATTAAATTGTCAAATCTAAAAGATCATATACAAAATTAGCCAAATCTAAAAGATCGTATTCCAAATATAAAGGATCGTATACCAAATCTAAATGATTGTGTATCAAAAAATGTTGAATAAAAATTGTTGAGATTTTGCCACCATAATTTAAACAGTCAAATCTAAATGATCGTGTGCTAAATCTAAACGATAGCGCACAAAAAATCTTGAAAAAAATTGTTTAGATTTGACTACCCAAATTTAAAAGATTAAATTAAATGATCGTGTGCCAAATCGAAACTATCGCATACCAAAAAAATCGTTAGATTTGGCTACCTAAATCTAAACGATCGTATAGAGAAGAATAGCCAAATCTAAATGATTGTTTCTCAAATATATTACCCGCGCTGGATACCAATTAATTACGGGGTACTTTTGGTATTTTCCATTGTGGGTCTGTGGTTTTTTTTGTTTTCGAAATTGTTCTATACCATGTCTCCAAATTTAAATCGTATTCAAATATAAATTTATCTCAAAATCTATAGTTTTAATGTGTATCATATACCCATTAAATTTTAACCTATAGTTTTAATATGAATCTAATTCCCATTAAATTAAGATTTGAACTCATTCAAATATTTTATTCTCTCATAAATTAATTTTGAATCATATTCAAAATTTAATTTATATAATAAAGTTTAATTAAAATATAAACTTTATATTATAGTATATCACCGTACATTATATTAAATTCTCAAAGTAAATATGAACATTTCAAATTACAACCAACATATATAAACCTCATTATCCTTTACGAGCTAGGAAGTGGACCTAAAAAACCTACAGATTAGAAGCTATCACAATATGAGATTAATTGACTAAATTCATTAACCACATTAATCAATATTCGTTAACTATGTGTATACTTCACTGAAGACTCACAACTGAATTCTTCTCAATGTAGATATATTTATGTTACCACCCATGTAGATCAATAACAATAAGTTAGTCCTCAAGTGTTCGTAACACCAGCTGGGTCAAATTACCGTTTTTCCCTAGGTTACTTCTAGTCCTTAAATACCAATTCTCCTCTAATGAACAACCTGTCTATGGTCTAACCACTAAACAGAAGCTGTAAGACGCATGTACATAAGAAAGACTGAAATTTTAGCTAAGTGTTTTAAAGAAGGCATTTTAAGCAACTTACGCGATAAGAAGTTGGCATTTAAGTCAAGTATGCATTGAGGAATGGTTATGCGAGAAGGACTTTTTGACGTTCAAGTGTGAATATGTGATTAAGGTACTACGCGAGAAGAAAGACTTGGCGAGAAGAAGTAAGGAAAGTTCCCAAAAATTTCCTAAGTGTTTTTAATGGACCATATGTAGAGATTAAGTTAAACCTTAAGCTTACACGTGCACCACTAGGAGAAGATCATAATGTTAAGGATTATTATTATGAAATTTTGAGAAGAAAAGATTAAGTGTTGAAGTGTTGCCAAAGTGTCTACGCAAGAAGAAGAAGGAGAGGAGCATTTCGGGTTTAAGTAACCAAGTAGAGTGTAACGACCCAACTTTTCTACTAAGCTGAGGTCATTACCATTTAAATAAATATAGACTTTTTATTTATGATAAAGGAAAATACTAAACTTAAAGAAAACGTTTCAAATATTCATTTAAAATCAATAATAAAGTATATAAAGAAAGAATATAATAAATAAATAAAATACTAAATAAAACACTAATTCGGGCCCTAATCAAAATAAAAGGAATATTTAAAAGTACTCATAGTTACAAAAATAAAGTACTGAAACTTAAGTACTGAAACATAAAATGCAGAAGAAAACTTAAATTGTCCCATATGGCAAACTATGATCACTTCTTGTCATTCGCCAGCTTGCCTTTACCTCTACCTTTGCCTGAAAAATTAAACATAGAAAATAATGAGTATAAATTTATACTTAGTAAGGGATCCACTATTAGCCTAGCTACGTGTCTGTAAATTTTCTGTTAGAGTCCTGTAAGGAGATACCACTTAGCTATTGTGCTCTCGAAGGCACGCTATCCAGTGATCCCCTAGGGGCACATCTGGGCTCTCGATGATCCCGAAGGAAACACCTGAAAGGAGAGTCAGGCTGTAAGTGATCTCGTCGAATCACATATAAAACTGACCACACATGCATAAGTGGTGATCTCGAGGGACACCCATAAGGTACGACTCTAACAGTAAATCGAACAGAACATCATAGTCTATATAAATACATCATATCATAAATATCATAGCTTAGTCAAACATTATTGTAAAAAAATAATTCGATGATGACGATCAAGATCAATTGCTGCGTCGTGATGAATCACTACCTTGAAAGCAAAATTCGGCTAGACCGTGGTGCTAATCTCACTGCCGGTTGCTCCCCAAGGTTAACACAGCTCTCTATTCCTGACATGCACTCGTCGAAAATAGGAATAGAAACAATGAAGAATTGCTCAGAAGTATGTATATCGGTAGAGAGGACGATTTAGAGAGAAAGGTAGAGATGATTTATTTTTTGATGATCAAAATGAAATGGAAGAGGGCTCTATTTATAATGGAGTCCTCCTCAACGGCATTAAGTGCAGAAGACCGACTATTCGGGACGACTGGGAGAAGTGGCCCTTCGACTGCGTCACTGATTGACACATGTCGGGTACTTAGGGGAACCAAAAAAACTATTCGGATGAGTATCAAAAAATACATCCTTATACGCGCAAGCGCGGCGGCAGCGGCGCGTGGTGACAGGGTCATACTATCACCATCAACATAATTTGTATTCCCCCAGTAGTATTTCACTATTTAAATACATTTGCTTCTTCCAAATTTTCAATGTGGGACAACAATATATGAGTAACTTTGAATTGGGCCAAAAGGCCCACAGGCTTTTCCAACAATCCCCCACAAAAGACTGTAGCGACAAAGTTACAGAAAAGTCGAGAGAAAGATAGTTTTGAGCAAGGATGGGATATTAATCTTAGACATCAATATCCGAAGATTTGAATTGATGCGTAGTGAAGCAAGGCAACAACCTGTGAAATTAGATCTTGAACTTTCTTTAACACTAGTTGAGACCCTTACAACACGCTCTATCCCAGGTTTCGTCATCGTTTCTGCAATATGATTTTGTGCCTTTATGGCCATGCACATAGAATGAACCTCGGGTCATCATGAAAGCTCTAGAAAGAGGTCCTTAAACTCTTTCATAGAAGGCGGCCCCACCTTCACAATCATGTTATATGCTCCATCAAGTTTGCTAAAGCAAACCACCCAATAAGGGCTATGGAGACTTCACCATTGTCCATAGAGTTATGGATCACATAAAGGTTTTAGTAGTATCCATCTAGTCTATAAATGACTGTCTGCACAAATGGGCTATGGACCATCATGTCTAAATAGACCACCCAAAATCAAGTGCTATGGATCTCCGAAGGGCTTTAGTCCCATGTTTATTGAGGAATCTAGAACCATTTTCTAGACAGTCCTTTGGTTAAAGGATCAGCCAGGTTTTTCTCAGATCGAACAAATTCTAAGGAAATAGTTCCTTCCTTCAGCAAGTGTTTCACGGCTTCATGTCTAAGACGTATGTGTCTTCTCTTTCCATTACACTGTTCTTGGCGATACTTATGGCTGCCTGTGAATCACAATGTACGGACACAGACACAGATGTCCTCCACAATGGTACATCTCCTAGTAGACTTTTAATCCACTCAGCCTCTTGTCCTACCAATTCCAATGCTATAAACTCAGATTCCATAGTGGATCTGGCTATGCAGGTCTGTTTAGCATACTTCCAAAATATTGCTCCTCCCCCGAGCAAAAATACGTATCCATTAGTAGAGTTTACCTCATTGTTATCTGTAACCCAGTTTGCATCACAATATCCTTCTAATACGGCAGGAAACTTATTAAAGTGCAAACTGTAGTTTATAGTTCCTTTAAGATATCTCAACAGATGACGTAAGGCATCCCAGTGGTATCTATTAAGATTACGTGTATATCTACTCAATCTACTGATAGCATATGCAATATCGGGTCTAGTGTGGTTCATCAAGTACATAACACTACCTATGATCTTTGTATATTCAGGTTGAGATACACTCTCTCCTTTGTTCTTTTTAAGATGTTTACTACCATCGTAGGTAGTTTTCACCAGAGAGACATCGAAGGAGTCAAATTTCTTTAGTAAATTCTCAGTGTAATGAGATTGAGTTAAAGATAAACCATTTTTATTTTTCCTAATTTTAACTCCAAGAATTATGTCTGCTTCACCTAGGTCTTTCATTTCAAAGTGTGATGACAGGAACAACTTGGTGTCCTTTATTAAATCCAAGTTTGTTCCAAAGATCAACATGTCATCGACATATAGACATATTAGTATGCATTCAGCTCCAAACATCTTTGAATAAACGCATGTGTCCGAGGAATTTACCTTAAATCCATTGTTTGTCAAGTGTCATTAAATTTTTCATACCATTGCTTAGGAGCCTGCTTAAGACCATAAAGAGATTTTTTAAGTTTGCATACTTTGTTTTCTTGGCCGGGAAATTTGAATCCTTCTAGTTGAGTTATATAGATTTCTTCTTCTAAATCACCATTTAGAAAGGCAGTTTTTACATTCATTTGGTGTATAAGAAGGTTGTGAATGACAGTTAGTGCAATTAGGGCTCTAATAGTGGTTATTTTGGTCACCGGGGAATATGTGTCAAAATAATCAATACCTTGTTTTTTAGTATACCCTATTACTACTAGTCTTGCCTTGTACCTTTCTATTGACCCATCTGGTCTTCTTTTTCTTTTGAAGATCCACTTGCACTTAATTGGTTTACTTCCTTTAGAAATGTCTACTAATTCCCATGTTTGATTCATGGTTAGTGAATCCATTTCGCTTTTAATGGCCTCCTTCCACATACTGGATTCTATCGAGCTTAAGGCCTCTTGATAAGTTTTAGGATCTTCATCAATTAAAAACAAACTAGTGAAATTACAATCAATTTCACCGTGCCTTTCTACTATAAAGGTGGTTAGGAAATCGGATCCAAAATTTTTCTCAGTTCTCTGTCTTTTACTTCTTCTAGGTTTTAAACCATATCTTACGCTAGAAGTATCTACCTCAGGTGTATCACTAACAACCTTGGGGTTATTTAGATCATGCATATTTTCCGATTGACAAGAAACAGACAGAGATCTCTTTAAATGTAGTACATGCTCAAAGAATTCTGCATCCCAAGATTCATTTATGCTTTTATCATTCAAACACATAAACCTATATGCAGCACTATTTTGAGCATAACAGATAAATATACAGTCAAAGGTTTTAGACCCTACCGTGGATTTCTTCAGTGCAGGAAATGGTACCTTAGCCAAGCAACCCCACACTTTCTGGTAACTGAGATTTGGTTCGTATCCTTTTCAGAGTTCGTAGGGGGTTTTGTCCAGTTTTTTGTGGGGAACCCTGTTAAGAACAAAACAAGTAGACAACACGGCTTTCCCCCACATATTGTCAGATAGGCCAGAGCTTAATAACATAGCATTCATCATTTCCTTAAGAGTTCTATTTTTACGTTCTGCTATGCCATTTTGTTGTGGTGAGTAAGGAGCAGTAAATTCATGCATAATTCCATTTGATTCACAATATTCTTTTAGAGTTCTATCAAAATACTCACCACCTCTATCTGATCTTAATCTTTTTATCCTTTTGCCTAGTTGATTTTCAGACTCTGCCTTAAATTTCATAAACATGCTACTAGCTTCATCTTTTGATTTTATCAAGTAAATCTTAGTATATCTAAAGAAGTCATCAACAAAAGATACATAATAATTCTTGCCTCCTCTACTTGGAGTGTTTCTAAAATCAGCTAGATCCAAGTGAATTAACTCTAATAATTCAGTACTTCTTGTCATAACAGGTTTGTAAGGTTTCTTAACACACTTACTTTCTACACATACAGAACATTTACCAGTTTCATGTGATTCACATGCATTAATTAGCTTCAAATCCTTAAGCTTCCTAATTGATGCAAAGTTCGCATGTCCTAGTCTACCATGCCATAGATCAATAGATTCAATTATGTAGGCAGAACTAGAAACATTTGCATTCATAAAGGCAATATTCAGTACAAAAAGTATATTAGACAGATACCCCTTACCGACAAACTCTCCATTTTTGGTGAGGACCATTTTGTCACCTTCCAGTATAATTTTAAGACCCGCCCAATTCAACAGACTCCCAGACACCAGGTTCCTACGTAGGGAAGGGACATACAAAACATTACTTAGGGATAAAGTTTTTTCAGAGGTTAATTTTAAAATAACCTTCCCTTTCCCGATTACTCCTGCGATGGCTGAGTTTCCCATGAACACGTATTCTCCATCAGCAGCGTCTTCGTAGTCATGGAAAAGATCTCTGTTGGTACAGAAGTGTCTTGATGTTCCAGTATCCAGAATCCATTCAGTTTTGTTTTCAATTAGGTTTACTTCCACAACTGCAGCTATAACTTCATCATCTTGTTCAGCAAGGTTGGCTTGAGGTGCTGGTCTTTTGTTGTTTGATTTTCCCTTTCTTTGATTGCACTGGTAGGATTTGTGTCCTTCCTTTCCGCAGACACAGCAGATGAGTCTTTTTTTTTTTTTTTTCCTCCAAGGGCCTTGAACTGCATCTTTTCTGAGGTTCTCCCATCCTGCTTTTTATCCTGTTTTATCCTGTCTTTGTTTACCAAAGAAGACTCAACTAGATTAGCATTAACAGAATTTAAATTTTTGGAAGCTAACTTATCTTTTAATTGGTTGGCCTCTTCTGTACGCATATGGCTTATTAGATCTTGGAGTTTCAGATCTTTCTTCTTGTGCTTCAAGTGATTTCGGTAGTCGCTCTAGGAGGGAGGGAATTTTTCCAGTAAAACATTAGCTTGAAGTATCTCACACATTTTCATACCTTCAGATAGGACATTGGCCACAAGGTTTTCATACTCATGTATCTGTTCCACAACTGGCTTATCATCTGTCATTTGAAATTGCAGCCATTTTCTTACAACGTACTTCTTCGTCCCAGCGTCGTCTCCGCCATAGCGAGACTCCAGAATGCACCAGAAGTCCTTGGCAGATTTTTGGATTACAAACATGTGATCCGACATATGGTTCAACAGATGTCCACGAACTGTTTTGTTGTCCTTCTTGTACTTCTCGGGATCAAGTGCAGATGCTTTCTTTACCTAGTCAGTAGTGACGACAAGGGATCTCGTGGATGATTCTGGATCGGAGGGTGCTGGAGAATCTGTTGACGGTTCGACGGTGAGAACATAATCGACTTCAAGTTGTTCGAAAAAGATCAATAACTTCTGGAACCAATGGCCGTAGTTTGTTCAGTCGAGTGGCTCCAATTTAGACAAGTCAGGCAGAACTTTGTTTTTGATCCACATCGTAAAAATTTTGCTTTCAAATGTTGTAAAAAAATAATTCGATGATGGCGATCAAGATTAATTGCTGCGTCGTGATTAATCACTGCCTTGAAAGCAAAATTCGGCCAAACCGTGGTGCTAATCTCACTGCCGGTTGCTTCCCAAGGTTAACACAGCTCCCTATTCCTGACGTGCACTCGTCGAAAATAGGAATAGAAACAATGAAGAATTCCTCAGAAGTATGTATATCGGTAGAGAGGACGATTTAGAGAGAAAGGTAGAGATGATTTGTTTTTTGATGATCAAAATGAAATGGAGGAGGGCTCTATTTATAATGGAGTCCTCCTCAACTGAAATAAAAAAATCCTTCATAGGAGGGACGCGGGGGGAAGTACGGACGCGACATGAAGTGCGGAAAACCGACTATTTGGGACGACTGGGAGAAGTGGCCCGAATTGTGACGCGTGGCAAAAACCTTTACAACTGCGTCACTGATTGACACATGTCGGGTACTTAGGGGAACCAAAAAAAAGTATTTGGATGTGTATCAAAAAATACATCCTTATTCACGCAAGTGCGAAAAACATAATTTGTATTCCCCTAGTAGTACTTCACTATTTAAATACATTTGCTTCTTCCAAATTTTCCAATGTGGGACAACAATATATGATTAGCTTTGAATTGGGCCAAGAGGCCCACAGGCTTTTCCAACAAACATAACCCAATCATAGCCTAGCATGCCCCAATCATAGTGTATCACAGTCATAACATCTCTGTCATACATGTCTTCGTTATACATAATGGTTACCTAAGTAGCCAGTTATAAAGTCATCTCTAATAGTCATATTATGTCTCTCTTAACTACATTAATGCATAGTACAGAACATGCAAGCAACTTTAATGTGGAGGTCTAATGGGAGAATCTCTTACCTGGAGATTAGCTAATCCAAAATTATTCCAGCTTTCCAACAAGCAAATCCTAAACAGTAAGGAAAACCCAATAATTAAACCAAAAATTGTAAAAGTTTGCTATGGACCAAAATTCCTTCCAAATTACTTACCCTAGAGTTGGTGTTGAATTCCAATTCAACCTTGGGTGGATAAATTCCACTATTTGAATCCTCCAAATTAGCCAACTAAATCTTCAAAGCAACAAATAACCCAACTTAAATCCAATCCGACTTAAAATTTAGTTAAGGACCAAAGAACAATCATTCAGGCCTACCAAACCCAACACAAACTTATCCAAATGGCTCAAATAGGTTGTAAAAAGACTAAAACTGAAGGTGGCTCATCTAGAAGAGGCTTCGGTTCGGGTCTTGAGACTCGTGGCTCACATTCGTTGAGAGAGGCGTGCGGCTTGAGGGCGAAGAGGTCAGTGCGGGTGTGAGGAGATTGGCTCGGTCGGCTTACTCAAGAACGGCTCGGACGCGCGTGACTCGTGAAGGATGAATGATCGACTTGGGTTGACTGGAAATCACCCGTGCGAACGGAGGACGATCTCCAATGAAGGACGTGGTTGGGCTACGCGGATCATGATCGAAAGGCGATGACGAGTGATGTGGCCGACAGAGAGCTTGTTGAAGGAGATGGCTGCATGCGAATGACGAAGAGGTTGAAGCAGAGGCGCAAGCGAAGTGGAGCGTAACAAAGAGGATGATGGCTTGGGCTTTTATCTTAGTTTAAGTTTTAGGTTATATATATATATATATATATATATATATATATATTATGTATAACATGGTCGGGTTGGGTCAACCTGACCATTTATCAATACAACCAAGCTACTTGGTCTAAAATTTTATTTTTCCATTTTTTTTACCCAACCTAACCCAATCCTTACTGTTTGGGTTGGGGAAGCCGAGTTGATCATGTTACCGAATTTTTGAACACTCATAATCTTAATGAAAGAGAAACCTAACTAGTTAAAGGAGTTGCATTTAATGGTTACTATTTCGTGGTATGATCTTATGCAAACTCATTGCATAGGATACCCTCACTCGTAGTTAGACACAAACGCGTTGGATCATTGCATTTGTATCAAATACAAGATGAGCCGTATCCATAGGGTTACGAGAATAAGCTACCCAACTTTATCCCTATATTATACTCTTTAAGTTGTATCTCGAACATTGATCCCTGTATGTCTCTACATAATGTTCAAGACTCATCAAATAGTGTAGGATGTTAGTTTATTGGATTAAGGTTATTAATTAGACAAAATTAATAATATAATCAATAACACTTATGGAAATAATAATAATAACACTTAATTAAAACGGTCAATGGATTATATTTACTATCCATGAGTTTTTGGACATAAAACCCAACACGTTCTTCTTCTAACAATGCATGTCAACCTTGCTTAACTTGTAACTCTTAACTATCTCTTTTCCCTTCAACATAGACATAAAATGCAGTAAGAAAGGTTTAACTTGAAAACAACAATTTAAATCTTTCACAAAACATCTTTAGGTTTACCCGACCTTTGGATAACCTACTCAAAAGTCTTATATAGACAAAAAGAAATTCAGAGCTTCCAACTAAAGCAAAATAAAAATCAATCTCAACTATCTCAAACCCTCATACTAGCCTATCACAAACAACAACAACTAAGTTTTCTTTTAGTTTAATTACAAATGATCATGCATGTATGGAATGAGCTGCACAAAAATCTAATCAAACTTGTAGCAGAGTAGGCAGATGCTTTAATAAGCGCCAGAACCATGATCTCTATCTATAAGGGAATTAAATATTTAAAGGATGAGCTGTAAAGCCTGTGAGTGACAAATTTTAAAACCAAACATGGTAATGAAAACTTTGAGCAAAATAATATACATAAACTTAACAAAGAAACTTTCTTTTCAAACTTAGCTTTTAACTTTCTCTTCTTTTTCTTTCTTGCTATACCTTGATCTCTTTGTATCTACAAGACGAAATCTAGGCATTAAAGCCCTATCCTTTGATACAATAGTTGTGAGATGAAACTCTAGTGCTAGTAACACCTTATCTTGCTATAACTATCATGAGATGGAAAATCTAGGCGTCTGTAGAGGCCCTCATCTCTTACCTAGTCTATGTGATGGAAACTCTAGGTATGTACTGGATACTCTCATCACATGACCTCTGTTGCACAAGACAATCTCCCCCGAAGAGTTGTTAACAACTCAGAACATCTTGGTATAGACTTGAGCATATTAAGAAATCTCATGCTTAATCTAACTTACTGAAGTTAGCATGCTTATGAAAAAACTCTTGCATTAAGCAAGTCTCAAATCTAGCTTTGCTTTAATTCTCTTTGCTAAAATATTTGTAGAAACTTAGCATTCAAACACATTCTCATTAATCTCATGTTTTAATAAACATTTCTCAATTTGAATGCTTTAAAACTTTAACTTAATCATGCTTTCTCACAACTCTTTTCTAAACTTTAAACTCATGCTTTGTAAATAATTTCATAAATCTAGTATATTCAAATGCTTAAACTTAATGCATGCTTTAAACATAAAATTCTTAAATCTCAAGCTTAGAAATTCATTTTAAATTCATTTTAGTCACTTACAACTTTTGGCTAGGTTCTTGGTTTATAAATTTTCTCTATTTCCCTTTGCTCTGAAATCACAAGAAAACTCAAGTAAATTTTGGGTTCCAACTAAAGAAGCTTCTTCAACTTCTTACCTTTTTCCATTTTCTTCTCAATAAAACTCTTTTCTTACTAACTTTGATTTCTTTGAACTCTTTGGGTGGTTTTAACTTGTTCAAAACCGGTTCTTCAAGTTTTCCCTAGCTCAACACGAGCTTCCAACATATTTAGAGCTTAAAATAACAAGCTCTAACTTAGAAAACTAGATCTTAAACTTCTTAAACTATGAAGAAGAAACTTAAACTTACTTGGATCTAACATCAAGCTCAACTCGCCAACACTCTTGGCTTTCCCGAATGTCTCTTGACCAAACACCCAACCGAGCTTGCCATTAAACTAGCTTCTTGCCTTGACTTCATTCTTGCAAGGAACCCAACTTCTCTCTACTTCTCTATACTTTGCTCTTGAAGTGAAAATGGTGAGAAATTATAGAAATGAGAGTGTGGTGTACTTAAAATGCTCTTTGTGTCCGAAAAATGCTAGCCTTTGCGACATAAATTTTTGGAAGTCTATCTGTCACATGTCTTTAAGTGATCTCAACCGAGATTAGCCCGAGATCCATTGAGATCTTTACTCTTCTCGACTGGACATGCTCGAGATCATGTCTGAGAACCCTAATAAATCCATTTTTTACTTTTAGTCTCGATCGAACACAACCCCGAGATGGCTGGAGATCCATCTTTACAATCTTTCTGTTTCCCATCTCGAGCTGCTACAACCTCAAGATGCACCAGGATTTTCTCTTTGATTTTCATCTTGCCTGAGATTGTTCAAAGTTGACTCGAGATTCTCACTTCTGCCTTTCTCTACCTTTTCTCTCAACTGAGCAAGATCGAGTTTTAACACCTTTGTCCCGAGATTCCATCTTTGGACACTTACTTTACTCTAATTTGTCCTATGATGCTATCTCGAGATCCTTGACGTATCCCAATAATCTTGGTCAAACTCTTAGCTTATATTCTCAACTTTCTAGCAAGCAAATGAGATGTAAGATACGAGTATTACACTAAACATATTGTATTGAGGGGATCTCAGACAAAGCTTGAAGAACATTGTTGTGGAAGTGAGGGGAGCTCAAATTTAAGGGGAGCCTAAGTTGAAACTTTAAAGACCAAGATATATGGGAGTCACTGAAAAAGGTGCTTGTCAGATAATTACTTTCGTTAAGATTGATAAACTCTTTCTATAGTGGATTTCAATCCATTAAGAACATTGTCCCCGAAACGTAGGTGATTTTACACTGAGCTGGGTTATCAATTTTTGTGTCATTATTTTTCTAGTTGCTTTCATAACAACTCTCTTGTCGGATAAATTGTTCCATCATTGTGCTTAATATTGTGTCCGCTGTCAAATCCACCTACTGTTTTTTCAATATGTAATATAAATTTCAACCTTAAGGTCTCTTTAGTCATTACCTCATATCTTCACTTCAAATACTGGATCACCAAGATCATCATCAAGATCATCGAACATCACAATTGAATTCCAAAAACAAAAAAATCAACCAAAATGGTTGAAATTTCTCATTATAAAAATGAAAAACTAAAACAGACAAGAAACTTGAATTTGATGCAAAATAAAAAATGTATCACATTAGAAATGGAATGCAACAAAGTGAACCAAAAAAAAAAAATCCAACCCTTTAAAGCATATTCCCCATATTCTAAGCTTCAATTCAACTGCTTGATAAATCTAAGTTGCTACCAATGTCTTTTGTATAGGAGCATCAAGAATCAATCAAAAGCTTTACTCAAACCCTTATTTCATGTAAAATCAATTTTATACCAAATTAACTTCAAGTACCGGCGAATAACGATTATATAAGAGACATTCCGGCACACAAAACTCTCATATAGAAGAATCCAAATAAGAACAGCGACCTAACATAAAAAATATTCTGCAATTATATAAGAATGCCCCCTCATCCCAGAAAAAAAAATTAGTCCAAAATTGGACAAATTTGGTAGGAATTTAGATTTAACTTTTTACAAAATAAAAAATAAAAAAATAAAAAAGAGCTTTAATGTCATTTTTCAAAAGAAGGATGTTTATGTCAGTTTAAAACCGACATTAAACATTCACCTTTTGAAAAAAAGACATAAAAGCCCATTTTTCATTTTTTTCACCTGACATTGAAGGCCAGATTTCTTCTAGTAGATTGATTGACATTTCATCAAAGAAAGACTTGATAGAGGGAGCATATGCATTTTGTACATCCCTTCAAGCCAAGAGGCTTCTTAGACCAAACTGACTTTTGTGTTAGCACGTTCAACTTGAGGGGAGTGTTAGAATTAGTGGGCTTGGCCCAGAGGGTGTTTTTGGACAGATCTACTCTAAATTTTTTTTCTTTTTTATCTCATTGTATATTTTATTTATTCTCCCTTGTTGTACCTATTGTAAAATCGATCATAATAAAATTTTAAGAATAAAAATATCGTGGTTTTTCTCTCGGTTCTCGAGTTTTAAATTAAACTGGTGTTTTGTGTTTATTGCTTTCAATAGTATGTCTAACTATTAACCCTCATATAAACACATCTAAAAAACTAAAATAAATCCACTGGAATTACAGACCTATCAATCCCATATGAAGTAATCCTGCAAAATCATTCTCCCTATGCTCCCACCTTCACAAGGGTAATGTATCACACCTTGGACTAGTCTCTTTTAGCACCTACATCGTGAGGCTTTGATCGCATTTTGAGCTATTCTTTAAGACTACTTGCAACAAGAATAAGTGATGCAATAAGACTGAGTGCGATGAAAGTTGGCAATTGGAAAATTTGCAAAGTACTCTGCCTATTGCATTTTGGATAGGCTACGTGAAGGAGCTATATGTTGAACTAGTATGCAATGTGAGCTTCCTTTACTTGGAAGTAGCTGACGTCATCCTTTAGCATTATTCGTATGATACTACTTCTTCTCTTGTGGGATATTGTGATGCAGATTGTCTGGTTGTATAAATTATAGGAAGTCTACGTCCGGTTGCGGTTTCTTCTTAGGGAACAACTTAGTGCGTGTTCTCAGCTTGTTTGGATGAAAAAAATGTTGGATGAATATAGCTTCTCACAGGATACTATGATTCTTTATTGTGATAATATGAGTGCTATAGAGATTTCTAAAAATCTGGCCCAAAGTCGAACGAACCATATTGATATCTGTCATCATTATATTCAGACTCTTGTTGAAGATAAAACTATCGCTCTTACTCATGTTCAATCAGGTCTTCAATTGGCTGATATTTTTACAAAACCCCTTGATGCTTCTTCTTTTGAGCATTTACGAGTTGGGTTAGGTGTGTGTTCTATTTAAAATTCATGAATATTTTTCCTTTCTAAAGGTCAGGCCCAGTTGTATCGGCCTATGGGTATGCTGGCCTTTGTTTTTAAACTTTTATAATTTTGGCGTGGTTTTTGTTTGGCACTTCATCTTCAACTCTTCCGATCTCTTCATCTTCAAGAACTGCCTATCTTCTTGCATCTCTCACGTTTCAAGAACTCTTTGTCTGGGTGTGTTCTTTCTGTACAATGGTTCATACTCGTCGAGCATACTATCTTGACTCCTCTGTTAACTCTAAGGATCCTGGTGTTCGTGTTAACATGCAAGGTGTTCGTATGAGAGGGAAACAAATCAAAAGCACTCCGGCTCGACATCCTTATGTACGTTTTGCTGATCATGGTAAGTTTCCTTATCCTGTCAGTTCGGATAGTTCTGTTGGCTTCGGAGTCTGATTCTAATTCGCTTGATGATGTTCCATTATCTGATACTCTCAAGAATAATTGTTGTCTCGAACCCAAATGTCTAATGTGACTCATTCAACGTCAGTTCCAACTATGTCAAAAGAGAAAGGTCCTACTCGTATGGTGACTTCATCGTCCAGTTCTATAGCTAGTTCCTCGAGTTCTTTTGGTTCTCCAAGTCAAGGAGTTCCCCCTTCGCTAATATGTCAATTCCTGAAAACTATGCTACTGATCAGATTTTTTAGGCTTCTCCGTCTGTCGATCCTTCAGCCTCTGTGTAGACATCTTCGACTTCTGCTGCAACTCATATCTATGGTTTAGTGTGCCAAGAAATCGAAATCACACTCTAAGGGTCCTACCCCTGAGCAGTGTTCCTTATCGCTAGAGTTCTGATTACCAGACGGTCTACATTCGTAGGTCTCACTTTGTCATCTCTCCTTCGGTGATTAATTCATTTCTTGGTGTTACTGCCTCTGCTAGTTCTTCTTTGCCACCTCCATCAAATGATGACTTGGTGTTTGTCCTCACTGGTGGAACTCTCACGGTTTGGCCAGTCAAAGTCATTCTTATTGTTGCTCTAAGCGTTAAATATGCCATTCTACATAAGATAGGGATAACTCATTGGTTTCCCTCCTCTCATGCTTCCAACGTGTTTGTTGTTCTGACCACTTTCTTGTATCGCATTGGTACTGGGTCATCTGTTGATGCCTCTACTGTTTATCTATTCCCAGTTATTGTGGCATGTTGGCACTTTTGGTGTGAAAATACCAATTGCCCTTCCTTGGTGCTTCTCTAATCTTTTACTTCACCTACAACTAACATTTTGACTTTTACTGATGCACCTGGGACACGTTCTCGTACTCTATCTTTGAGCTATACCAATTATTTTAGGGTGCTCATGTGCCGGATATTGAACACACCATTTGTACCTCGCGCTCAGCTCCTACCTTTGACTCTGAGGCTGCTGGTTGTTCTGCTACTGTGATAACCTTGTATGCTACTGTTGTTTCTCGGCACATTAACTGTCTTACAACGGAGTATCGTGCCCTTGGCACGTCTATTGCATTACTTTTTGATTGCCGTAATGAAATAGACAGTCTTATTCGGTATCTCAAAACTGTACTACCCGCTTTTGATGACCCTGGTCCCTCTACGTCTTGATTTTCTTTGTGCTCAAAGGGGGAGTTCTAATGTGGTACTGATGTTGATTTTTTGGTCTTCTTGATTCTTTTTTTTGTTTTGGTTCTTTTGATTTGGTGTTTCTTTTGTTGATTCAGATCTTGCTTTTGTCGGTGCTTCATTGATGTGTTTTTGAAAGGGTAGAGAAATGTTGTTGTATATGTAGCTTCTTCTTTAGCCATTCGCTTCGCACCTGGCTTGTGAAATAACTAAATGGTATTCGTCCTTTTCATAGTGTTGTCTATTTTTCTCTGTGTGAAATGTGATATCTATGTAAGCAAGTACGGGCTATGTTTGATCACAGAAAGAAGACGTATGTTTTTGACAAAAAGGGGAAGTTTGTTGCAATATTTTGTCAAACGGTTTTGAAGATAAATGTATATGTTCCTATATTTAAGGAATCTTGGTATATCTTGAGGAGCAAGCAATATCTAGAATATTTATAATATATATATATATATATTAAGTTACAAGATATATATATGGGTTCCTCCTTCTACGTTAGTTGTGTGTTAAGAAAAGATAATTCGTTGATTTCATTAAGGATTGCAATTTTCTGCTACGCCATATTATTGTGGTTTAAAAAGGTATGATATTGAATATCTGAGGTAGATATATTTCAAGAAGATCACTGACATATACAGGCATTTAAGTGCGATAAGGAATATGAATGAAGACCTAGTAATTGAAGAGTCAATTCATTGATTCAGGGGAAGCCTGAATTCGTCTTTGAAGAGATTCATCATCACCGTCAGAGGGAGCCTGCCGTTATATCTTTAAGTTGTAAAGATAACGAAATTATTGTAACTTTAGTGTTTAAGTTACAAACTCGTGAATTTCAATAATATTCCTTACTTGAACAAAGAAGCTCCCCAGATGTAGGCCGTATTTGCTGAACTGGGTTACCAAAGTTTTTCTGTGTTATTTGTTGATTTTCTACTTTAGCTAATTCTACAGCTTATAACTTTAGATATAGCTAAAGGTGATTTTCTTGATCATATTATGTTTTTAAAAAATATAAGGGATGTTTGGTAGCATGTAATGGGATTGGTTGTAATGTAATGTAATCCAAAATTCATGTTTAGATTGAACATTTTGGACATGATTTATAATATAAAATTCATTTCATTCGGAGAGTTTTCAATCAACCCTTTTTTATTTTTCACGTTTCACGGTCACATTTCCCAACATTCTTCTTATTCCTAGTAATCTTAATTATATTTCAGCTGTTCATACCTCCTATAAGTATTTTTACCCTCTGCTTAAGTCATTACATGGTCAAATCATTGTAACAACCTGCGTTGTGACCTTCACATTCAATATACTCACTCTAACTACCCAATCCTTGCTTTATTTGCTTTTCCACAATATATACCTTTTCTTTGTAGTCCTTTGTCTTATACTCGTGTTGAGTAGCTAGAACCAAGTGTTAGTATCTAGTTGGTAGGGTATCATGGTTGCTTCTCAGTATATAGGAATTTGACCATGTAATGACGTAAAGCATAAGGTAAAAAACTTACTATCTCATTTCAGCCTCCAAAAATAGGTCATCAATGGAAAGATTATTACATTTCTGTCATTCTTGGAATATTTATATTGGTGATTATGTTTGTAAATTCTTACAACGAATTTTAGACAATGGAAATGCTTTCAACAAGGATCTTCCGCCAACGATTTTTGAACCGCTGTAACAAATCTCCCAACGGTTAAGAGCTGTTGTAATAACACATAAAAATTTATGCAACAAACCCTAAATAATGACATTAATAAATCAATCAAGATACTTACGATTTACAAATATAACAAAATTTTACTGTCTACATATTTGACAGATTGCAATAGACCACTATATACTATTATCTTATAGACATAGATTAGTTTATAGTTGTTTATTGCAGTTTAACACAAATACTCTAATACATTACTATATTTATATATATTTTTAAACTCATTTAAAATAATTTTGTATGAGTAAACGTTTGGGTTAAAATGAGAATTGAAAACATGAAATAAAAGAGAAGAAAAGGCAAAGATATAAAAGACTTGTTTGAAAGGTCTTCGTCTTTGATCGGAGTAGCACGCGTAAACGCCATCCTTTTTTTTTCTCTCTCTTCTTTTTTCTTTTCTTGCATTTGGACTTTTGTCCGTTTCCATGTTGAATTTAGCACCACTTTAAATTTCCAATTTATTATTTCAATTTTACAAAACTAAATTGATTTCTTTCCCATTTAATCAAAATTAGCTAACAAAACTCAAGCCTTTCTAGGAAAAGAATTCTTTTCGAAAAATTCGGTTGTTATACTTGCTTGTATCATAAACATAGTTGAATTGTAACACATTTATAGATCACATGAAAACTAGATACATTATAGACCAAATTAAAACTAGCTAGATACAAAACATTGAAGTAAAAAAATATGCTCTTTTCTAAATAAAATATCTAAGATTTTTTTTTTCCAAAAATCTAACCGAAGTTTAGAAAAAAAAAATGGAAAATGGGCAAATGACATACTTCAAATGAAACAATTATTAATTTAGAGTTGAAAACCAACATGAACTTTAGCTCAACTGATGTTTGAATGTGCTAAAAACCACAAGGTTCGTAATTTAAGTCCTTCCATCCACCACTTGTATTTTAAAAAAAATAGGAGTTAATTAAAAAATGAAAAGTTGTAAAAAAAATAGCAAATTTGACAAAATATTTACAACATATAATAAAATTTTTAGATTTTACCAATAATAGACATTGATAGATACTGATATGCTTCTATCAGTGGTATTGATAGATAGTGATAGAAGTCTATCAATATCTATCATTGATATAAGTCTATCAATATCTATCAATGATAGAATCCAAAATTTTGTTATAGCCTGTAAATATTTTAATTTATTTTATTATTTTTAAAAATGACGCTTTTCAAATATAAAAATGAACCAAAATATTTACAAATATAACAAAATATTCTAGTCTACGTGATATTTTGTAATATTTTTAAGTATTTTAAGTAATTTTAACATTTAAAAAAAATTCTTAAAAGAACAAACTAAGAAAATTGTCAAAAATAGAACATTTTGACAAAATATTTACTCTTCATAGAAAAATCAAGTGTAATAAATTTTGGTTTTTTTAGTAGTTTTGTTTTATAGAGCATAAATAGTTTGTCAATTTTTTCTATAGTTAATGTAAAAAAAGTCTTTTGTTTCATATTTTACTCCTACCGTTTTAATAAAATCATATTTTACCTTTTTAGATGAAACACGACTCTTCGAGTACAGGTGTTTGTTGAGTCTAATAGATACCATTGATATCCAGATACAATTTTTTAAGATGAGTCATGATTATTCGAAAATATGTGTTAGTTAAGTATTGATATCAATGGATGGTTACATATAAAATCATTGCATTGTTTCATATTATTTACAAGTGAATATATGTAAAAAAATATGAGTTGTTTATATTTCGTACTTTTGAACTCATGATGTGCATGGTTGAAAAAGAAAACATTTGTATACATCATATTATATATTTGTATTTGAGTTCTTTTTCTTTAAATCATCAAATATTTTTAATATTACCAGTATCTTAGAAACAAACAAAATAAAAAGAAACAAAGCTGGTGGATCCAATATTAATTATTTAATAAAAAAAAAAGAAAAATATTGAAAAAAAAAAAGTTTTCAATTAATAAATCAACGTGGACTTGTATTGATAGATTAATTGTAATGGACTTCAATTATAATGAGTTTTAATTGTAAACGTATTGGAATTATTTTTTTATTACGTTTACCTAAATATTTTGTATACATAATCTATTTTTTAATTTTATCATTATCATAATCATGATCCTTATAATTTAGATCAATGATAGTGATAATAATAACGGTAACATTAACTATAACATTTTTAATAATTGTATTATTGTAATTGTAACACTATCAATAATGACAATACCTCATTATGATTACTGAACACCGGCAAGCAATATATGTTTTTAATGAAATAAAAGTGGCCTATTTTTCTCTTTTTTTCTTCTTTTTTTTAAAAAAGGAGACAGTGACCTAATTTCAAACCATGACTTTTTTCAACAAAATTTTTAAATACTATTATTTGACTACGTTTTATTACTATAATATTTTTTATGGAAAAGATTGTACCGTCTCCAAACAAACACTCACCAATACTTTTATTAAATAAATATCTTTTTTATTGAAAGAATTTCAAAATGGATCGTGAAGTCGAGTAGTTCTGGGGCCACTTTCAATAAGTATTTATTTTAGTGGCATAAAACTTAAATTTCTGTGGTTTACTTTCAACTTCCAAGTTTATTACTAAAAAGAAAAATTGTGAGCGTACATATTATCCTAAGTATAATAAATATATTATAAATGTAAGTATCTATAACCTATATATAAGTTATCAATTTTCATAAATTTCTTATTTACTCATCTGGTAACATACCCTCCTATTGAATTATATATAGTAACCTATATCATGACATGTTTTACAAATAGTGTTATATATATGATGTTTTCGTAATAATGACTTTTCTTTACTTTTTCTCTTCTATACTTTTCTGTCTTATTTTGCTTCATTGTTCTTATTTCATAATATATTATCAACATGAGTCTCTATTATGTTTTGAAGATTTTGTATAAATTAGTTTTGATTAATGTTAAAGACCCACTATAGTTTTCTTGTGTATTTAAAATTTCGTTCAAAATATGTTGAGTATTTTAATTTTAGTGATTTGGTCATACCAAATTCATGCCCACCATTTAACTTTCTTGAATTTAAACATCAAGTCAAAGGTGAGTACTCTATTTAAACCAAGTAAGCAATATTTCTAGGTGGATTGATTGCTAAGGTATATTTTATATTACTTTCAAATTTGATTTGATCAAATCGTAAAACATTACTTATATTCTCTTATGTTTAACAAAAGTTCATGCATTTTATCCTCATACTTTAATTTGGTAGAATGACCAAATTGGTAAATTTGCAATTGCATGTAGTTTGAAGTAACGAAAAATCAGACCTTTGGTTTCTAAGTTGGGTTATTATATGTATGACATTTCATGGTAAAGCTTTTGGTGTTAAATTTTTGGTGCATGAGATGTATATCATTGACATATTCGTATCGGATAAGTATATTTAAGCTTAAATTTTATTTGAAGTGTATATAAATACATACATGTGTTTACTTTTCTGGGGCATAGACAATTTTGAAGGTATTTTGTTTAGGGTTATATTTGACTTACTTTTTATTGTAGCTTAACTCTCTTCCTATCACACCACTTATTCACTAAATTCACTATTTTATAGGAAATATTGATCTAGGCATCACAATGATCTCGACACTATAAAAATTCATCAAAATGGAGTTAAAACTAAGGGTGTAAGTCCAACCCGAATAACCCAATCCATATAATGAGTTGGGTTGGGTAAAAATTTTTGGTTTTTTCGAGTTGGGTTGGGTCTCCGGTTGAAGATTGAAAATTTGGTTCAACCCAATCCAATCTCGAATTAATAATATATATATATATAATCTCAGGCCATATCAGTGCCACTAAGGCCCAAGATATCGATCCAATAATTAAAGAAAGAATTCTTTCATTCCAGGCATCTTGAAGCAATGTATGTCCGATATCGAATAAATAAAGGAGAATTTTTTCATTTCGGACCATCTCGGTGCCACTAAGGCCCAAGACCCAAAAACTAAAGAAAAAATCTTTAATCTCGAGGCATCTTGAGGCGATGTATGCCCGAGATTGAATAAAATAAAGGAGAACTCTTTCATCCTGGGCTATCTCAGTGTCACTAAGGCCCGAGATCCACTAACTAAAGGAAGAATTCTTTCATTCCAGACATCTTGGGGCAATGTATGCCCCAGATTGAATGAATTATAAACAAAACAATACAACCCGACAACCCAACCCATATTTTATGGGTTGAGTTAGGCTCGATTGGTAATACAATTCGGGTTATTCGAGTTACTAACTTGAAAATATGGTTTGAGTTGAGAATGTCCCCCAACCCAACCCAACCCGCTTATACCCCTAGCTAAAACGAGCAAGAACGAATCAAGACAAGTTAGAGGGTCATTTTCATAAATATTCAGAACTTAGGTGTCACCCCCAATGCCGCAGTGCCAACGCCAAAGAACGATGCTTGCAGGCAACTGTCACGCCCCGTCCCAAATGTCACCTCTTGCGACCAGATGGGGGCATGCCGCCCAGACACCCATTGCGTACCTCGCCGTGAGATGACGCGTTGAACGCCTAGTAAGCGGAACAACTCACTTCAACTTGTTTCATCGCATAACTTTTACTTTGGCTTTAGAGACTTCCATAACTCATTGCAACGTACAGAAATACTTAATCTTTAGACTTTACTCTGTCACCTAGTTTTCAAACTTACCTCAATTCAACTACTAAGCGACAAGTACAAATAATAATGCAGCGAAATAAACATAGCTTCCCTTTATTAACTTAACACTTTACACACATTCCTTTTTGCAAGGTACAAAATTTAAAAACTTGAATTCTAATCCCCATGCCTTCCTTTATCCATCAGGGTGCTACTCTTCACATGAAGGTCTTTTGGAGTATAAGAATCCCTTTCCCAAAATCATGCTCTTATACCACCTATCACACCCAGTAACCCAACTAAAGGACAACCTTTAGGCTCTTCATTCTTAGCTCAACTCTCCACTCATCGTCTTGGGCCACACAAAACTATGATGCTGCCCTCAACACTTCTTCAAAACTGAGTTGTTGCCTTAGTGTTAAGGAGTGAAGTTCTTACCTACTAAGTCCTTAAACACGATATGGAAAGACACAGCTTGCTCGTCGTACAAGTTTACATAACAGCCCATCTTTTCCTCATTTACTTGGCTTCTACGCCTGACATCCTTTCTTTACTTAACTTCAACGTTTGACAACCTAGGGAAGAAAAACTTAAAACATAAGTCAAAGACTTAATGAGTGATGGATTTTAGAAAATACATTTTTGGGGAATACAACAATTTTAATAATCACAACAATCGTAATCTCATAAACACAAGTTCCCATCGCACCAACACAAGCTACACAAGCTTTCATTACATCAATTTACAACCATAGCAATCATAAATATGATAGAAACGTTAGACATGTGCAGCGAAAAAAGGAATAAACTTTACTCTAATTGTAACTAAACAAAATTTAGTAATCAACATGCATAATAACCCTAATATAAACAAAGATGGGGTTAATAGAAAACTTACCTTTGAAACTTTTCTTCTCTTGTATTCTCTTTATGAATTTGAAGTCAGGACTACCACTAGAGTTGACCTGCTATTCTTCGAACTTCGAACAGAGTTGTGGGATTCGAATGGTGGAGAAAATAAAGAGAGACGATATCTTTTTTAGGAACCTAACTATTAGATCTTTTTGTTGTTGAGAGTAAAAAAGGTTCTTGGATTATTTTATAATTCTCAAATCACAAAATTAATTCTTACACTTCTCAAAATAAAGAGTCCTTTCATTTTTGCAATAAACTACTTTACAAGCAAACTACATGCAAGAGCTTTCTTATCTCACCAGTTGACATTCTTAGTGGGGTAGGTGTCTTGCATGCAATAAGAATCTACGTTCATTTCTCCGAAATTCAAATCACATTTGAATATAAAGTTGAACAACGTTTGACTTTTAAAGTCAAAAGTCAACATTTTAACTTTTCACAACTTTGACCATTTTCATCAATTCCAAGCTTTCGAATATGAATCCATATTCATATTTTTAATATTTAAATCACATTTAAACATGAAGCTCTATCTTAAGCTTATAATCGATGACTATATCAAATATATTTGTCGGTTTCTCTCTCTTTACCTAATTCGAACAATTCGAATTATTCCATCATAATGTTTTAAGTTGATTCCTTGTGACCTAGCGAGGGAACCTAATGGACCTATAGATCATGGGCTCAAAAGATCTGAGATTAGCTGGCTAAATTCTTTTAGACCGAGTTAATCAACATTCGTTAACTAACGGGTCATTCCACCAAAGTCCCTTAGTTGCTCTCTCTTCACTATAGATATATTTGTGTCCATGTGATATAACCATGATAAGTAAGTTAATCCTTCATAGGTTGTTCGTAACCTCGGCGAGATCATAGTACTATTTTACCCTTGGGACTACATCTTACTCCTTAAGTCCCATCGATCCAATATTGAACAATTGGTTTAAGGTCCAACCTTTAAACCGAATCCCTCTCGGGCCAATGAGAGGGTGGGCCCCTTGTTCAAGACTTGGATTTAGTTCTCAAGGGAACAACCTATATACTAACCCTAAAGCGAGTAGGAGTGAATTTCGTCTTGCACCCCATGTCCCTAGCTATCCACCCGTTCTTACCCCTGAAATGGGAGGCTTATTGGATCGACGCCATTGAGCTACCCTCACATATGCAGATCTAAGGATAATTTGGTGTGAAAAGAAGTTCATAGTTAGCTCAGGATTAAGATTAAGCTTACATAGGATATCTTTAAATGACATAGTCAATTTTATTAAAGTTAACAGTGTTATAACTTAAAAGTGATTATTTATGTGATTCCAATCTTATGTAAACACTTTACATAGGATGCCTCCACTTCCATGTCTCTACATGAACTATTGAGGATCACATTGTTTGTACTAACTACAAAGTGGGCCGTATCCATATTGTTCCCAGAATAAGGTGCCCAACCGTATTCGTATACTATAGACTATTTAGGCTATATACTCGAACTTGATCCACCTTTATGTCTCTACATAAAGTTCAAGTTTACTCAATAATAGTCTCGGGTCCTTAGTTTCTTGACATTAAGATTATAGTATCAATAACGACTTTATTAAATAGAATATGATTACAAACTACGAGTTTTAGGACATAAATTGTAACAAAACAATTACGCGCATTTCAGTTCATCAAACATTCACCATTCATCATCGGAATGTGGGATTCTTCCATCCACATCTAGTCCCCTAGACCTAGGATTCACTTCACCAGCGTCTTGCGATAGACTCGAGATTTCTACTAGCGTATTATAACACCCATTCTCTTTTTAGACCTGGGATTCACTTTCACCAGCATCTCATTGCTGGACCTGGGATTCACTTCACCAGTGTCTCACGATAGTCTTGGGATTCACTTTCACTAGCGTCGCCCAATTCATTACTCGTCTAGACCTAAGATTTTCTTTCATCAGCATCTCATCGTTGGACTTGCGATTCACTTCCACCAACATTTATCCGTCTAGACCTAGGATTCATTTCACTAGCAGCACGCGTTAAACTTGGGATTTCCACCAGCGTCTTACAATAGATCACAGTGCCACACATCACATAATCATCACAATCAACAATTGAGAAGGGTTAGCTTAACAGCTTACTTTCCAAGCATAATCTCATAACAATAACAATATCATACAATCAACATAACCTTAAGGTTATAAAAGAATGCTTTTCATTCAATCATTTGTAAAGTAGTTCTTGCATTTACAAGGATCATGAATGCACATATTTCTATTGAAACAACCATTTATTCATATCGAATCACTGGTTTTACTTATGAAATCACTTACAAACATTTAATCAATTAAAAGATCACTCACAAAAATACTTAGCCTCAACTCTTTTTTCCTTTTGTTTTTGGCTTCCTCTTCTCGCCTAGTGGTCTCTCAACTGACCTCTCAACACTCAAAACCTTTTCTTAATAATTGAGAGTGTCTAACGTCTCATGCCCTTTTTCTTCTCTTGGTCCTATTTATAGTGACCTTTCACATCAATGAGTTATTTTCACGCTTTACACATATCACTTTACTGCTTCGATGCACTATGCAGCCAACTCAAGCTCGACACGTAAGCTAGCTACCACTTCACGATTAGATATTTCCCTTGAAACGCTAACCTTATCTCTTTGGAATGCTCAATTTGTCTGACTCTCTTCCAAGAAACAACAAACATTTACTTTCCCTCAGAGGGTCATTCAGCCTTTTCAACAAAACACCTACTTCATCGCAACATACTTAGGCGTAGGTACTTTTCCCCGCCTACTATCCCAAAGCCTAGTTCTCAGCATCAACGCATGCTTCTTCTTCACCAATTAACCGTATCATGTCGCTTACTCTACGAGATAGCACTTAAACTCCAATATTTCTCTTCGCATCACCCTTTCTTCTATCACATCCTTCTTCGCAGAATACCTCTTATCTATACTTAGACAAATAATCCTATCCAATAAGACTCCTCTTCAATAGAACTCCCTTTTGGATCTGAGCCTTACAACAACGTGAAGTTGCACCGTGGCGCCTATCTCAAACGTTGCCTCGCTCATGGAAATTCTGATCAAGCATCACCGTGCTACGAAGTTTAACGAAAAACCAACTACACGCCTTCCCCCCCCCCCCCCCCCTAATCGTTATTTTGGCTTATTTAACCCCTTTTCTTCATTTTTCAATTTGCACTCAAAATTCTATTAAATTAATTGTAACTCTCTATAAAATTCAATAAAATTCTCTCAGTGTTTTTTAAGAATGGTTATCTTCTTTCTTCCAATCTTTGAGGTTACTTTGAAGATCATGAAGAACTAAACGTAATATTTTTGGGAATTAGGTATTTTTTGTATAATTCCATGAGAATGCATATCTAAATTGCTTTTCTTGATTAATATTTGGGTTGTTTCATATTTTGCTTTTAATAAAGAATTCTTGCTTGATTGAATTAACTACCCAAGAAAGCATGAATTAAACCTTAAACTTTGTGCTAAGAACAAAGTTAAAGCATGATTGTTTGATAATTTTAGATTGATTCTTTAGCATCAAGCATCCTATTGAATTGTCATTGATTGTCAACTCAAAAATTTTCAAAGCAATCTTCTTTTAGATAGAGACATTGCTTTAGGAAGTCTCAACTTGATTCCCTTAATCTTTATACAACATTAATCGAGCATGAAACCACTAAGAAGAAAGCTTGCTCAAGTTAGATAAATTTCGATGCATACTTTAGTTTCTTAATCGGATAATTGGTTCTTGGACCAATTGATTGAGGATTGATCAAAATTGCAATTATCTTTTTGTTCATTGATGAGAATATTGCTAAAACACCGAATTCCCATTTTCCAACATTTGAGAGAATCTATATCTTTTAGTTGTGTTAGTATAAATCTTGAAAATCCCAAAAACATTTTATTGCTTTCTTTAATTTTTCTTGTTTGTCACCAAATTCCTCATCATACAATTACTTGATTCTTGAAATCTTTTCTAACATTTTTAATCTCTTAATGTGTGTGACCTACTTCACTAAATTCTTTGGGATTCGACCCGTCTTACTCTATTCTACTAATATTTTGTGATTAATTCTTTTTCATAGTGAGTTGTGTATTTCTTTAGAGAGTTTTTAGGTTGCGGAAACTATCTTTTACCCAATTGAAATTTTGAATTGCATTACTTCTTTTGCTATTGCATGAAATACTTTTTGGTACCGCTGTTTCACTTGTGCAATAGAATCATTTTTTTTTTTTGCATCTCTAGCTAAAACCTTCAATGACCCACCGAAAAACTTCCTTCAGTCATGCATTTAGATTAAAATCTATCGTAAATTTCAAAGTATTGCATCATGTTTTTAAATTTAATTTTATATATTTGAAATATTTGATTGAGATGTTTTTCTAATTAGTTTATATTTTCTATATCATTGAGTATTCTTGTTATATATATATATATATATATATAGAAAATTAGATAAGGGTATTTGTTTTTCTTAAATGGATTTCATTCTTCTTGGCAAATATAGTAGTGATATTTATCTTTTATGTTCTAAGATTATATACTGCTAATATTATATTTTATCCTTCAGGTAATTTAATAAATATTCAAGATTATTTTTAATTTTATTTGAAAAATTTAAGATATTAAAGTTTAATTATTTCTCAAAGTGAATTTATTTTAATGAGATTATATTTCATTTAGATTTATGAATTTATTAATCAACTCTTAATTTAAAAATAAATGAATTAGAAATAAAAATTGATTACAAGGGAGTCTGTCTAAAGGACAATTCTCAGCTAACTAGGCTAAGGTATTTAGCTGAGGGTAAGAAAACACCTCTACCTAGGTGGTAAGAAAACACCTCTACCTAGGTACTAATCTAGAAGTTAAATTAGGTAATGTTCTTTTGTCATGCTTACATTGTAACTTATTAGATCCTTAGGTATTTAAATTATCTTCATGTGAATTTTAAAATTTGTTTATATAGTTATTATATAAGGACATTTTTATAAATAGTAAAATAAATTAAAATATTTACAAGCTATAGTACAATTTTTGGATTCTATCACTAATAGTCTTCTATCACTATAGCATATCAATGACTATCAATCAATGACAATTAGTGATAGAATTTGCTATAGGTTGTAAATATTTTGTAAAATCTACTATTTTTAAAAATTCTCCTATTATATATTTGATATCTCCCACGTCAAAGTTTGAAAGCTATGCATAATAGTTAATCACTTTTTCTAAAGCTAATTTTGATTTAAAACACTTAAAGTTGTGCATAAATAAATTTGTGCTCATTATGTTTTTTGTCATGCATATGTAATTGCACACATTTTAAAGGAGGTTTTCCAAAAATATAACAAACCGACAAAATATTTACACTATATAGAATAATTTTGAAAATGAAAAAAACCCACAAGCTCACAATGAAAAATACAAAAAATACCTCAATCAACATGCGATTAATTGGCCACACGCACACGAGTAATCTTCTACTAAACGATCATCATACGTGATCGTGTAGACAATAATATTACAACTGATACATGATCTTGGCGAAAAATGACCAAATTTAAATGATCAGATAATAAACCCTAAGTGATGGCGAAAAGCTTTAGATATAAACGATCGTGTAGAGTACCCTAAACGATCGACGCATATGTATGGATGATCGTTTATGTAAGTATAAACGATTGTTTAGAGAAGTCCAATAGAAGCCAAGCCCAATCACCCATAATTACAAAAAGACCATCAAAATCAATGTGCTAGACATAAGTATATTCTTAAACAAGTATATTCTTGACGTTATTCAAATGTCATAAACAAGTATATTTTTTACGTTTTTTAAATGTCATAAACAAGTATATTTTTTATGCTTTTTAAATGTCGTTAACATCAACATACTTGACGATTTTTACATGTCATGAATATTTGTATACTTGACGTTTATAAACTGTCAACATTTATTATTCTCGACGTTTATTAGCTGTCATGAACTTCGACTTTCTTGATACTGGCTTCATTGACGGTTTTAAACCCGTGAAGAATAATAATTCTTGATTATTAAAATATGTCAATAGAGTTTGTTTTTGTAGTAGTGGTTATATATGTTTGAATAGGAAGTTATGTATTTTGTTTTATTTGAGGGGTTTATTTTATATTCTAATAAAGATCCAATTGTATTCTAGTTCGTTGTGGAGATGTAGACTATTTATCTAATGCAAGCAAAATCTTGAACATGTTACTTTGTACAAAGTGACAAATTTTTATATTATGACAGTTGAATCAGATCATAACAACTACTTTAATTTATGTTGAAATCTTAAAGATGTACGAGACTAGGCCATAGTATTCTTATATGAAGACAATTAAGCAGTAAATGACAACATCATTATCCAACATGCTACCCTACAAAAAAATTTGAAAAGTTAATTCATCATAATTTCACACGACAACTAAGAGTTATCAATTTATGTTTTAATGAGAGGGAGCAAATGTGCTGCACTCTTTTTCCCTTCATTATGGTTTTATCTTATTGGAGTTTTCTAGAAACGTTTTTGTTGAGCCAATTATTAAAGTATATAAAATAATATACTCTTTTTCATTCACTGGAATTTTTTTTCTAATAAGGTTTAACGAGAAATTTATTTTATATAATATGGTATCTAAGGGAGATTATTGTAAATATCATAGTATATTATAAATGTAGATATGCATAACCTACATAAGTTGTAAATTTTCATAAAGCGCTCATTTGATTCCATCTTATAACATACACACCCTATTAGATTTCACACTATAACCTTTACTATAGCATGTCCTATAAATAGTGGTATATGATGCCTTTGTAATTTACACTACAATTGAGTTCAACTGTTTTTCTTTACTTTCTCTCTTAGGTATTTTTCCCTCTTGTTTTGCTTCATTATTCTAATGTATATATATATACAATACTTCTTTTTAGTAATAAAATTTTAAGTAGTTAAAATATAAAAAATACTCATAAATTTTACACTGTGTCAAAAATGCCTATGAAGTTTTGAAAATACTTTTGAACTTTCAAAATGAGTTAAAAATAGCTTAACCGCTAGTTTTGGAAGAAAACTAAGTGTTTTATATCAAAATTACCTATAAACTTTCAGAAGTATAAAAAATATTCTTAAACTTAAGGAAGTCTAAAAAAATACTCACTACAAGAAACTGGGACTTTCCCGACGCAGAAAAACTCGTCGGGAAAAAGGACGTCGGTAGAAAGGTATTTTCTCCGACGCATGCACATGAACGTCGGAACTGCCGGTAATAATTAAAAACACCTTTAGGGTTTCTCCGACGTCCCAAAAAATGCATGGGGAATAACTCCCTTCTTCCGACGTCGAAAGTGTTGCGTCGGAGGAGGGGCAGACAATTAATTGTACCGTTTGGCCTTCCTCCGACGTGGTGCCAAGCACGTCGAGAAAAGAGCATCTATTCCTGACGTGGAAAGTGTAGCGTCAGAAGAGGGGTAGACAATTAATTGTACCATTTGGCCTTCCTCCGACATGGTGCCAGATACGTAGGGAAAAGGGCACCTATTCCTGACGTCTACAGTGTTGCGAAGGAAAGACAGATTATTAATTGTACGTTACGCCTTCCTTCAACGTGATGTTAGAAACGTCGGGAATAGGGTTTAGGAATTCCCGACGTGTCATTAATTGCATCGGGTATAGGGTGTTATTCCCGACTTTTTCGTGGTGCATCGGGAGTTCTCCGTCTTTTTAACTTGATTCTTTAGAGAGAAAGACCGAAAAGAACGAGAGAGGGAGAACAAGAAGAAGAAGAGGGGATTCATTGCCGTTGTCGTCGCCGTCGCATATCGGTATATATTAATTTGATGTGGTTTTTGTTTTATTCATTACAAATTAGGATTTTGAATTAGAAATTACGATTTTGAATTAGTTTTTATTTCAGGAATTGGATTTTGAATTATGTTTTGGTTCGGAATTTATGAATTGGGTTTTTGATTAAGGTATCGATCTTGCATATTTCTGTTTTAGAAATCCAAATGTATGAATTTGGTGTTTGATTAATGTAAATAAAACAAATGTATGAATAATTTGTTAATCTAATTGTAAGTTTGTTATGGGTTGGGTGTTTGATTAATGTAAATAAAACAAATGGAATCAATTGGGTGTTTTATGTAATCCAAATGTATGAATTATGTTTGGTTCTGCTAGTAGATATAGTAGAGTGTTTGGTTAGTTTGTTCTGGCTATCCTGCAGTTATGGTAGCCTTTTGTAGTTTGAACTTAGCTTCAGCTAAAAGAGAGGGATGATTTGGCATAACTTATTCATGGAGTAATTAAGTTTAGGGTTTGATAGGGATCAGTAATATAGGACTAATGATCAAACAATTTTATGTTTTAGGTCGTTAACGATGGATAAGAGTTGGATGAAAGTTAGGAATAAGTTATCGGTTGAGTATAGAGAGGGTGTGTCCCAATTTTTAGAGATTACCAAGTTCCACGTCGATGCTTACAGACGAATAAGGTGTCCATGTAAGAGATGTATGAACTCAAATTGGTACTCATTAGAGGGTGTGGAGCGACATCTATTGACCATTGGAATATCTCCCTCCTATACAGAATGGCTGTATCATGGAGATATAGTGAACTTACATAGAGGTATTGAAAGGTTTGATGAAGGAACCAGTAGTAACCCTTTTGATGGAGGAACTAGTAGTAACCCTTTTGATGAAGAAGATGAAATGTTTGATATGCTTAACGATTTACAAGCTTCGATTGAACACGAATGGGAAATAGAAGCTCTGATTGGGGTAGATATAGAAGAAGAAACATCAAACATATTTCATGACTTATTGAATGAAGCTCGATGTGAGTTATACCCCGATTGTTCTGAATACTCTTCCCTGAAGTTTTTGGTTAAGATGATGCACATAAAGGTTTTAAACGGTTGGAGTAACAAGTCATTTGATATGATGTTAGACTGAATAAAGAGTGCGTTTTCAATGTGTGATACCAACGTTCCTAGTTCATTCTACGAAGCTAAACAAAAATTGCGTGACTTGGGGCTCGGATATAAAACTATTTAGCTTGTAAGTACGACTGTGTCCTGTATTGGAAAGAGTTTGAGGATTTTCAGTTTTGTCCAACTTGTGGTGAGTCTCGATACAAGGTTAATCCTAATAATAAAGGAAAAAATTCTGCATAAGGTATTGCATCACTTTCCTTTGATACCGAGATTGCAACGCTTATTTGTTTCGCAAAAGGATCCTCTAACATGAGATGGCACCATGACAAATGTGTTCAAACAGATGATGTGTTGAGACATCCAGCCGATGCGGATGGATAGAAACATTTTGATTATGAATTTCCTGATTTCACTGCAGATGCACGGAACATTCGTCTGGTGTTAGCTTCAGATGATTTTAATCCGTTCAGTCATATGAGTACCTTGTATAGTTTGTGGCATGTGCTGTTAATTCCTTACAATTTTGCCACCCTGAAAATACATGAAAGAGTCAACTTTTTTCATGACATTGCTCATTCCTGGTCCAAAATCTCCTGGTAGCGAAATTGATGTTTACCTTAGACCCTTGATTGAGGAACTTAAACAGTTATGGACTTTGGGGATGCATACGTACGATTCCTTTACCAGCAATTTCTTTCAGTTGTAGGCAGCTTTGTTGTGGACAATAAATGACTTATAAGCTTATGGTGATTTATCAGAGTGGAGTACAAAAGGGTATCAAGCATGTCCAATATGCATGGGAGATGGATCGTCCTTCGAAATAAGAGGGAAAATATCTTTCATGGGACATGGACGCTATCTTTCTGAGAACCATGTTTGGCGGAGAAGTAGGCTGCACGATGGCAAGGTAGAACGTAGGGCTGCTCCAATGGTAATGAATGGTCACGAAGTAATAGAACAAGTAGATCAGTTGGAATTTCCAGTTCTTAGTAAACATTCTGCATTAAATGAGAAGAAAAGAAAGAGAGCTCTTAATTGGACTAAGCGAAACATTTTCTTCGAACTTCCTTACTGGTCGAGATTATTATTACTTCACAAACTAGACGTAATGCATATTGAAAAGAACGTTTGCGACAACTTGGTTGGTACGTTGTTGAATATTGAAGGAAAAACCAAAGACACCACCAATGTACGTACGATTGGACCTACAAGATTTGAAAATTAGAAAAGATTTACATCTCATAGAAGTTGGTAACCGATTGGTGAAGCCACACGCTAGTTACACATTAACTAGCAGCAAGCGAGTTGAGTTTGCAAGTTCTTGAAATTAGTGAAGTTTCCCCATGGATTCGTTTCTAATATTTCTCGATGTGTGCATGAAAAAGAAGGGAAAATTTCAAGTCTCAAAACGCACGACTGTCATGTTTTGCTACATCGACTTCTACCTATTGGTGCTCGAGCTTTCTTACCTAAAAATGTATACATCGCTGTTACTGAACTGTGTAACTTCTTTCGTAATTTGTGTCAAAACGATACGAGTAAGTGAGTTGGACAAACTACAGGTAGATATTATAATCATAGTTTGTAAATTTGAAAGAATATTTTTACTTGCCTTCTTCAGCGTAAAGGTACATCTTGTCATTCATCTATCATACGAAACCAAGATTGTTGGACCAGTTTCTTAAAGTTAGATGTATCCTATTGAAAGAAGTTTATGCACATTAAAACATTATGTGCATAACAAAGCACGTCCAAGGGGTCTATTGCAGAAGCATATCTGATGAATGAATCAGGAACCTTTTGTTCGCGATACCTAAGTGGAATTGAGACGCGATTCACTAGATATGAACGGAACGAAGATAACATTTTGAATGATGAGGTGACGGGTGAGTTCGAAGTCTTCATTCAGAAAGTAAGACCATTAAGGGCATCAAGTGTTCGACCTCTATCACAGGAAGAGAAACGTCTATTTCACTGGTACATTATCAACAATGTAGGTGAAATATCAAAGTACTGCAAGTAAGCATTTATAACCTTTGACTTAGCTCATCTTACAATTGATGTTTTACGTCTTGATTATATAACATTTCGTTATTAGGAGACACTTGCGGTTGATACATTCATAAGTTCAAAACGCTTGAGAGTTTAACAGAAGACACTAACAAGCATTTCCTAAATGGTTCAAAAATCAGGTCATAGAAATGTGTGAGAGAGAAAACATTTCCACTGATTTATTTTTGCTTGTGATGGGACACCTGATGTTCGGTCTTATAGTGGATGTATTGTCAGTGAAGTGAGATTTCACACTGTAGAACGAGATTCCAGACGCACTACTCAAAACAATGGAGTAATGGTAGTCGGTGGAGAGAATAATAATTTCTACGGTGTTCTTGATGAAGTATTGAACATTCATTATCCTATGGGACGACGTGTCTGGCTATTTAAGTGTAGGTGGTATGACACAGACAACAGCAAAAGTCATAGGACACATGTAGAGTTGGGTTACAAATCAATCAACACGTCTCGTTTTTGGTTCGCTGACGAACCAGTTATCCTTGCAACGCAAGGACACCAAGTATTTTAAATAGAGGACCCAAAAAATGGTACAAATTGAAGGGTTGCTCAAGTGGTCCAGAATAAACGGATTTGGGATGTGTCGGAAGTTGATGATGTTGACAATGAACAACTGAATATAGTGGAAATCGTTGACAACGGACATCACGTCGGAAAGACGGTTGAGGATGACATTCTGTGCATATCTGATGTTAATTCTGCAGTTGTTGAAAGATCGATTCGTTTGAACGTTGCTGACGACTTCATAGACGATGAGGATGATCGATTGTCCCATCAAAGTGAATCTAGTGATGACGAATGATGTTGAAGAACCACTTATCCACATATTTCATTATTTTATGCATTCAATTTCGTGTACTCATATTTGTTTGATTAATTTTGAGTCATATGTGTACAGGTACTATGTTTTCTTCATTCCCACATAGTAATTTCGAAGAGACAGATGCTCTATTTCTCTAGTTTGACGATGATTTGAATAACTTGGGACCGACAACGTCCACAGTGGGTGACACATCGGGTGAGTGTTAATTATGAAAAAAAATTTAGTCACTATTTGTTCCTAACATAACTTCATTTCTGCAACAGAAGTGTCTCAACCTACTCCAACTCCCAGGAGACGTCAACACTCTCGAAACTTCGAGTTGGAGAGGTACGTTCAGAAAAATGGTAGAATTTCAATTACCATTTCTCCAGAAGCGGAGAAGCCAATATCTCCACATGTTGTCCGGTTCAGTAACAGCATTGGCGTGTGTGTGAGAAATACATTTCCAGTCTGTTGCCTTAAGTGGGCTGATGTTGGGAGAGAATACCTTGAGGTCGTCAAGGGCGATGTGCAGGTAAAATCAAAAGTGCATTTACTTTTTCTGTAGTGACATACACATCATTATATAAATGAAACTAACGTGTGAATTTTTTTCGTTTCTAGCGCTTTTCCGTGCTTGATTTCAACGATCAAGCACTTGCTAGATTTGTTGAGCATCAAATGCTCACATCTTTTAAAGAGTTTAGGGGCGACTGTCACAGACATATCAAATGGTACAGCGACCCAGAACAGGCACGTGCTAACCCACCACTACAAGAAAGGAAGGCTCTCCTAACGCACAAAATCTTTGGGAGATATATGAAAAGCGGACAAAAGGCTTTTCCGATGCATAAATATACGTCTGGACACAAGTTGGGAAAAATGTGTCGGGAGTTCCTAGACATCTCCCGACGTTGTATGAACGTCGAAGATGTTGTCAATATAGCGTCAGGAGATGTCTAGGAACTCCCAACGCACGCGTCCATAGTTCCTCTTTTTTTTTAAAAAAAAAAAAAATCTTCCATTAATTCCTAAATTCAAATTGAAATTCAAACTCAACTTCAACACTTCAATCTCAACTTCAACACTTCAATCTCAACATTCAACACTTCAATCTCAACTTCAACACTTCAAATTCAAATTCCTAAAACCTACAACTAATTCAAAATCCTAACAACGCTTCAAATTCAATTTCAATACTAAAACCTACAACTAATTCAGAATATAAATACTAAAACTAATTTGAAATCTAAAACCTAAAACTAATTTGAAATCTAAATACTAAAACTAATTAACTAAAACAAAATAATAACTAAACTAAACCACTTACCGTAATGAAGGGTGACAACGAAGATGACGACAAACGGTCAGATAGGATGATGGCAAGGACGACGACCAGCGGTGGCGTGGATCCCTCTCCTTCTCGGTCTCTCTCTCAACTCTCTCGATCTTCTCCTTTTCAGTTCTGTAAATTACAGATTTGAAGTGGATTTTCATAAGAGAATTCCTGACGCACGTCGAAAACTCTAGGAGACACCCCCTACTCCCAATGCCATATGTAAAACGTCGGGAATAGGCCCCTATTCTTGATGTGATTAGTGACACGTCAAGAATCCGTACACCCTATTCCTGACACTATTAGTGACACGTCGGGAATCTCTAAACCTATTCCCAACGTTGCTGACACCACGTAGGAAGAAGGTGTAACGTACAATTAATGATCTGCCCTTGCTTCGACGCAATACTGTAGACATCGAGAATAGGTACCCATTTCCTGACACACCTGTCACCACGTTGGAAGAAGGTCAAATGGTACAATTAATTGTCTACCCTTTTCCGACGCGACACTATGCACGTCGGAAATAGGGGCCCATTGCCCCATGTGCTTGACACCACGTCGGAGGAACCCTAAACCATTCGGACTAGTTCTGACGCTCGTGTGCCTGCATCGGGGGAAATGCATTCCCCCGACGTGCATCAAAATGCATCGGGAAACACGGCTTCTACCGACGTCATGTTTCCCAACGATTTATCCTGTGTCGAGAAACTCCTAATTTCTTGTATTGCACCTAAAATATTGGTGGGACGTATGGAAGATTGACACTTCTTGTGCGATCACTACATGAGCCATGCATTTTAGGTGAGATTTACGAATTCCAATGATATGTGTTATTTCACTTAATTTCTTTAACGCCCGTGTGTACTTTTAACAAACATTTTCATGCAGGAGCAATCATGAACGAACAAGGCTGCTAGGCAGAAGTAGCCTTACGGTCATAGTAGTGGGTCGAAGTCGTTTCTACAACGACAACATGACCTTGCTGAAGAACGAGGTCTACCAGTCGATTGACTTTAATTATTTGGAGAAACCCACGCTCAGAGTGGAGAATTCATTTCGCAGGCGGCTACGGATGCGCATGTTAGTTTGAACTTGATTTTGTCTAAATTATGTACTTAACTCTTCTCTAATTCATAACTTACATAAAATTTTATTTGTTGTAGAGTCAAATGCTGGAACTTCAGTCCCAACCTACCCCAGAAGGTTCGCAGCCACTCTTTAATGTTGATATTCGAGATTGTTTTGGGTAAGCATCCAGGCTACTCAAAAGGTCTTGGTTGGGGACCCAGGCCCAAATCCCGCAAAAGTCTTGGTAGTAGTTCTTCGACCCTTCTTCACATTCTACAACGGTCGAAGAAGCTAATACAATCCTCATTGAGCAACAAAGACTTGAGATTCAAGAAACTAGACGCATGGTTGAAGAGCAGAGAAGGTTCTCTGAGATGTAGTCTAAATAAATGAAAGAAATGATGAAGAAGATTGAAGAATTGAGTCGGACACAGGGAGGATCGTGAGGCGTCCGCGACTTTCTTATTTTAATTTCCTTTTCCATATCATTTTTTTTTACGAATTTGAAACTATGTTCTTTTGACGTTTATCTAATTATAATACAATTTCAATTTCGATATATTATTTACTATTTTGGTTGTTCAGTTTTTATTTAAATTAAATCAAAATCGAATAGAAACTCCAATGGAAACAAAGAAAACTAAAAATAAATAATTAATAATAATAATAAAAACTTAAATGATATTCCCGACGCAGATACTGTGTCGAGAAAAAGGTTTTTCCCTAACATGCACACGACATCGAGGAACCGTTTCACGACGCGTCGTCTCCCAACGTGTAGAGAACATCGGTAGATCTCTAGGAGTAAGTTGACGCATAAAGGATGTCGTTGAAAGTACCGTCGGGAGATATAAAATGCCGACGCTGTTTTGTGGTGCGTCGAGGATGTGTCTCCCGACATAGTTGTACCGACGTACGTCCCAATGTTGAGTAATACGTTAAGAGAGCTTGTCCCGACGTTTTTCTCAATCTTCTTCGATACTGTAACACGTCGAGAATACATCAATTTCTTATAGTTATTCTTGCACTTGTATAAACAAAAACGGTTAATATCGCCTTACTTTTTATTTTTCATTTTTTCTCCCTTCCTTTCTTTATTACCCTCCCACTAACTATTTAACTTGTTTATATGGGATAAATGAAAGTGCACATTTTAATTAAAGTATATGAATACAATAAGTGAAAGATAATAAATAAAACACAAATAATATTTTAATTAAGACTTAAATATTATAACAAAACTGTTTAATAGTAGTTGAATGATGTTAATTAATAGTTAAATACTTGTTTTATTTGACTATTTATTGGGTTGGTATGTTTTTAAGAAAATATTTTGATTTTGAAATTTTGTGAAATCTGAGGAGATTTTATGTTTTTTTAACTTAAATGTTGATTTTGATTATAGTTGTTGAATGTGTTGTACAAAACAATTAGAAAATTAAGAAAATGAGAATATCTCTATGGTTTGTTTTAAAATTGGTTCATTTTTAACTTGAGAAAACTTCAAACAAAATCACCCTATTAATGGTAATGGCATTTTTTAAAAAAAATTTAAGTTATTTTTGTCATGAGAAATTAATTTTTTTTTGTTCAAAATAATAATGATGGAGATATTTTTTTAACTTTTATTAAGTTAAAGGTAGGAGAATTTTTTAAAATAACAAAATAAGTTAAAATATTTACAAGCAAGCTATAGCAAAATTCTAATATCTATCTATGATAATTACTTATAGACTCCTATCACTAGTGGCTATCAAGGTCTATTATTGATAGAATCTGAAAATTTTGTTATATGTATAAATATTTTGTCAAATTTGCTATTTCTAAAAATTTCCTTTAAACAAATTTATAAAACTTTTAAATGTTTAGAGGTGTTTTTGAAACAAAATTTTAATAATTTTCATTCTAAACGTTCAGAATTATATTTTGTTTGAAGTTTTTTTTAAAGTTTGAAGGTTTTTTAAAAACTTTTTGAAAGCATTTTTGTTGCGCAAACGTTTAAAGTTTAGGGACATAATTTAGCCTTTCAAATAAATAATTAGTTTAGTTATTATAATAAGCTAAAATAATTTTTTCTTTTTAAGAATATGTTAGAACACTTTTTGGAATCGAATCATTATTTGAAATTTATGTGGCATTCTTACATCCGCATGATTTGGACCATGCTAGTTGAAATAACGTGAATAAATCAATACTAAAAAAAATTATGAATGACACCGAAAATAAAAATATTTATAAAATATAAAAAAGAACTTTCAATGAATAAATAATTTAAATATTAGTTAATTTTCATAAATATAAAAAATTCATAAAGGAGACATGTTCTCTCTTTTTATCGTCTTTCTTCTCTTTCTCTTTGATTTTTTTTCTTTCCTCTTCTTCTGTAATTTTTTAAAAATATTTATGTTTGCTCTTCCTTTCCATCTTCTTTCTTTATCAATTTTTATTTTCATTTCCATCGTTTTTCTCTTCTTCGACAATTTTTCTTTATTTTTTTTTAATTTTTTTCAAACTTTTATTTAGTTGTCTAAGATCGTGTGTCAAATATAAAATAAGATGAAAAAAAACGTTGGATATTGAATAGTCAAATCTAAACGACCGTGTACCAAATAATATTAAAAAAATCGTTTAGATTTTAGTTCTCAAGTTTAAACGATTGTGTACAAAGAAATATTGAAAAATATCGTTCATATTTGGCTATCTAAATTTAAACAATCAAATCGTTAAATTTAAATATCAAGCTAGCCAAATTTAAAGATAAAATCTAAACTATTGAAAACTATTATTTACTAAATATATTTGAGGGCTTGGGTGTCAATTAATGACCGACCATTTTTTATATTTTTGTTTTTTAAAATTTTTAATATTTTGGTTTTTGTTATATACTCCTTAAATATTTTTGCTATTTTTTACGAGGGTAATAGATTGACTTTAATTATAAAAAACGAGTCTTTAATAAAGAAAAAATTGGTTTCAAATTAAAATAAAATTCAACAAATCAAAGTAAAAAAAATTTAGTTAGAGCCTTTCCATTGACCGCACGAAAATATTCTATAAAAAGAGAAAAAACCTCAGACGTAAGCTCCGAACTCCAAAGAGGAAATTCCATCAACGTTCCCTTTAGACAACAAAAATGTTAGCTCCATTATTACTCTCCTTCTCCCTCTTCCTTCTTCCATTTCTTTTCTTCGCCTTCATCTTCACCAGAACTCCAAATCCTCATTTTACCCCTCCCATTAAGCTCCCCAAATCATACCCTATAGTTGGTTCTTTCTTCGCCCTCTTTGCCAACCGCCACCGCCGTCTGCAGTGGCTCTCCGATGTCCTCCAAATCTCCCCTGCCGCCACCTTCACCCTCCACCGCCTATTCGGCCAGCGACAGTTTTTCACGGCTAATCCCGCCGTCGTACAACACATTTTGAAGACCAAATTTCATATTTACCAAAAGGGAGATTCGTTTCGCTCTGTTTTCACAGATTTTCTTGGCGACGGAATCTTTAACGCCGACGGTGAGAGCTGGAAATATCAAAGACAAGTTTCTAGCCATGAGTTTACCACCAAATCTCTACGAAAATTTGTTGAGACAGTGGTGGATGCGGAGCTCTCGGACCGCCTTGTTCCGATTCTGCACACGGCGGCGAGCATCTGCCGTGTTTTGGATTTACAGGATGTTCTTCAACGGTTTGCTTTCGACAACGTTTGCAAGATTGCTTTCGGGTAAGTTTAAATTACTTTGTTTACTTCAATCTTCGATCGGTTATAGTAGACAATGAATATTAGATTTAGTTTAGCCATCTTTGGTTTTTCATATTACAAAATAATAATAATAATAATCTTTATATTACACTTTTCTTTTCTTTTCTTTTTTTTTACATTGCAGTTATTAATTAGGTAAACCATGGCTACATCGTCTAATTACTCGTCTTAAAATGAAATATAAATTCCATTTTCTAAACCTTTTTCAAGACTTTAACCACATTTTTCTTAACTTTTGGAGTATTTTTGGTTGAGAGACACATTTGTAGAAGAAAACTGAAAAGTCCGTCAATTAATTGGAAATGAATAAGCATTATTTCAACCCTGACTTCTTTCTAATTTGTATACAAATGGGTCATGATTACTGTTGACCCTTCTTTTTATTTATTTATTTATATTTCATTTATTATTCTTTTTAAATGTTGGTTTGTTCCATGTTTATTATTATTATTATTAATTTTCAAACTGATTTGTTTTTACAACTTTTCTAAAATTTAACTATTTATTTTTCTATTTCTACATTTTTTTATTTATATTTATATTTCAATATTATTTAAATCTACAGTAGAGTGGCAAAACATGGTAAACAATAACTCTAGACCAAAAAGAGTCCACATCCTCCTCAAATTACTAGATCTCAAGTGACTTGTGAACCATTACACTTAACTCATTGACATAGTAGTCCACAAGTTACAAATACCACACTTAACATGGATTGGGTGAATGAGTATTATGGATGTAAATGGATTGGGTTAGAAAGATATTTTGGACCAACTCTGAATTTTCGGGTTGATCAAATTGAACACCCAAATAACCTAAAGAGAATCTTCAATCCAAGCATTCTCAAATTTCGAGTTGGGTTGGGTTGTTGAGTTATTTATTTATTTTCTTTTATTTTCTTAAGTATATTATTTATTAACTTAAAATACTTAAATATATAACACATTTTAATAACTAAAATTTCACAAAACTCAAATGAAACTCAAATGTTAATTATCAAAATTCAACATATCTATTACAAACTTAAAAAATATTTCATAATAATATGTATGAATTATAATATTTATAAGGTAATATATATTTAATTATATTAGAAATTTGGGTTGGCTTGGGTCAACCTAAATTTTAAAAAATGTAACTTGAACCCAACCCAGCCTTTATAATTTGGGTTGGATAGTCCGGGTTGTTTGGGTTATTGAAGACCCCTAATGAGTACCACGCGCTTAACTTATGGACCCCGTCCATGAGTACATTTTTTTTTATAATATTTTTGAACAAAAACATGTAAAGATCGACAATAAAAGAGGTTCACTATATTGTCAAGGAACACAAAATCATTTTTTTTATAAAATATTAAGTCATACCTATTTAAAAATAACAACCAAAGACAGTTATCAATTAAGTCTAACAGAAAGCATTGTCCCACCCATGGTGGTCGTCTCTCGCACACGTTCCACGACAAGGTACAAGAGTCGTCAAATATTGTTGATGATGAATCACATCATCATAATCTTGTTGGATGACAAGAGACAAAAATTAATCAAGTGCATTATAATTGTGTTCATGACCAAGACTAGATGGCAATATCTTCTTGAACTTCAAGAAACTGTCTAGGAGAAGCTGGTCGACTCATAAGCTTCTAGTTCGACTTGTTGTTCTGGAATATCCTCGGCCTATTATAGTTGGCATCTACAGCGAATACGTCTTCTATCTACACATGTGTTGAATGATTTCTTCAACAGCAATAACATATCAGTCACACACTAAATTTAGTTTTGGTAAATCGTGTTGGACTGAATAATGTTGTACATCATGGACAAAATTATTTTATACAAAGAATGTAATCAGTGTGAAATAATATTTAAACAATTTAATTGAAAAAATCAAATAATAGAATTAAATTATTACCATGCAATAGTAATAGGAGTGTCGCTACGTGTGATATATCGTCTAGTAATGGGTCGTACTAGGGGAGATAGCCCTCTGATTTAACTGGATCATCTACTATTTCTCCTCTTACACAATTCTCTCACAACGTTCTCGCCATAACATGAAATAGTTGGCATGGATTCGTCTCCAGTCTTGGTAATCCTTACCACGTAGATCTATTTTATGCAGTTTTTGGTTCATGTAGTACACAGTGGCACCATTTCTACCATTCTAAATTATCTTAACACTCAATTTTAATAATGCCACTCTACGATATGAAAGCATATTATTAGAAGGCTCACCATCAACCAGATGTCTTGTCCACTGCTGAGATAGTAATCAGACAATATTGTCATGATATCATATGTGTATGTCTTGTCGTTGTTCTAAATTTTTTAAAAAATAATAGTAATTAAAACACTAAACTTGCATCAAATAATATATAGAATCATCAAAGATGTATACACTTACCTGATTTTGCATTAGTAGATCAAATGACAACTGATATAATAGTAACATATTTGTCGAATGCTCAGGTGCAGCTACAATATCGCTCCATCTACACATGCATTTAGTGCATTTAAATTGATTGATTGTGTAAAATAATAATGTAAATAAATCGAAATTAATACATGATATCAAGTGGGCATCCAACAATATGATCTAAAGTCAGCTACTAAACTGGCGGTGCTAATATGCAAAACTGATCATAAAACCATAGTTGCAGTAGTATTAGTGGGTCGACTATCTCTAAAGTTGTTGCACGAATGGCTCAACAATACTCTCTATAAAGCCATGTAAGGTGTCAGAATCGTAGCGTTTCAACCTCGGGACGGACGATTGGCAGCACTTGTTCTAACTCGATGAACAAGTCAGCCGATCGAAATCTAAAAGTCACGGAAAAAGTCGACGTATGATGTAACCTTCCTTTGCGTTCTTGAGAAAGTTGTTTATAAAACGCTAGAAAGAAAGAAATACATTGAAATCGACATTACAATATGCATTGAAGACTGTCAGTTGCAAGGAAAAATGTTTGCTTGCAAAGAGTGCGACAATGCTTGGGTGGAGATTCAACTGGTATGCCTCCACTATAGTACATTTTGGACATTTTTAGCTCTGGTAGGCTTGCATATGAAAATGCCGAAACGTCACTCCCAAGCTTTATGACTTAAAATGGAAAGCAACTACTTAAACTAGATATGAGACATAAAGATAAGATAAATTGGGGGTATTCGGGCATACGACCATAAGCAAAAATGTCCTGGACAAGTATGACCGTGACAAACTCCCCCACTTAAATAGTTGACGTCCCTGTTGACTTGCAAAGCTGGAATCCTTCGATCTTCTGCTTCCACGCTTCACGGTCTTTGGTACGTCTTTCACTTGTTTCTTCCACGAGGAGGTTCTTCCATTTCGCTATGAATTTGTGTACCCCCTCGTGGGTCTTCTATTTTTTCTCACTTCCTTAGCGAGAACTTCTTTAGCTTCTGCTAGTCCCTCGTGTCATCTCACAAGGTGGTGATCTTTGTATCTTCATAACCAAGTCTGTTTAGGTTGCAGTTTAACAAGGACCTGATCACCTACACGAAAGTCAAGGAGGCGACGCTTCTTATCTACCTACTTTTTCGACCGCTTTGAGGCTTTCTTTAGATCGGCCCGAACGATGTCTGATTTTCACTTCCACTTCTTGGTAATGGTGCAAGTAGGGGGATCAACAAGGCGCAACAGTACAGGTTGTCTGCAACCAACAATTTCAATCAGGCTTCTGCCACTTGACGAACTCATCACAGTTTTAACACAAAGTTGGGTTACCTTCAACAACTGAATCCCATTCTTGTTTATTGACTTACCGGCCTTGGCCAAACTCATGCCTTTTTTAGCAACAGAGTTTTTCTGTAAGGATTCCTTCAACGTGTCCCGCATTGGGCCATCAATTGGACATGCCTGTATACGAGTTAACATGTATGGAATCTCATGATTGTTTCTCTGACTAAAGGCATCAACTGCCCAATTACTCACTCCTTTCCTATGTTTCGACCCAAAATCAAGTTCGAGCAGGTCTCTCTACCTCTTTTCTTGACTCGAAGTCCATTTCGACTGAGTATTAAAGTGGCTGGTCACAATATTGTTCGTCTCTCTTACATAAGTAGATCCATGAGAATGTTGTCTCTCATCCCTCAGATTGTGTACCATGGCAAGCGTTTCTTCTTCAAACACCGTATAGCTCCTTTTTGTGGTACTCAATTTCTGACTCTTAGATGCGATGGGTTGTCCATTCTGCACGAGGGCATCGCTCAACGCATAACCAAATGCATCGGCATGAGCTTCAATAGGTTGGGTCACACTCACGGACCCAAGAGTTGACCCTTCCCTCAGGGCTTGCTTCAAGACACGGTTGTCGACACACAACCGTCCATTCTCTTCTTCCCGTGAAAAGACTTGGGCTTCATTCGAAGCTTTTGCAGGTCTAATGAATCCTACACTCAACAATCCCTTTGATTGTATCCGAAGTTCAGTTAACTCCAGTGGCGCCACACGACAAACATTCTTCGTAGGCGATTTTGACATGGGCAAACTATCAAGTATCCCATCACAATATTTCTCTATGACATATCTTGTGTCTTTTTGAACTATTTCTCCCTGGCTACCGGTAGGTCTAAGCAGGATGTCCCTGAACACTGTTTCATCTCGAACACGGCCCTCTCTCAGTTGCATGGCCGAGATCATTCTCAATCCTTTGGGTTGGCAAAGGTCTGTCTGAACAACGGTGGGGATAGACTTAGTGATCACCAGAGATTTGGCTGAAGGCATTAGGATCACTTGATGGTCAAGGAGGAATTCCATTCCGAGTACTACATCAAAGTCATCCATACCTACAACCACGGAGTCTACATGACTACTCCATCCTTCCAACTCTATCACCGCTTGTTTCACTAATCCAACGACGGGGAAAGCTGTAGAATTTACTGCCTTCATTTTTCTTATATCCTTCTTCCAATGAAGGTTCAGCCGTTTGGCTTATACCACCGTTATAAAATTGTGGGTTGCACTAGAGTCGACCATAGTGCTCTTTGCATGCTTCCGATTAATCCAGGTGTCAACATATATTAGACCCCTTTTCGCATGCCTACTTGTCTGCTCCACTTTCTTTTGAAGAGACGACAAGAATCCCATGGCCCCCACTCTAGGATTCTCAACTTCGTCCATTTAACCAACTTCTTCCTCTGATTGATTCAACTTGTTATCTAAGTCTGAGTCTGAAGCTAAAGCGGCCTGAAAGGCATAGAAGGTTGATTTATTCGAACATTCTTTAGCCCGGTGTGATCTGTCACATATGTAGCAATTGAAACGACGATTTGATGTGTTCGAACTCTTATGTCTTTGCCAGGTGTCCCCCGTGTTGGGTTGGGAAAGCTTGTGGTCTCTACCGAGACTTTTGTCTTCACTGACAACTTTGGGAGAATTGGTTGGCTGATTTTATTTCTTCCAGGTGAAAAACTTTGGTGACATCTCGTATCTTGAGACTCACTAGGCATATCAAACAAACGTTCGGCTATTGCATAGGCTGAGAGGTCCAAAATTCTTTGCTCATAATGTGTCGCATATGTCTAACATTAGCCCCACGAATTGTTTACCATTAGCCCCGCGAATGTTTCACATACTCCCAAATGGTGCCAATGTGTTTTAATTCATGCAGTTTTTGCCGAGCCAAAATGTTAACATTCTCAAGGAAAAACTGCGAACCAAGTTTCTTCTTCAAACTGTTCCGGGTATTTATTGTGCAACGTCTTTCCTGAATATCAACATATCGGGACCTTCACCATAACTTTGCATCTTCCATTTGGACAATAGACCCCGATGAACTGTCCCCACGCTCGTAGGTGACGTTTCCACTTTTCACAACTCGTGACTCTAGAGTGTCAACAAAACTTGTATGGGTAATCCGTCGAGACGATCGGACACCGCATCAATAGCATCGTTCTTGTAAACTTCCTCAAGTGGCTTTTCAAGAAATCAGATGGAATCAAGAACTTCCACTAAGTGGAGCATCTGCTCTTCGAGCCTCACCAATCTTTCATTATGGGTCCTCCCGTCTGTTTCGCAGTCGACATTTTTCTGTCTCAACTGTCAATTAGCCAACTTGGCTCTAATACAACGTTACAAAATGCATTGAAGATTGTCAGTTGCAAGGGAAAATGTTTGCTTGCAAAGATAGCGACAATGCTTGGGCGGGGATTCAACTGGTATGCCTTCCCTATAGTACATTTTGGACATTTTCAGCTCTGGTAGGCTTGCATATGAAAATTCCGAAACATCACTCCCAAGCTTTATGACTTAAAATGAAAAATAACTACCTAAACTAGATATGAGACATAAAGATAAGATAAATTAAGGGTATTCGAGCAGCCATAGGCAAACACGCCCTGGACAAGTATGACTGTGACACAAGCATGCACTATCCCATGAATACCCACCTGCTCAAAAGACCCCAACAATAGCAAGAACATTAGGTGCATTAACTTATTTGACTTGGCAACTAATAAAAATTCTCCAATGTGTTGCATGATGTATAATATCAAGAGACAACTTAAAAAACTCTATGTCTAACCAAAGGATAGACAACTATGACCCTTTTAATTCTAGAGGTCGAACACCTAAGAAATCCTCACAAACCTATTTCAAGTCATATACTAACGAATCTATCACATGTTCCTCGCCCACAGATAATGTAAATTGATATATAATATCTTGCAGTGTTATTGTGCATTCCCCACTAGGCATGTGAAAAGCATGAGTTTCTAGCCTCCATCGCTCTGTTAAAGGTGTGATCAGGTGCCAATACAATTGGATGAACCCAATGTGTACAACATCGATAAATCTAGCCTATCATAAATACATTATGATCTAGTAGTCTAACAGAACACAACGATCAACTACATGTTTCCATCTATGACACCCCAAAACAGTAGTAGCCTAAGTATCCTATACTGACTGTGAATCGTGTGTTGGTTGTTGATATACAGTTGCATTGTGTCAGACAACCTGTATCTGTTGAAAGATTTGTACATACAAATTAAACATAGATAATAAAGTTACAACAAATAACATGTTACATCACAATCCAAATTACTAAACGAGTGTAACACTGTACATTGAACATCATTACAAATTGATTACAATACAAAGGAAAAAAATTTAAAAATCTATTAAACATCAATTACATTATATGAAGGGAAAAAATTGTCCTCTATAGCTCAAAAACGAAACGAAGCACCTAGAGCTAGTGATGGACAAGTACGTTCGTAGGTTCTTCTTTGCATATAATACATCTACACTCCATTCGTGTCAATCCATCTCATTAGGAATTCAAGGATTTTTTGGACGCTCAGCTTCTCTTGACAAGTTCTCATTTGAATGATTTTTTTAGTGTTTCTTGAAGCTAGGATCAACTTAACAAATATTTTGAATTTTCTTGCTAAACAAAGTTAGAATCAAGTTGTGAGTGATCTTCTATCAGTTCTAAGTACAAAAGCAATGTTCTCTTATAATTTTAGTGATTTAAATGTGAGTTTTACACCGACATACACAACTCTCAATCACAACCTTCTTTTCACAACTTGCATCATACATGCCACATGTTTTGGTTTGATTCCACCATGATAATTTGATAATGATGGGTCACCCAATACTTTTTAACAACCATTAGTAAATCTTTTTAGTGTTACCTAACATCTCTTTTTGTATTAGACTTGAGTTTTCTACTCATTTTTTAATTTCATCACAAGCTTAACCACCTTTACAAATTGAATTCGTAATATTCCAATCAATTGATGTGAAAATATTTGAAGGTGCCTAACTTACTTTTTTTCGTGCATTTAAATCTCCAAATAATTCATCAACCTCAATCTCATAATAATGTTATCCCCACCATTTTTTCGATTCAAGAATAGTTAAATCTTTCATATGTGCAGACAATTTTAAGCGAGTTGTTTATAATGGTACAAAATAATAGAAAAAACATTCACACAACTTAAACTATAATACAACTGAACACCAAAATAAATTATTTGTGTGATCCTCGATGCTTGTGGAATTAACCCCAAAATTTCATACGTTAAAATTTTATAGATCTAAACATGTAGGATAAATAAAAGAAGAATTAAAAAAAAGAAAGAAAGAAAAAGATAAGAAGCCTCACAGTGACAGCACTAGTGGCAGTAAGTCCATGAGTTCCTGGTACTTGGCAACATGTACAGACAGGCCAATCTATACAGTTGATTGATTGATGTACCTGACTTTCCACCTGTTAGTTAAATCGTAGATGTGGACCTCGTTCACTAATCAGCAACCTATTTTGCTTCCATTCTATTTTTGTTATTATTTATTAAAATAATAATTTCAATATTAAACTTCAATACAGAATGCGGTAAAATTAGAGTTGAATACATGTTTTGTTTGATGAGTTAAAGAAGGAATAGTTATTTTATTGGAGGGCATATTTACAATGTAAATAATAAAAAAGTGGAAACAAAAATGTAAGGTATGAAAATAGAAGTTGAGGGATTAAATTGAGAAATTTGTGTGTAACATTTGAACAGGTATGATCCAGCTTACTTATCACCATCATTTGGTCAATCAAAATTCGCAAAAGCATTTGAAGAAGCAGTTAGAATCAGCAGCCTCAGATTCCAATCTTTGCTTCCAATTGTATGGAAGCTGAAGAAATTTTTAAACATTGGATCAGAAAAACAGCTCCGAATCGCCGTAGCCGAAGTTCGAGGATACGCCAACAAAATCATCAATGACAAAAAAGCAGAGCTCAAAGCCAATTCTTCAATCGACGCCGTCGACCTCCTCTCCCGTTTCCTCACCTCGGGCCACTCCAACCACAATTTCAACATCGACATAATCATTAGCTTCATTTTAGCTGGACAGGACACAACTTCGGCCGCGCTAACTTGGTTTTTCTGGCTCTTAGCCAAACACCCACAAGTTGAAACTCGAATTTTTGAAGAAATTAGCCAAAAACCAGAGGATTTATTTGGTTACGATGAAGTTAAGGATTTGATTTACACTCACGCTGCTCTGTGCGAAAGTATGAGGCTGTATCCGCCGGTGCCGGTGGACGGGAAGCAGGCTGCGGCGGATGACGTGTTACCGGATGGAACGGTGGTGAGGAAAGGGGAGAGGGTGGCGTATCATCCTTATGCGATGGGGAGGATGGAGGGGATTTGGGGGAAGGATTGGTCGGAGTTTCGCCCTGAGCGGTGGTTGGAGAGTGGAGGCGATGAGGCAGGGGCGGTGAAGTGGAGGTTTGTGGGGAGAGATAATTATACGTATCCGGTGTTTCAAGCGGGGCCAAGGATTTGTTTAGGGAAGGAAATGGCGTTTTTGCAAATGAAGAGGATGGTGGCCGGAATTGTTAAAAGGTTTCGGGTGGTTCCGGCGGCGGAAGAGGGGGTGGAGCCGAGGTTTGTTCAGTACATGACGGCCAAGATGGAGGGCGGGTTTCCGGTGAGGATTAAGGTACGGGAGGGATCGGAATAGAGTAACAATGCTCCCATCACCTATTGAGTAATTATTAAAACTATATCTACAAATATAGTCAAATTTAGAGTGAGTTTCTCCTTGAAATCCACTAGTAGATCGTTTATTAGTGATAGACAAAATCACTTCCACTAAATCACTGGTAGCTAGTTTATTTGCCATGTTTTCGGTATTTCTACACTTAATTTTTATTCTAAGAATACCTTCTAATACAATTACTCTAAAATTTACTTAACAACTATTAGTAACAACTTTTTAAGTATGACTTATTGGCAAAATTATATGTTTCTCACCTAAAATGAATGCAACCATTAGTGTGTTACAAATTCTACCAATTAATTTGTCTTGTGAGCATAAATTCATCATTTTTTCAATAGATCACACGATATTTCAATTAGTTGTGACATACCAAAATGTAAAATATGAATTTATTAAATTTTAAAAATCAATTTAAATTCTACATTAAATTTTATCTTTCATGGAAGTTTAGGTTTTATATTGATGCAATTATTAAAATTCTAAGTTTAAATTAAATTGATACAATTCAAACATGGCCTACAAAGTTTTATGGTTAGATATCAATTTGTTTTGTGTACTTGGATGGTTACTTTATTTTGATTTCTTTATTTTCAATAAAACTTAAAATTTGTGTTTGTCAACTATTGGATGAAAAATTTATAAAAAAATATATAATATTATTTTATTTTTAAAAGCATTTCCACATTCATAAATTTTGATCGTGGATGTTCTTTCTTTTGCTCGTTGATTAATCAATAGGTTAGGGTCTTTAGGTCACCCAAGTTTTGGAAGTAGGGAGATTAGCAAATATAGGTATACCTATATCTTCATGTGCACTCTCGGGTGAGGAGAGATGGGATAAAATATACATACATACATACATACATACATACATATATATATATTAAAAACATTTATTTTATTATTAACCAAAACGGAAATTATTTATTTCTTACCATTTTGTCAAATTAAATATTGTGACCGTTTAAACATTTTTTCAACCCATTTACTGCCCACGATTTGCTCCCCTATTTATTTTTTTGACCGTTGGCTACCCTCACAAACCACGATATATATATATCTTCCTTTCATTCCTAAAAATTATAGATCAGGACATTACTTTCGTATTCTCTCTAAAAGGTACCCAAGCCAAATTATGTCTGTCATTGAGCAATTTTATTTTGTGAGCTGATTTTCGTGTAAAGTTAGCTGTAGACGAGAGGCTGTTTTATCTTAGGGACGACAGGATATTTTTCTATTTGCACATTCTCGAGCAGAGGCATGAAACATCATCAAGATAGCGTGTTTTGCGACCGAGTCGTACGTTCATATCATTTTTGTATTGTAATTGCTCTTCCAGATTTTGTTACTTAATTTACTGTTGTTGTTGTTGCTTGCACTGTTGTTGTTGTTGTTTACTGTTATTGTTGTTATTGTTTACTACTGCTGCTATTCTTTACTGCTGTAATTTTGCAAGTTGGTTTTCATGCAAAGTCAGCTGTAGACGAGAGATTGTTTTATCCTGGAGACGATAGGGAATTTAACTATTAGCACATTCTCGAACAGAGTCGTGAAACGTCTTAAAGAAAGCGTGTTTCGCGACTCATCTGTACGTTCATATCATTTTTGTATTGCAGTTGTTGTTCCAGATTTTGTTGCTGTTGTTTACTGTTGTTGTTGTTGTTGTTGCTTACCTATGTTACTGTTGTTGTTTACTATTTACTACTGTTGTTATTCTTTACTGTTGTAGTTTTTCTGTTTTTCTGCTATTATGATCCTACATTCGACGTGAGTTGTAGATCGACGTCAAACATACCTCAACAATTTTAAGACATTTTACAATTTGCTGAGATGGCCGGACAATTTCCATTCGATCTGATGCCTTTCGATCTCAATCGCCTGTTTCGATTTGAAGGAGCACACTTCAAAAGGTGGAAACAAAAAATGTTATTTTTCTCACATTGAAGAAGGTAGTTGTCGTATGTACAACTGAAAAGCCAAAAGTCCCATAAACAGATCTAGCGGAAGAACAAATAAAGGAACTCACCAGGTGGATAGAAACTGATTTTATCTGTAATAATTTATTTCTTAATAGACTAATTGACGAGTTATATGATTATTACAGTATGTAGTCAATTGCAAAAGAGGTCTGGGACTCATTACAAAAGAAATATGACACGGAGGAAGCGGGGTCGAAAAAATATGTAGTGAGCTGATACCCACGGTACCAAATTACCGATGACAGATCCGTGGAGGCTCAAACGCATGAGATCCAAAAATAGCACACGAAATTATCAGTGAAGGTATGACGCTAGACGAACAATTTCAAGTTGCAGTTATTATTGATAAATTACCTCCCCTGTGGAAAGAATTCAAGAACGCTGTAAGGCGCAAAACCAAGGAGATCTCTTTGAAAAGCCTTATCACGAGACTAAGGATAGGGGAGGAGGCAAGAAAGCATGATCAAAAGGAGGAGGTGAACACGATTTCTAAAAAGAAGTCTACTGCAGTTCTTAAATCGAATCTGAAATCGAAAGGAAACAAGATAAAACATGGATCCAACAAACACAACAACCCTCTATCCAGAAGTAAGGTACAAATGGTTTGTTATAACTGTAATAAGCCTAGACACTTAGCTAGGAATTGTAGACACAGGAATTCTCCTGCTGCGCAGGCAAACCTGGTAGAAGATGAATTTGTAGCTATGATTTCTGAAGTTAATGTCATTGGGTGGTCTAAAGGTTGATGGCTAGACACTGGTGCATCCCGCTATGTCTGTCATGACCTTAGTCTGTTTAGAAAATATGGTGAAGTTAAGAATAAGAATATCCTTCTGGGAGATTATCACACAACCAAGATAGCTGGCATTGGAGAAGTAGAACTGAAATTCACATTTGGCAAGACGCTTGTACTGAACTCCAGAAATTTGAAAGAATTTGGTATCCGAATATCTCCTCAATAAGGTTGGTTTCACTCAAACCATAGGATCAGACTTGTTTACCTTAACCAAAAATAATGTATTTGTTGGAAAGCGTTACGCTACTGATGGCATGTTCAAATTGAATTTAGAAATTAATAAGCATTTATCTTCTGCTTACATGTTGTCTTCTATTAATGTTTGGCATGCTAGATTTTGTCATGTTAATAAAAGACTAATTAGCAACATGAGTAGGTTAAATCTTATACCTAAGTTATTTGTGCATGAATTTGAGAAATGTGCATGTTGTAGTCAAGCTAAGATAAACAAAAACCTCGCATAAGTCTGTAACTAGAGTAACAGAGCCTTTAGAATTAATACATTCTGACTTATGTGAATTCGATGACACATTAACTAAGAACAGTAAAAGGTACGTAATAACCTTTATAGATGAATGTTTCAACTACACTTTTATTTATCTACTTAAAAATAAAAGTGATGCCTTTGACATGTTCAAAGTGTATGTAACTAAAATAGAGAACCAATTTAACAAAAGAATTAAGAGACTTCGTAGTGATAGAGGAACTGAATAAGATTTAGTTGCTTTCAATGAGTTTTATAACTCAAAAGGAATAATACACAAAACTACTGCACCTTATTCTCCTGAAATTAATGGAAAAGCAAAAAAAAAAAAGAATAAAACACTTACGGAGTTAGTAGTTGCTATCTTACTTGAATCAGGAGCAACACCATCTTGGTGGGGTGAAATAATTAAGACTGTTAATTATGTTCTTAATAGGATTCCTAAATCAAACAGTAAATCTTCACCATAAGAAGTCCTTAAGAATAAAACACCAACTTGTCTTATCTTAGAACTTGGGGCTGTCTAGCCTATGATACCTTATTCAAAAAGAAGAAAATTAGCCAGTAGAGCCTTTGAATGTGTTTTCATAGGATATGCTAAAAACAGTAAAACCTATAGGTTCTATGACTTAGAAAACAAAGTAATCATAGAATTAAATGACATAGATTTTTTCGAGGATAGATTTCCCTTTAAATCTAGAAATAGTGGGGGATTAAATATTCAAACTAGTGGGTGCTCAAGTTCAAATAGTCTACCTTCAATTAGGATCCAAACCCAAGAAAAGGAAATAGATCCTGAACCTAGAAGAAGCAAGAGAGCTAGAACCATAAAGGACTTTGGAGAAGACTTCGAAATCTATAACGTAGAAGATCCAAAAGATCTAACGAAAGCCTTATCCTCAGTAGATGCCAACTTATGGCAAGAAGCCATCAATGATGAAATAGACTCTCTTGAATCCAATAGAACTTGGCACCTAGTTGATTTACCCCATGACTGCAAAACAATAGGCTATAAATGGATTTTAAGGAAGAAACTTAAACCTGATGGATTAGTAGATAAATATAAGGCTAGATTAGTATAGCTAGAGGTTTTAAGCAGAGGGAAAACAAAGATTTCTTTGATACTTTTTCCCCGGTCACTAGAATCACCTCAATTAGAGTGTTGATATTTATAGTTGCCCTGAATAATCTCTTAATCCATCGAATGGATGCCAAAACTGCTTTCCTAAATGGTGATTTAGAATAAGAGATTTATATGGAACAACTTGAAGGTCTCATAGTTCACGGTCAAGAAACCAAAGTTTGTAAACTAGATAAATCCCTCTATGGCCTAAAACAAGCTCCTAAGCAATGGCATGAAAAGTTTGACAACTTAATCATGTCCAAAGGATTCAAAGTAAATGAGAGTGACAAATGTATCTACTATAAGACTGAAGATGGGTTATGTACTCTCATATGCTTATACGTAGATGACATGTTAATCTTTGGATCAAACTTGAACGTCATAAACGATGTAAAATCTATTTTGAGTGCAAACTTTGACATGAAAGACTTAGGAGAAACTAATGTAATCCTAGGTATCAAGAATACAAAACTGAAAATGGAATTTCGTTAGACCAATCTCATTACATAGAAAAGATTCAAAAAAAGTATAACTACTTCGATAGTAAACTAGCTTGTAGACCTTATGACTCTAGTGTTAAATTATTCAAAAACAATGGTGACAGTGTTAACCAATCCGTGTATGCTAGTATCATAGGTAGTCTAAGGTATGTTGTTGATTGCATTAGACCAGACATAGCTTATGTTGTAGGATTACTATGTAGGTTTACTAGCAGACCGAGTCTAGAACACTGAAATAACATAGAACGAGTAATGAGATATCTAAAGAAGACACAAAATCTAGGATTACATTACAAAAAGTTTCCCTCTGTACTTGAAGGTTACAGCGATGTTGATTGGAACTCCCTCTCAAATGACTCAAAGGCTACAAGTGGCTATATTTTTAATATAGAAGGAGGAGCTGTTTCTTGGAAATCCAAGAAACAGACAATTTTAGTCCAGTCAATGATGGAGTTAGAGATGATAGCACTAGCTACTACTAGTGAAGAATCAAGTTGGCTTCGAAGCTTGCTATTTGAAATTCCCATCTGAGAAAGATTAGTACCAGCCATACTAATCCATTGTCATAATACTGCAGCTATTGCAAAAGTTTATTGCTGTTATTATATCGATAAAAGACGACAGATACGTTGTAAGCATAATACCATTAGAGAATTTCTCACTACTAGTGCAGTGATAGTGGATTATGTATGGTCTGATGACAACTTGGTTGATCCTTTGATGAAAGGACTAGCAAGAGAGAAGGTTTTTTAAACCTCAGAAAGAATGGGACTCAAGCCTATTGAAAAATGAATTACTATGAGGTAAACCCAACTTGTAAGACTGGAGTTTCCAAGAAACAAGTTCAATGGGTAATAACTAATCACAAGTAATCTGACGAGAATCATGCTAAATTAGGAGTTCCATTTTTATGATTCAATGATTAGCATGATATCCTAAAGCGTATGAGGAGGCTGAACTTTGTTCTTAATGAAATCTATACTGGATATCAAGTAGGGTACCTAGCTACATGAGTAATCTTGATAGATTCACATTTGTGAATATGGAAGTGGGCAAATTCCTAGAGCGCATTCACTAAACGAGGATATACATGCAAGGCCATAAAGCATGGGCTAATTTAGAACTTCACTCAAATAATATTGTGTGTGCAATAGCATTAGAAGTAACGTTCAAAACTACGAGTTACTTTATAATACTCTAAACTATTGTCACTACATAAAGGTTCAAGTCATCAGACACCTTTACTTACATATAGTATCATAAAAACAAACACTGCTCAATGAAAATATTTTAAAAAAATTTCAAGTGGGAGATTATTGGAGAAAGGAAATATAATATTATTCTATTCTCAAAAGCATTCCCACATTGATAAATTTTGATTGTAAATGTCCTTTCTTATACTCATTGATTGATCATTGGATTTTGAACCCTTAGGCCACCCATGTTTTGAAAGGAGGGAGGAGAGATAATATATATGTCCTTTTTATTAAAAATATTTTTTTTATTATTAACCAAAATGAAAAGTATTTATTTCTTACCGTTTTGTCAAATTAAATATTGTGGTCGTTTGAACGTTTTTCATCCCATTTACTGACCACGATTTGCTCCCCTATTTATTTTTGTGACCATTGGCTGCCCTCACAAACCACTATATATAGATCTTCCTTTCATTCCTAAAAGTTATAGATCAGAACATTACTTTTGTATTATCTCTAAAAGGTTATGGAGCAAAATTATGTATGTCATTGAGTGATTTTATTTTGCGAGCTCATTTTCGTGCAAAGTCAGCTGTAGATGAGAGGCTGTTTTATCCTGGGGAATATGGAGCATTTATTTGTTAGCACATTCTCGAGCAGAGCCGCGAAATGTCTTAAAGAGAGTGTGTTCCGCAAATCAGTCGTATGTGCAGATTTTGTACCGCATATCGTTTTTGTATTGCAGTTGTTGTTCCAGATTTTGTTGCTGCTGTTTATTGTTGTTGCTGTTGCTGCTTACCGCTGTTACTATTGTTGTTTATTGTTATTGTTGTTATTGTTTTCTACTGTTGCTATTCTTTACCGCTGTAATTTTGCTGTTTTCCTGCTACTGTGATCCTACATCTGACATGAGTTGTAGATCAATGTCAAACATACCTCAACATCAACCAATTAAAAATGACAAACAAAAAATACAAAACAAATAACTAAAATGTGATATACATTTATTTTATAACTTTTCAGTCTCTCTGCTCCCACCGTTTCTTTCTTCTTCGTTTTCATTTTCTCCCTCACTTTTACTCTCTTCCTCTCCTTCCTCAAAAAACGTCTTCTCTTTCTCTGCTTGCGATGAAAACATCATTAAGAGAGGAAGAGAGAAGATGAAAATGGAGAAGAAAGAGAGACGAGGGTGGGGAGAGAAAGTAAATGAAAAGGAAAATAAATTATTTTTTTTTAACTCAATTGTATTGAATTCGAATTGTCGATCATATTATATATCTTTCACTTAAATTTTCTAGCTGTCAACTTTAACTAATTCCTTTTTTTTTTTTTTTTATTATTATTATTTTAAATTGGATGCAACTACATATGAAAATCTAGAAACTTTTTTAAAATTAAAAAAAAAAAAAAAACAACTGATGGTGTTTCTATACCTGTTGATAAAATTTAAAAACTAAAAACAATATGTATCAAAGAAGTATGTTTGTAGGAAAGTGAGTTTGGTTTGATTGATAATGAGATGTGGTCTATTCTTAGAGATTGTGTGTTCCAATCTTCTATCCACCAGTTTCTTATGCTAAACAAAACAAAACAAAGGAAGAAGTAAATTTTTTCCATTATGTATATAAGTTTTTCAAAGGGTTGTTTCAGTTAATGTCAACAAAGGACGACGACCAAAGAGGAGTCAGATGCGATAATGGAGGGAAAAAAAGACTTTTCAAAGCTGTTGTGTTCATTTTGGTAAACAAATTACGTCTTACAAGAAATATGAACATGATACTTTCAATTTGTATCTATATCTAATATTTCAACTTTGAACCTAAGAAAGCTTTCACTTGGAAAGTTTACTTTATTACATTTTATAAATTTTTAACTTTTTACTATCAAACGATTTTACAAGTAATAACAAATATTAGATCGATTGTCATAATGTTTTGTCTTTTTAACTTTGAAAGTTGTTTGGACAACTTATTTCACTACAAGAAAAATTATCTACTATGACAGTTGTATACATCCCAAATTGAAAGGAGGAAAGAAAAAACTGTCACAAAAGCTAAAAAACTGCGTTTTTGGCGGGAAAAGACGGAATTTTTTGGATTTTACTTTTCGCGACAGTTATTTGGTGTCATAAAAGATACAAAAAATAATTTATTTAATTTATTAAAATAAAATTTATTTTAAATAAAAAGTTTATTAAAATCAGATTTTTTCCTAATTCTAAAAACGTTAATAATTTATTTATTAAAATAAAACATCTCCAAAACCCTTGTCTCTACCTCCTCCTCCTCCTCCTCTTCTTCTTCTTCTCCTCTTCTTCTTCTCTGCTTCTTCTTCTCTTCTTCTTCTCCTCTTATTCTTCTCTTCTTCTTCTTCTCTTCTTCTTCTTTTTTTCTTCTTTGTGAAAGATCTACGCATCGCCCCTCCTTCTCGATTTTTCCTCCCTTCCGCTAACCATCTCTCTCCCTCTCTCACACATGCCGAGAACGACGAGACTTTTCATCAACGTCAGGTCCGAAATCCCCATCTTTCTCTCCTTCAGCCGACGCCACCACCCAACACCCTTTGCACCGCTCAACTCACTGGTGAATCTCAGCCATTATTTCTATTGTTTGTATTTATACAGTATATTAACTTCAAATGCTTTCATTTTACCCACAATGTGATATATTGATGGTTCTTTTTATGAAAAACATCCCTCATAGTTTTGCTTTTATAGGAGATATGCGTTTGTTTTGTCTACCATCCTATTCAATATTGTTGTTTACGATCATTTTTCTAATTTAAATCTACATTTTTTCTTTATGGTTGGCTATGTGATGAAGCATTTTGGTAGCTTACAATGTGTTTGATGAAATGCCTCAATGAAGCATTTGGTTGATTTTTAATTGATTTTTGTTCGTTCAAATTAGGAAATCAAGGCCAAGGGAGATTTCATGGCTATGGGCTGAAGTTTTGAGAAAAAGAGAATGAAAAATGAAATGTGAGATTTTAAACTTTGATGGTGTGTAGGGTCTTTTTGTTTGTCTATGCATTTCCCAAGTGAATATGAGTACTTTTGATTTTTCTATTGATCTTTTGTTTATGGTTGCTATTAAGTTGTATCGTAATTTTATGATATTTGTGAGGTAAGACATTTGCTATTAAAGCTAAATGTATCACCCTAATTTTGAAACTCATAACAAAGTTGCCCCGGTCTTGAAGAAACTTTACCCCAAGTTTACAACTTGGAGTGATCTCAAAACAACCAATGTCAATATCTTCTTTAAAGATCCTTCCAATACTTTCACCAAGAACAACATAATAATCAACAATCAAATTGTCATCAATTGAAGAGCATGAAGTTGAAATTGGGTTTTAAAGTGGAGTTGAGTGTGGAGTTGGACTTGAAATTGGACTTACAATTGGAGTTGGTACTTATACTTGGACTTTGTGAACCTTTATTTGTTGAAGGTGATGAAGTCATTGATTTTTGGAGCCTAGCAAATTATCAGACAAAATGAAACAACAATAATAGTGATATACAGAACTTAATACTAGAAAAGTCAATGAGTTCATGCCTTGAGAAATGAGTTGAATGTATTTCACTCTCCAAAGTTCTTGTACTTGTCTCAGATATGTATGTGTCTATTGTTTATTAGCTTACCAAAATGTTCTTCAATACATATCTAATGTTCAACTCACAAAGACTTGGTAACACTAAAATGTTCATCTTCTTTTTGCATAACTATTGAGGCATAAGTCTAACCAATTTGTTTAATATCATTTGACAGTATAAAAGTTTATGGAGCCCTTGTTTAGATAGGTTTCTTTTTACTGTTTATATTCATGGAGCCCGTGTTTAGATAGGTTTCTTTTTACTGTTTAATATATTGAAACGTCCCTTGTTTATTGTTTTTATGAATATCTATTTTATAAGAAGTATAGAATGGAAAATTTGAGCTAGTTTGCATATTATTCGATCCTAGATATATATAGAAGAAAAAAACTTTGAGGAGGTGAGGAAACTAGTATTTGGAATATATTTATGTATGAGAGTTGCACTTTATATTTTCATCCTAAAGTGTACATATTGGAAATGACTTAAAGTTGTTGTGATAAATTTTGTAGTAGTACCATCTTACTATGCACGAATGATAAATTTTGAGCAAGAGCCATTGTGTAGCAAACAGATTTTTAAGCGTATAACATTTCTATTTATAAGCCGTATATCATGTAAATTTTCTCCTAAATCTCCATCAATGACTGCATATCTCTTTCTATACAACCCATTTTGCAACATATCTCCATTGCAGCAATGTAATTATCTTATCTTTCTCTCTTCTACTTGTTAAGTATTTGGTTGATATCTTTTCTTAGATTGCCACTGAGTTCATTAACCCAATGTTGGTAAATATTCTTTCATATCTCTTTTTTGGTTAGTGATGTTAAACTTTACTCTTAAAATATCGAAGGTGTTGGAACAGTGGAGTTTGCAAATGCCTGGCTTTGATGTTCATAGCACAGTTTGGGTTTAGTGACAATCATTGAGGTGACCTTGCTAGTTCTCAATCTCTAAGGTCAGTTGTCAATATTATACAAATTTCACATATATGACTCATGTTTGTTTTGTTCTTGGATTTGTTTTGTTCTTGGTATTGTGTTTGACGAAATTTGATGGAAGAAATTCCTCAAGTGGCGGATCTCTTCGGCTTTTTTTCTAGGTTTAATTCTCTCTTTAATTAGTTTCTTTGTTCTTCGTTTTACAAAAGTCAATTCTTATTTAGAGTAATTTTGGTAGTGATTAAGATTAAGAGAGAATGAAGTGAAGAAAACAAGACGTATCCATTTCAATTTTTCTTCAATCTCTCTGATTCTTACTTGGTAGTGTTCCTAAGAGGACGCAAATTAACACCAAACTTCAAGTACTTTAATAAGTATGGGATTTCAAGTTTACTTACTTTAACCTTGTTCAATTTTGTCATTACTTGTAAGAAATTGCAATGTTACTCTCCAACAACATTCGTCGTTATAAACGTTTCAAATAAAAGCATCTCAATTCTCAAACAAGTTGTGATATGAAATAATTAATAACACAATAAACTGGACTTAAACTAAAGCAAAGGTTTAACTACACCTTTTTTTACTTTTATATTTTTAAAGAAAAAAAGAAAAGAATAAGTAGAATTTCTTGTTGCATACTTGTTTTTCACCTTCTTTCATTCTTTTTTTCCTCTTCAACTGTTGTCTTTTCCTTGAGTACTAATATAGAAATATGAAATCGTGCTTCATTTTAGAAGTCTTGAGGCTGTATTAATAGCATATTGTGGTGCTGCTGACAGTTGTTTTCATGGTAACGGTAATTTCTATGGAAGACTTGTGCACCATTTTCTCATCAGTAAATGCTCATGTTGTTAGATTGTTACATTCTTTGTTAGGAATTTGGAGTAAGGTAAATGACCCTATTGATACTCTTTCTATTGGGTTAATGATTCTTCACATGATTGAATGGGTGACCTCTGGTTTGATTAATCTTCATTCTTTTGAGAAATTAGATGTTGTTAGCCATGCGACTTTAGTGTCTTCATGTTGCAACTTGTAATAATGTTTCTTGTCTTCTTCTGTTTTTTTATCTACTTATACTTCATATTGATTGTATAATAGTAGTGTAATTGTCTTATGTGCTTTGTTATTGAATAATCTTGCACTCTGATTTGTTGAGATGCAGCCTAGCAACATTTTCAATTTTAAAAACTGATTTTTACTATAAGTAATTGCATGTTCTGAGTTAGATTTGCTTATAGGAGATGGTTACAAGGTATGCTTTTCTCTTTCCTTCTGTCCTCCACACTTCTTTTTCAATTAAACCATTTGAGATATATTTTCTTTAACTGATTGCTAAGTTAAAAAGAATGTGCTTTCTTGTTATTCATTCCACTGTGTTGTTGTAACCACAGAGTTCCAATTGGACAAGAGAACTATAAGCATTACTTTTTTATCAATATTTGGAATTTCACAAGAGCAATTCAATATAACATCTTTTACTATTTTGTTTCATTCATATGGTATATTGTTCTTCTTCATATTTGGGGACCTGTAAGTTTTATCTAATTATGACATGATTGTTAACTAATAAAAAGACTTGTTAACATATCCTCATCTTCAAAGAATTCCAAGTTCTCTCTCTCTTAGTGTGTGGGTGTGAGTTTACTTTTTTGGGGGTGTTCTGGTAGTTCTTGAGCCTAAATACATGTTGAAGTGTTATGACTATCCTGCAGTTATGGTAGTCTTTTTTTTTTATTTTCCTATTGGCTAAGGATATATGTTTTATATGTGCCATTTTCACTGTTCTTTATTTTGTGGAGGGGGGTTGGAATAAAGGTGGGGAGGGGGGTGGGGGGAGGGCCTGGAAATGTTATCACAAAAGTTTGGGCACGCTAGTTATTCTCCTATAATCTCACTATTGTTTTTTATTTTTCAATCTTAAATCAATGGGAGTATTAACTTATGACCTATTGGCTAAAGACATATGTTATGTGTGTGCCATTTTCACTGTTTTTTATTGTGTTGGGAGGGGGCTGGAATGAAGGGTTGAGATGTTCTTTAGTCATACTCTAAAATGAGATTTTGTTTTCTTACTAGGTTTGGAAGAATCTATTGGAGCAACGAACCCAACTTGGAGCAATTGATTGATATAACACTTTTTGGTTTTTTTAGAAATGAAGGATTCGACCATGGTTCAAGCAACAAAGAATATTTTCAGAGGTGAAGGATTACCGGTTGGCTGTTTATGCTTGTACAGAAAATCATGTTATATGTATTATGATGGTATTTACACTAGTTTTGATTAAGGGTTGTAATTCCATACTTGTAAATTGTTCAAACTTGATTGGAAATGTACGAATATTACAAAGTGTATTATAGTGTATATATATTAAAGTGTCGACCATTTGTTTCTATATGGGTGTTATGTATTATAACATTATTGTCGTTCAAATGATTCGTGTAATGGCGGAGCAACAAGGAGAACAGGGAAAAATGGTAGTAATTGAAGAATTTACAACAGGAAATAAATGTCATAATTTATGAATTCGTTACACTCCATAATTGTAGTCAATATTAAAACAATGACATTTTTTATAAGAAAAACTGTCACGATTGCCCTATATTTGACAGAAAAAAAATGTCGTCAATAGCAAAACAATGACATTTAATTTCTAAACAAACTGTCACGATTGACACATCCTTGACATTTAAAAAATGTCATAATAAACGAACTTTCGACATTTTTAAACTGTCGTTATTAAGCAAATGATGACAAGTATTTGTTGTCATAAAATAGTAATTAATGAACCAAGAGTGGTTATTGGAATCGTACCAGAATACCTTATACCATGCTTCCATGTAGTCACGGTATGTGTATGCCGGTGGATTGAACGGCTTGGAAAACTTTCTAGGGACAAGCATCCCTTGTGGCCAGTGGGACGGAGTCAGAACCCTGAAAAATTTCAGCTTGGAATAGACAATTTTTTTCGGGTTGTTTCGGTCCGGAATATGAGTTATCTCAGCAGAAACGGTATCCACCAAGATGAATTCATAAAATTGTCTGGTCTTCTTGATGTCTTCAGGCAAGAAATTGAACCCTTTAGGATAAACTTGGGAACTAATTTCTTGGACGGAAGGTCCATCAAATTCTGGTTCAATAACAATCTCTTCCATAATTGTTTTGGTGAGGTATCCTGTGATCCGAGGTCTGGGCATGAAGATTGTCGATTTTACCGTCCGGGCATAGGATTGAGGTTTGGATTAGGACTTTGTCGACGTGGAAATGGGTTGACGCAAAGTGTTTGAAGGAGCTGGCGTTGATCCTATTGAAAGATTCCTTGAAGAGGAACCTGGACGACGCCTAGAGACCGTTTGAAAGCCAAGGTTCATGGCATAGTTATCTGCGTTCATCGGTGACGAAGCAGATGATTGGGACATAGGGCGTTTGCCCTTGGAAGAGCTAGCTCTGGAGGAGTTTGCTGTTTGGGAGAAAATCGGGTTAGGCTGATTTGGATTGTTTGGAGGCGGAGGCCTCTCAGGTGGCCGAGGTCGGCCGAAATTGGGGAGCATTGGGAGGATTGGCAGGAGTCTTCAAGAGAGAGGATTTAGAGTGATGCTCTCTTGAGAGGTAATCTGCAAGGCAATTCTCACTGCCTTTTATAGGCTTGATTGTGAAATCAAAGCAAGATAAGATTGCTTGCCATCTTGCAAAGATTTGCTTCGAAACCAGATTCTTTACATCTTTTTCAAAGATATATTTACTGGCCTTTGAATCCGTCCTGACAAGAAAATCCTTGTTGATAAGGTCTCTTTGGAACTTTTGAACAGAAAGGACAATTGCGAGAACTTCCTTCTTAACGGTGGAATAGTTTCTTTGAGCACTATTCCAAACACCAGAGTGGAAACGGACAAGAGATTCCTTGCCGTTAATTCCTTGTTTGAGACAACAACCGTAACCTTTATCTGAGGCATCGGTTTCGACGATCATTTTGGCTTTATCATCCACTAAGGAAAGACATGGGATTCCTTTTACTAGGGATTTGATTGATTGGACTGCTCGGGTGTGCTCAGCCGTCCACGGGTTTGGCTTCTTCTTCAGTCTGTCATAGAGGGGCAGACAAATTGTCTGTAGATCTTTGATGAAGTCGCCGATGTAGTTGACACATCCAAGAAAGCGCTGTAGCTCGGTCTTCTCCTGGATTTCATCTGGAAACTTATCCACAAAATCAAGGGATCTTTGGATAGGCTTGACAATTCCTTGGTCGATATCAAATCTTAAAAAGTTGATACTAGTTTGGAATAATTTAACCTTTGGTTCAGAAACCACAAGGCCATTTGTTTTGACAATATTGATAAACAAATTAATATGCTTAAAATGTTGATCAATGTTTTCCAAGAATATCAAGACATCATCAATATAGACGATCGTGAAATCTTGATACTTATTGAAAATGTCATTCATGATCTTTTGAAACTCGGAAGGAGCATTCTTAAGACCAAATGGCATTACATTCCATTCGTACTGTCCGAAAGGAACGTTGAAGGCAGTCTTGTACCTATCCTTTGGGTTGATCTGAATCTGTCAAAAACCATACTTCATATCAAACTTTGAAAAGACCTTTGCGTTGGCGATCCGCTTGAGCAAGTCTTGACGATTAGGAATTGGATACCTAATCCACTTGAGAACCTTGTTTAGGGGCTTGTAATTGATGACTAGACGAGGAACACCTCTTTCCTTTTCTGCCTGATTGTTGACGTAGAATGCCGCACAAGACCATGGGCTCTTTGATGAGCTTATTAAACCTTTCTTCTGGAGATCTGCTATCTCTTTGAAGCAGGTGTTGACTAAGTCCTTGCTCATTTGAATGGGCCTGGCCTTTGTAGGAATTTGGGTCTCTTTGAAGTTGTCCACATAGGGTAGGTCTACCATATGTTTCTTCCTGGCCCAGAAGGCATTGGGCAGACTCGAACAAATCTCGGATCCTATTCTTCGTAGAATGGGCTGGATTTTCAATTGAATAGAAGGCTTCTTGATTTCTTCGCTAATCTTCCTTCTTTTGATGTCATCGTGAAGAAACTCAATCTGCTTTTCCTTCCTTGAAATAAGATTGAGACTTTGAATGATCTCGCTCTCAATTGTCGAAAGATACCTTTGAATTACCGGTTTGCAAAACTCAAAGGTGATTTCTTTGTCGAATTTCTGAGAAGTTAACCCCTTGTTAGAAACTGTGAACTCGTAAATTTGGGTAAGGAATGGAGTACCCAAAATTACTTCCTCGGTAAGTCCTTTTTCGAGGAGAAATGAGTTTACAAGCCAAACGTCGTCTTTGCAAACATGCACCTTGGAAAATTTGTACTTGATCAGCAGGGCATTGTTACTGGCTCCCTTTAGCGATTTCCTGGTAATCTCAAAGTACTTGGATGGAATTATCCCTTCTTGAATAACATTTTGATCAGCTCCTGAGTCGACTAGAGTTGTTGCTTCGAACTTGTAGTCTTTGATCTTTAGGATGACCTTCGTCAGCCACTTCTGATTAAAGACCTTGCTAATGACGTTGATGTCGCTGTTTGAAGTCTCGGCATGATCGACATTATCCCTTAAACATATATGTTCTTGAATTGCTCTGACAGCATTTTCAAGATGGGATATCCGTTGCCTATTTTCCTGCACTTCCCTCTTGAGGACTTTGATTTCACACTGGAGGTCAGGAACCTTGAACATATCTGTTCTTGAACCGCTTGATCGCTGGCTAATTGATTTAAAACCGACTGAAAACTGAAATTCATCGAGATCTTCATGCAGCTTCAAAAGTAATCTTTTTCTAATATCATCGTCTTGAACGTTTTTGATGATATCTAGAAGACCTTTCTAGGTGCTGGTGAGAACATTGATGCAGCCCGAACAAGGTATTGGTTCTTCGTTGTCTGACTCATCGTTAGGCACTGAAGATGCATCAGAAGATTCTTCGATAATGGCATTGAGCAAATCTTCTTCTTGATCTGAACTTGAACATTCTTCGTCTGAAGTTCGGCCTTGATAATACTCAATAGAGATTGCTTCTCACTTTCATCAATCTCCATCTTGTTGATCTTCTTGACGACAGGGCAACGATTTGTATAGTGTCCCTTCTTATTGCACCTGAAACAAGTGGGGTTATCCTTGGAGAACTTCCGTTTGTTTCTTCCCTTGCCATGGTATTTTCGTTTTCTATTACCATGTTTGCTTGACTCATCCGGGTATTGCTTACGTAAGAATTTCTTCGAACGAGACTTCTTTCTAGATGGAGTACTGTCAATTCTGTACTGCTTGCAGAAAGATCCTAATTCTTTGCGGTAATCAGAATCTTTGGCGATCTTCGTAGCATGTCGTTGCTGTTGGCAGATTTCAAGGCATACCTTTTGAATTGTAGAATTAATATCTCCGTAGGAGATACCTTCCCAATCAATTTCTGACCCGCCATTGATGATAACCATTGTCGAGTAGAACTTTTCACGAACATACCTAGGTAATCCTTCGACGTACTTATGTTTCCAGATTACGTCCTTGCATGTCGTGAGGTTATAAAGACGTGACATAAACGTGTCTTTATACCACTTGAAGTCACTCATCTTAGGGCACTTCATTCCTAATAGAGCTTCGGTTGATTGGTCACTGTATAGGGTTGTCTGTCCTACAAAGTGCTATCAACAAACATTTCTTGGAAGATGATCATCATCTGGCCCTCGGAACATTCGTCTATGTTCCAAGTTTCAATGTTGTTTCCATCGAAGGAACGAAAGTCTGGCCGTAAGTCATCCCATCCTAGGTCTGGAGGAGATGGTTTCCTGTAATGATTCTTCATATCCGTATTAATTTATTAATTTGTTCATTTGTTCATTTGTTCATAAGGTTTCTTCTTTCTACTAACCATTTGTATTTACTATTGTTCCTTTTTAATAAAAAGGAAAGAATGTGATTGTTTTTTTAAATCTATTTGATCAATTTAATAAATCAAATCAAATAAAATTACAATATTGAAATTAATAGAGTATAAATGTAAATTAAATTTACTTTACAAATTTTCTTGGAGATTCAACCTCCCATTTATATTTCTAAAACAAGAAGAATGTATGAATCACTAACATATATATATATATATATATATATATATATATATATATTAATTACTAACAAATTTATTATATGTTTTTTGGAATCTTATTCACCTAACATTTTAGGAAAATTATTAAAATTATTTTAAACAAATCAGTAAAAGTTAACTTCAAATAACTAAACAAATTCAATATAGCATTTCATAAAAATTAAAATCATTAGCCTAAAATTAAAAACAAAATATGACTATATACTTGGTTTATTAGTTGTATAGAGATTAAAATTTAATATTTAAAAAATATATATACTAACCCTGAATAAGATCCAATATTCCAAAGTAAAAGAAATCAAAAGAAAAATTATTGTAAATGATTTTATTTGTGTAGTTAGTTTTATTATTATTTTTTGTAAGTTGAAAACTATAATTACAGAGACATTAGTGAAATATAATAGATAATTAACCTCTAGCAATAGCGGTAGTTACACAAAATTATAATTTATAATTTTGACCGTTTACAAGATTAGAAAATTATATATCCAATTTATTATTTTTCAAGTTCCACAGTGTCAAATTTTCAAATGCATCAAAAATCATATTTTGTTCCTTTTTAAACGAAAAAGGGTTGGAGACCGGATAGGTAGTGCGAAGAAAAATACACATATCATACATATAATCATCAAACATTTTAAACAACGAAAAAAATAATTTTTAGAATAAAATACTAATACAATTGGTTCAGTTGATAAAAAAACTTACAAATTGAAAAGCAGTTCTACTATTGTCTTTCAATTTGTTTTTTCGGTTGTCAATCCAAAATAACGAAACTACACAAAAAGTAAATAACATGAGAATATGATATTGTTTGTTATATATGTAGGACATAAAATGAGAAAATAGACTTGTTCGTCCTTTTTTTCAAATGACCACAAAAATCTACAAGTATAAAATAAAAATCTAGTCAAAATATATGTAAATACTTTAGAAAAAAATGAATTTAACAAAAATAAATAATGTACCTGGCAGTGCGAAGATATAGCCGAGATCAAGAAGATTTTCTTATAAGAAATGGAGATTTTCCATATCTTTCATGTTTAAAATCTTACTTTTGTTTAGGATACTAAAAGGTTATAACAAAATTCTATAAGAATTATTAACATTATTATTTTTTTGTATTTATTTTGTCAAGTTATACTAATACTCTACTCTTGAAATTTTAAATTTTAAGGAAAAATATTTATTAACATTATTATTCACGTGTGTTTTTTTTATTATACAAAAAATATACTCTTTAAACTTTATATTTTTTAAAAGGAAATTTTAATTTTATTTAGAGCATCCAAATTTTTTTAATGAATATTTTAAAAAAATATTAACATTATCTTGTGTTTGTTAATTTATTTTGTCAATCATTCAAATATTCCTAAAATTTAATTTTTTTAAAATTAGTATAATTTAACTTTTAAGAAAAAATTAACTTAAAAATTATATGAAAATTTGAAAAAAAAAAGATAAAAATTTATATAAAAAATATTAAAAAAGAAGAAGAAAAAACAATGGAGTTAAAATGTATACAAATAATTTAAAAAAAACAACAAAATTTATATGAAAAACTAATAAATAAATTTAAAAAAAAAAAAAAAAAAAAAAAGAAAAAGAAAGAAGCAAACATTGGGCGAGTCTAGGAGAAAAAGAAGGGGTTGAGAAAAAGAAGGAAATGGGCGAGTGTTGAAGACTCGTCCAAAGATAGAGAAAAAAAAGAACATCATTTTGGTAAATAGTTTTGAAATTGCAGTATTTTGGTAAAAAGTTTTAGAAATAACAATATTTTAGTATTTAATCCTACCCATAAACACAACTCCCCAACAATTTAATGTTTCAACTAATAACATATCAATTATTCCAAAACTTATCAATTTAGTTCCCAATCTTTGGCAAGTAATAAATTTATCCAAATACATCACTGTTATAGAATTGTTAATTAAAAATAATGAAAATAACCAAACATTGACACGTTGAATGCAAATCTACAAATAAAAGAAACAAATAATTATTGATAGCTTACCTTTGAAAGAAAGAGATTCTCAAGGGAACTATGGTGTATGATTTGACCAAAAAAAACAACATTTTATGAAGATTTACTAACCAAAGCAAAATGAAGCAAAGAAAAAAAAGGAACAGTTTTCTTAAAAAAGATTTTTATTAAGAGAAAAAAAAACCATATTCCAGTATCCAGAACTAAGAACCAAAACAGAGGAGAAACAATAACAATAGAATAGAAAGAAGGATTCTTGGATCAATATCCCTATCTCTTCTCTTCTCCTTTTCTTCTCCTCCTATAAACAAAACATGGGTTTTCCCTCTCCACAATCCCAAAATAGATCATTCCTTAATTTATGTTTTCAAGAAGAACAATGCCTACAATTCTAAGGAATCCCTTTCTTCCTCCTCGTTTCTTCTTCACCATACCCTTGATTTTATGTGTAAATTCCCTTCTCTTTTCTTCTTCTTACTCCATTGATGAGCAGGGTAGAGTTCTTCTTGAATGGAAGAATAATCTAACAAGCCCCAGAGATGTGTTAGGTTCATGGAATCCGGAGGCGGCGACGCCGTGTTCATGGTTTGGAGTAATGTGCAACTCCAATGGACAGGTGGTGGAGATAATCCTGATATCACTGGAATTGCTAGGTACATTGCCTACAAATTTTCAAGCTCTCAAGTTCTTGAGCACCCTTGTGATCTCTGACACGAATATTACAGGAAGTATTCCGAAAGAGTTTGGGGCTTATTCGGAGCTAAATGTTCTTGATCTAAGCAGAAATTGCCTCAAGGGAAGAATCCCAGAAGAGCTTTGCAAGCTGAGCAAGCTACAGGATTTGATTCTTCATAACAATGAGTTTGAAAACATACCTACGACGATTGGAAATCTTACAAGCCTTGTGAATTTCCAAATCACAGACAATAGTATAAATGGGGAGATTCCCAAGAGCATTGGAATGTTGAAGAATCTTATGGTTTTCAAAGCTGGAGGGAATTTATATCTAGAGGGTTTGTTACCAGATGAGATTGGAAACTGCAGCAGTTTAACAATGTTAGGCTTATCCGACACTGGAATCTACGGTGCTCTTCCTCCAACAATTGGGAATCTGCAAAAGATCCAGACCATACACATGTATAGATCAAAACTTTTTGAATCACTCCCAGAAGAGATTACAAACTGTAGTGAATTACAAACTCTTAGACTGTATCAAAATGGTATTTCTGGGAGGATACCACGAGGAATCGGGAAGATGAAAAAGCTTAGAATCCTTCTTCTATGGTTGAACTTGATGGACGGTGACATTCCAGAAGAAATTGGAAACTGCGATGAACTGGTACTACTTGATTTTTCAGAAAATTCCCTAACAGGACCTATACCTAAAAGTTTAGGACGACTTAAAAACCTTGCAGACATTCAACTAAGTGTTAATCAGCTTTCTGGTACAATACCACCTGAAATTTTTAATATCACGACTTTGATTCATGTGGAAATAGACAACAACAGATTATGGGGGGAGATACCAACTAATGTAGGGAACCTGAAGAACCTTCGTACATTTTTACTATGGGGTAACAACTTAACAGGCCCTATTCCCCCCAGTCTCCCAGACTGCTCAAACATCATCTTGCTTGATTTATCTCTCAACCACTTAATAGGTCCAATACCGACAGGGATTTTCGCAATGAAAGAACTTTCCAAACTTCTTCTCTTATCAAATAATCTATCAGGGATAATCCCTCCTGAAATTGGAAACTGTACCACATTAACCAGGCTTAGACTGTCTATGAATAAGCTTGGAGGTACTATTCCTTCAGAGATCGGAAATCTCAAGAACTTAGAACATCTTGACTTGGGTGAAAACCTTTTGGTTGGAGGAATTCCTTCGACCTTTTCCAAATTGGAAAAGCTTGAGTCTCTTGACCTACGTACAAACAAGCTCACTAGTCTTCCAAACATTCTGCCAAAGAACCTAGTACTTCTTAATGTATCCAACAACATGATTAAAGGTCAGCTCAAACCCAACGTTGGAGAATTGTTGGAATTAACTAAACTAGACCTAAAAAACAACCAGTTTTATGGGAAGATCCCTGAAGAAATAACATACTGTGAGAAAATCCAATATTTAGACCTCAGCAGAAATTTCTTCTCTGGGGAAGTCCCTAAGCAATTAGGAACATTTCCTTCACTTGAAATTGCTCTTAATTTAAGTTACAATCAATTCTCAGGTCAAATCCCAAATGAACTCTCTGGTCTCACCAAGCTAAGTGTTCTAGACCTCTCCCACAACAACTTCTCAGGGGAACTTGGCTTTCTATCAGAACTTGAAAACCTTGTCACTCTAAACATCTCCCACAACCACTTCTCTGGAAAATTGCCCAACACACCCTTCTTTCAAAAGCTCCCTGAAAGCTCTGTTTTCGGAAACAAAGACCTCGTCATTGTTTCAAATGCAGGATCTAATCTTAAAGACAATGGGAGATTTAGCAGCATAAGCAGAGAAGCAATACATATAGCCATGCCTATCTTGATCAGTATAAGTGCAGTGTTGTTCTTTTTAGGATTCTACATGCTAATTCGAACACACATGGCCCATTTCATCCTTTTCACAGAAGGCAACAAATGGGAAATAACCCTGTTTCAAAAGCTCGATTTCTCAATCGACCACATCATAAGAAACTTAACCGCATCCAATGTTATCGGCACCGGAAGCTCCGGTGCCGTCTACAAAATCACAACCCCAAATGGGGAAACAATGGCAGTGAAGAAAATGTGGTCCACTGAAGAAACTGGAGCCTTCAGCACTGAAATCGAAATTTTGGGATCAATTCGACACAAGAACATAATCAGACTACTAGGTTGGGGATCCAACAGGAATTTGAAAATTCTGTTTTATGATTATCTTCCAAATGGAAACTTGGGCTCCCTTATCCATGTCTCTGAAAATGGAAGAGCAGAATGGGAGGTCAGATACGAAGTCCTTCTAGGAGTGGCTCATGCTCTAGCATATCTTCACCATGATTGTATTCCACCAATCTTACATGGCGATGTTAAAACCATGAATATCCTGCTCGGCCTTGACTTTGAACCATATCTAGCTGACTTTGGGATAGCCAAAATAGTGAGTACAAAAAGTGGCAACGATAGTTCAGAGACGCCATTGACAAGACCTCAACTTGCAGGCTCTTTTGGCTACATGGCCCCTGGTATGTTCACCCCCCTCAATCCTCATATTTCGATTTAGGCAAATACACTCCATGGATTCAAAACTAAGCGTTTTTTTTTCCTTGATGATTACAGAACAAGGGTCGATGATGAGAGTCACAGAGAAGAGCGATGTTTATAGCTTCGGTGTGGTGATAATGGAGGTTCTAACAGGGCGGCATCCACTGGACCCAACTTTACCAGGAGGAGTCAATTTGGTGCAATGGGTTCAAAACCATTTCGCCGCAGACCAAAACACAGCCGACATTTTCGATTTAAAGCTCAGAGGAAGAACGGATCCGACGATCCACGTAATGATTCAAACCCTAGCCGTGGCATTGGTTTGTGCCAGCGTCAAGGCTGATGATCGACCCTCTATGAAAGATGTCGTGGTGATGCTGGAGGAGATTCGGCATTCTGAATTGGGAAGAGCTGCTACTGAAACCGATGAGGCTAAGCCGGAAGTGGCGGTTGTGGTTCAATCGCCACCGTGAGGGCAATTTGTGTTTGAGGGTTTAGAATCAGTTCTCCTTTATTTCTAAATTGTAAATTGAAATCTTCAGTTGTTGGTTCATTCCGAGTGATTGTAAAAAGGAAGGCCCAATAACTTTGTGATGTGAGTAACTATCATTAGATCTCTTCAACAGAAATTGTTCAAAATAATTTTTAGTTTTCACCTTTCTTCCTCATTTCTTGCTCAAGATCGCACCAAGATTTGTACTTAGGATCTGTTTAGATTGAATTAAGAAAAAAATATTTTTTAATAATAATTCTTTTAAATACTTTTTGGAAATAAGTTTAAATTTTAAACATAAGTATTTATATGTGAATTTGATTTTTAAAGATTTCTTCCAAATATATTATTTTATAAATGAATTTTTTAAAAATGCATTATTTTAATTTATAAACAGTATCATTTTTTTTTAAATAGTTTTTTTTTTGACAAAATTAAACACTTTATCAACCAAACACACCCTTAATTTGGTGGTAGAAAATCCTAAAAGAAAATCCACTCTACGAAAATGTCCTTCCTTTCCAAAATTCTATTATATTTTTATTTTTATCTTTTATTATTAAAAGCCAAATCTCCTGAGCTTGTTTGAAAAAGCTTCCATAACAACTCCCAAAAAAAATAGCTTTTAAGTGTTTGGTTCCACTTCAACCCCCACTTTTTATAGTTTCCCACTATCTATGTAATCCATCTTTGCCTCAAGGGGTTCTAAGTGTTGACTGCACTCACAAGTATTATCGGTACCACTAGACTGCTAAAGAGTTGGTTGACCCATCTCAGGTATACCAAAGGCTAAGGAGCAACTAATGGATCAATCACATTACGTTTAGTGACTGTGGCATGATCACCCATCAATGAATCATCAAAATCGATGTTGGCCTCATCTACCTATTATTCATGTTGTCCTTCATGATTATCCACATTACCAGGTTGTGGATAAGGATGACCTACGTAACTTTTAGTAGTCGAAATATCCAACGTTCAACTCAAGTATGCACGCTCCTCATCTGAAGGCTTAAAATCATTTATATTGGTCTCCATATAACTAGGAATTAAGGAAATTTAGTAAAAAACATTGAAAACGCTAAACACTAAATCTTACTTAAGGTAAACAAAACTTACAACTTATGACCCAAACACATGTGTGATAAGCGCACACTATGTTTGTTTGATGTAAAGCTAGAGGTCCTTCTAGAATCCTTACAAAATTATAAATAAATAAATAATTAAAAAAAAAAAAAAACCTAACTTAGATTTAACCTATAATTTATGATGGTCACTCTTACATCCTAAGACAACTCACTCTAGAATTTGCTTGATCAAAACTAATCAATGAATTGATTTAACATAAAAAAAATCTAAAGCAAGATCTGAAAAGATAACACAACATCAAAAGGGTTGAATAACCACAAGCTTTTTAATATTGATATTTTGAATTTTGAAGAGCATTACAATCCATTTTATAGGCCAAATGGTTTTGTATGAGGTGGAAGTCCAATGGTATCCAAATATATTTAAATATTAATTGAAGAAAATAAGACCTAGAAACTTAAAACGTGATTTAATATTAAATTTTAAGTCAAATTCAAAAACTAAAAATGTAGAAAGTCTTCAAAATGACTTAAATAACTCCTCTGAAAGTCTTCAACATGACTTAAATAACTCCTCTAAAAGGCAGCAACATTGATGTGCACATTTGACATTCGTTTTCTTATCCAGTGCACAATTGACATACCTTCTTCACAAAATCTGCACACTTTTTTTGTTCTCTGTGTCATCTTCCAAACTATTGAACTTGTCAAATATCATATTTAATTCATTCTCATCTTGACTCATTGAATTAACACGTATATAATTTATGGCTCAAAATTATTTGTCGTTTGATGTGAATTTGCTAGCTATTGAAGGTGTAGTGTGAAAATCTCTTAAATCTTCTGTGCCTTGCTTCTATAATTAGTCCTTTGGGCATATACAAAGGTTCTATGATTGAATTCATATCATTGTAATTGGATCACCTTCAATCTAAGTGAGTTTCTACAAGTTTATTGCATGATGTGTGGTATTACTCACTCCACTGCATGATGTGTGGTATTGCATCAACAGAAATCTTATTTGCATCTCGTCTACTGTACATTGGTATAGACTAAGTGTTAGGAAACAAATGAAGTTGTAGTAATAAAAAAAGGTGATGTAGGTAAGATAAGCAATATATAGACCTACCATTTAATAATGTAAGGTATTTTTAAAAAAAATTAGAGGATCTTCCGACGCACAATATGATGTGTCGGAAGATCCTCTCCCGACAAATTTTTTCAACTCTGATCCCGACGAGCCTTTATGCATCAGAATACTTTTGTGCGTCAGAAGATCCCTTTTCTTGTAGTGGAATGAGGGAAAGGATACAATTTGGAAAACTATCTTTCCAAGCAAAAGAATCTCCTAATGGAAAGGCCAAACCAGTCATAGAGTGGGAAACTTTGTTTTTCTCTCTAGAGGCAAAAAGGAAACCATAAACATTCAAAGCGACAACATAAAAAATCTCATCAACAACAAAACCTACTTCAGACAAATCAGAAGCGATTTGATTCAACAAATTAACCAACACCAACAAATCATATTCAAGAACCAAAGAATGGGAATGGTTATGTCACACCTTTTTAAGCTATTTAAAACCTTCCAAGACGGCTTCAACTTCAAGAAAGATGATAGAAGAATTTCCCTTAAATAATTTACATCCCCTACAATCGAGAAACCAGTAAAATCTCGCACAATCCACCACAGCTCTACTTCTCTCTTACTCAAAACCCAAGAGACATCAACACTTGGTTTCTAGCAATTTTGCATCAGGCGGCTTCCAGTAATTAGGAGAGCGACATCTTGAAAAGATTTAAGGTGCTTCAACAAAGGTTCTTGTTAGCTCCAAAGATGGGTTACACTTAAGATCAACTTCGTCCAAATGCACTTCGATGAGGTTCTTTATGGCATTGAAGTTTGCCATTCTTTTGTTTAGAAAAACATCATTGCGACAATTCCGTAAACTCTACACTAGGATAGCAGCCTTGTCCAACTTCGGTTTTGAGCATTTTTTCCTAAGGAAATCCTAATAATCCTTTGACGACCACCCACCCTTGTCCAAACTAAGAGCAAACAAATTAGGATGGAAAAAGTGGTTCAAAAATCCTTTTTGAAAGCTTACAATCCCAAATAATATGGGGTGTCGTCTCCTAGAACTTTTTGCACAAAGAACAAAGTTGATTTGTTCATATTCCATTGAAATTAAATTTTTAGTCCCAGGGATTAAGTTGTTAATGATGCACCAACAAGATAATTTGATCTTCAGTCTTGTTTTAAGGTCCCACCAACACCCTCCAAAAGGATCTACTAATGTTGGAGTTTGAAGAAGAGGTCTCAACAACTTCATAAGATTCATACCCAACTAATAGGCGCTTTTAACTGAGAATTTACCTTTTTTGTTATACGCCTATATAATCTCATCCCTCTTAAAGTGATATTTAGAATGTTAGAAGAATCAAGGGGAAGGAAGAACTCCCAGATTAAAGATTTGTTCCAATCTCCTCCCTGGTTCATGAGATAAACCACTTTTTTTGTCTTAGAGAATAATGAGTTCCAATCGCCCCTCTTGTGTTTGAAAAATTGTGATTGTGACATTCAGTACATGGAAGAAACAAATAAGGAAAGATTGCATTTCCTTGGTACAACCCCATGGAGGGGTTGAAACTTTCTCTAAGAATTCCATCCACCAAAACTTGAAAAGATATAGACTTATATTGGGAAATTTCCAAAAAAAATAGGCAAAAAAATAGATTAATAAATGAATTTTATGATTGATTTTGAAAATGTTGAGTTTTAGGACAAATTACGGATGACATGTCTAAATTGTCCTTCATTTATTTTCCCTCCCTTTCCTTCTCTTCAATCTAAAACTAAAAAAAGCCCATTCTCGTTCTTCTCCTTGCGCAAACTTTCGCGCTTCCACTTTGATTTCTTCTCCTCCACTCCGGTGCCATTTTCATCCTCTGGTGAACACTCTTCATTTCTTCTCCGCTTTCAGTGTCGTTTTCATTCTTCGGTGAACATGTAACACACCAAAATTATTTTAAGTTATTTTGATTTTGGGTGTTATTTTGTGAAAAAAATTGGCAATACTATTATTATCATTATTATAATTATTAAGGAGAAATATAAAAGAGGTGATATAGGGGTTATTAATGAAGAGAGAGGGAAAATTAAATGGGAATAGGAAGAGATGAAGGAAAAGATGAGTTATTTGGGGGAAATTAAATAATAATAATAATGGTATTAATGTTATTATTATTATTGGTATTTTACATATTTAAATACACCCTCGGGATGCTGGTCATAGTTACAATTCATCTTCTTCCTCACAAAGAACCCTAGCCGTCGCAAGGAATCTCTACCGTTCTCATCTTCGACCGTCCCTTCCGCCGGCAGCCGCACGTCGAACGACACCGCAGCCGCAGCCGCACGTCTTTTCCGAGTTGTAAGCCGGCAGCCGCACGTTTTCTTCGAGTTGCAAGCCGGCAGCCGCACGTCTTCTCCTCATCGTCGAAGCCAGCCGCACGGGTCCACGCTCCAGCCGCACGGGTCCAGCCGCTAGCGTCCGGCTTCACCAAGCCACGTGAGCTGCCGTTGAGGTCCGTTCGCGTTTTCCCTTCACCGAGCCGAGAGCCGTGTCCGTCAGTCCGAGCCGTTCTTTGTTTTGGGTCCCTTTGGTGAGTTTTGGCTATTGTTGATTGTGATGGTACTCCCATTAATTGCCTATTTTGTTCCAAATGAATTAAGTTATGGATTTAAGTGGATCTATGTTTTCTTGAAGGAACGAATATATTGGAGGAACTGAGATTGTGAATTGTTCCACTTAGGGTTGTGTTGGATTCAACCCAAATCTTGGGGTAAGCCTTGATAAGTTCGGTTGCTTAATTAAACAGTAGGGTGATGGTTGACAAGATTATTAATGTTAGTTTTGTTTGTGTTTAGGACTGAGTATTGTGAGGAACTGACTGCCAATCTGTGAATTTCTTTTAGCAGATCTCCTGGTAAGAGGATTTTCCCCATATTGCCTGAGATGCATATTATTGATGCATAATGTGATTATATGTATGTATGTTGAGTTGAATGTTAATTTTGTGCTGAGCATGTATAGCCTATAGTGTTCTGTTGGTCTGCTGGTTAGAGTCGTACCACGAGGGGTCCATTAAGGTCCTCCCATATATATGTTTGAATATTACAGAGACGTGATTCGATGGGATCACTTACAGCCCGACTCTCCTTTATGGTGATTCTTTCGGGTTCACCGAGAGCCCAGTTCAGTCCCGGTGGGACTACTGGATAGTGTGCATTCGGGAGCACCATAGAGCGTGGTACTTTATTACAGGACTCTAACAAATGGACTAACAACACATAGGGAGACTAAGTATGGGTCTCTTACTGAGTATAACTTTATATACTCATCCTCTCTAATGTTTAATTTTCAGGTAAAGGTAAAGGCAAGAGCAAGCTGGCGAATGATAAGAAGTGACCGTGGTTCGCCATAGAGAATAGTTCAGCTTTTCCGCATTTATGTTTCAGTAATTATATTTTTTTTGGATTTCAAAACTTTGGTAAAATTATTTTAATGTATTTCTTTTATTTTATGGGCCCAAACTAGTATTTTGTTTACCACTTTAATTACTTATTTATTTTCTTATTATTTAAATTTTTCTCAACTTATAAATTAATTTTCCTTTTAAAAAAAAAAAGAAACTATACTTATTTAAATAGTAATGACCTCAACCTTCTAGTAAAGTTGGGTTATTACAGAACACCTCTCCATTTCTTCTCCACGCCTCTCCATTTTCAATGTCGTTTTCATCCTCTTCAATTTTCATTGGGACATCAAAGCTTTCTTGTGGCAGTCGAAACATCTCCCAAGGCTTTCTCTTCGCCAAATCTCGATAGGTGATTTCCTCGTCCATGTACTATTTTTTTTATAAATTTATGACTTCATGAATCTGGAGGTATAAAATCGAATGCTTATGAGAAAACTTTTGAAATTTGAAGTAAAGTGGTAATCAAATCTGAGTTTTTTTTTTTTTTTTTTTTAGATCATTGTTGTTTAAGTTGTTTGGTTGAGATATGAAATTTTTGTTGGAACGATTTAGTAATGTGCCATTAAGATCTTGAATGAATAGCATTAAATTTTCTGACCCCTTTTTTTTGATGACATTTAAGATTTTTCAACAAATTGATGCAAAAGTCCACCATAACAGTATTATGTACTACACGAATGCAAGAAATTTGTTATGCTAATTGTTTTATTTTCTCCTTATGCTTATTGTTTTACACTTATTGCAACTTGATCATAAGTTATATCGTTATGAACATCATGTGCATTGGATTTAAATTTTTAATTGATTCAAGGTAATAATTAGGCTATCCAAAGAAAAAGAAAGATAGAAACTAACCAATTGTTTAGGTTTAATAATGAATATAAATTAACAATGGGTTTCAATGAATATAAATTTCAAGTTTAAGTTTATGTACTATGTAATTTCATGAGTGTTGAAAGCATGGAAGTTTACTTATGCTACCTTGGTATAATCGAAGTCTAATGGTTATCTTGTTGTTATAATATTTATAGCTAGTTCAGGGAGACACACCAATTGGCGTACTTGCTGCACAGTCTATTGGAGAGCCATCAACACAGATGACGTAAGAGTTTTCCTCGTATTTCTCCATTTGAGGCTTAATCATGTTCTTTCTCTTGGAATAAGGCTTCGTTAAAGCACTTCTTATCTAAAAATGAATTAATCATCTTAATTAGTGTATATACTTGGTAAAAAATGACCTTTTTTCCCCTAGCTTTCCTGGTGGGGAATCTCTTTTTGTTAGTTGATTACGAAGTTCCCTCCTTTTCAAAAATTCACAAAAAGAACTTCTTGTTCATGGAGAAGAGAGGAATATAAAATAGGGTTAGATGTGGGAGTTAAAATAATCTACGAGGATATGAACACTAGAATTTTGACTTTTAGAAGGAGGGAGAAAATTTTCAGGTCATTGTAGTCCTCCTCCGAGGGGAGAGAGGTATTACTATTAGAGTCATGAGAAGGATGAAGTTTACAATGTCTCATAAATGCGCTATTCCAATGAAAGTCGGTATGTAGTGTCTGATTTTACCATCTCTCTTTTGTTATTGAGCTTAAACACATCTCAGGTTGAACACATTTCATCATGCTGGGCGTGGTGAGATGAATGTGACCCTTGGAATTCCTCGCCTTCAGAAGATCTTGATGACTGCTTCACAAGATATGAAGACACCCATTACGACATGCCCATTGAAAGAGGGCTACTCAATTTAAGTTAAATTTGATGTTTATTTGTTCTTCCCTACCTGACATTTTGTTTGACTGTGTTATTAACTAGTGTTATTTTCAATCAGTTAATATTCTTAGTCAACATAGTGACTTCAACAACAATAAAATATTCTTTTTTCCATTTCCATTTTTTTATTAGAAAAATCTAAATAAACCTTAAACTTATTGAACCATTGTGAAAGGAACGGTCTTGATCACATTGTATATTTGTACAGGAAATTTGTGTGATTTCAAGGCATTGTTTTTTTTAATTATTATTTTATGTATGTATGTCATTTTGCATCCTTAAGACTAACACATTCTTATAATTTCGATTGTTATCATCTCCTCCTAAATTGAGAGTCTGCACCATGCTTTATTTCTGGATTTATTTATTGTCATTTTTCTCCATGTTTGATACATTTTTATTTTTGTTGAATAGTGAAGGCTCTATGAATTTATTCTTTATGCTTGTGCATCTGTGTTCCTTGTATATTTATAGTGAACAAGAAAAACAAGTTCACAATTCAAAGATAGAGAAGGACCAGAAGAAACCAACTGTGGGTTGTCTAGTTAAGGAACTCGCCAACTGCATAGATATGTGGCTGCGACAGCAAGGAACATGCCCCCATCTGTAAATTCAGAGCAGTATTCGAGTGGTCAGAACAGGGGCAACGTGAAACCGATGCTTAATATGGTTTTGTTGTGGATGCAAAGCAAGTTATCAAACAATGCTTGATGCCTTACTAAAAGGAAAGGATATAGACATACATGGTGTAATTGGGTTTAGGGTAGGTATTACAGGAATTGAAGTTGCCGTTTTTTATCTCTTTGAGCTTATGCGGAGCCATTTAATTGTATTCTTGAAGTTGATCATTTGTGATATAGAGTCTCTGACCATTGTGAGTGAGAAGAATTTTGTTCTTTCACTGTCTTTTAATGTATTATTCCAACCCTTACTAGCAAGTATTTGTCATCTCTATAACTAAACACTTAAAAGAAAATCATTTGACGATGACAAAGGGTCCTTTTATTCTTAGCTAATCGATGAAACTACAAGCAAAATGTTTAGTTAATATCTAGCATGCAATGAAAATGCTTAGTTAATATCATCCTATTTGCTGCAGCAAATTCAAATGTATTACAAACCCATGGCTACGAAGTTTCATCTCATTTATTTTGTTTAATTGATCTTTAACATTATAACATGACGTTATTTTGCTTTGTTCTTCTCCTTTCCGCCCTTTTTTGCTCTAACTTGGTTTGAATCTGAGCAGTTGCCACTACTTTGGCTTCGTGTCTCTCTTTCTTTTCCTCTTCTTTTAATGCACCTGGTAGCCTCCCTTTGCCTTTTCAACTCTCTGATTCAATAATGTTGTAAAAAAATAAGCTATCAAATAAATCGCAAACTTTTTTGCCAAAGTTGCACGAAAAATAAACTGTAAAAACATAGCACAACAAGTAAAGAAAAACATGTTCGAGATACGTGCAAGATGTGTGCGAGATGCGTGCGAGATGAAACATAATGGCCCAAGAGACTTACTAAACATGCATAGAAACACTCCAAATGACTTAGGAAAGGTAGTGATTTGATTTCAAAATGCATAGTGAAAGTTTGAAATGTGCGAGATACGTGCGAGATGTGTGCGAGATGCGTGCGAAATGTGTGCTAAATGCGTGCGAAATGCTTGCAAGATAAAATATAAGGGTCTAAAAGACTTACTAAACATGCAAAGAATCGCTCCAAATGCCTTAGAAGGGGTAGCAATTTGATTTTGAAATGCATAGTGAAAGTTTGGAATGTGCGAGATGTGTGCGATATGTGCGCGAGATGCGTGCGAGATAAAATATAAGAGCCTAAGAGACTTACTAAACATGCATAGAAATACTCTAAATGGCTTAGGTGGGGTAGCAATTTGATTTCGAAAGGCACAGTGAAAGTTTGGAATGTGCGAGATGTGTGTGAGATGCGTGCGAGATGTGTGTGAGATGCGTGCAAGATAAAATATAAGGTTCTAAAAAACTTACTAAACATGCATAGAAACACTTCAAGTAGCTTAGGAGGACTAGCAATTTGATTTAGAAATGCATTGTGAAAGTTTGGAATGTGCGAAATATGTGTGAGATGTGTGTGCAAGTAACCATTTGTTGGAAGGAAAGGAGACTGGCATAGAGATGGAGATTAACCTGATGTAAACATGGCAAACTAAGCATGAGTTCACACCAACATTTACTTGCTCCAAGCAAACACTGCATGTGTGTTCATCCTTAGAGGTCTTGGTACTGCCAACTGCATGAATTGAATCTTGTCACATCTGCAATCAAAATTAAAAAACAATACGTACTCAAAAATTGATAACTGATGAGAAGAGTGTGTGGTATAAAAAAAATAAGGTAAAAAACAGGAAAATTTTAGCCTTCTATCTCTTTTCATAACTATATTTCCTTCTAAAACGAGCAATTATTTGCATTTGTAATTTTGTATACACCATTTAAGGCAAAAAAAAAAAAAAAACAAGAATCAAACTTGTAAGGAAAAAAAATGGTAAAACTATTTAGATACCACATTAGATTCTGAGATGAAGTTTGCTGATTCACAGAGTGCGGCAGATAATTTGATGAAAAATGAAAACTCAATCTTAGTTTTTGGTGACAAGCTGGAGTACACAAATTTCATCGTTGAAACGTCTTAGTAAAGAGTATGTATTCTTAAAATACAACAACATAAGTCATTCTGGAATGTAGATTAATATGACATTGATTACCTTTGAGGACCAGAAACCTTTTATTTATGAACAGGCCGGGAAGAGCATTTATTTATTTCTCACGCCTAGAAGGTGTTGTCGGAGCATTGTCAGAATCCAAAGCCCTCAAAGTTTTATAGTCTGAAGATAAATAATATTCTTAACATAGCATAATAGACAATATATATAGATATGAAATTTAAAAGACATGATGACGAGGTTTAAAAAAAAGTTAGAAATCAGAAAAAGAAACCCAACAAATGGTTTCATGACTGTAGACTGTAGAGGTGTTCACTGAAGGATGAAAACGACACTGAACTAGAAGAGAAGAAATCAAAGTAGAAGCGAAAAGGTTCATAAAAATTCACTTTGTGCAAGGAGAAGACGAACGGTACCAGAGGAGCGACTAACAGCACCGGAGTAGAAGCGGAAAGTTCAAAATATTTTGACGAGGAGAACAGCGCGGGGTTTTTTTCTCTTTACGTTTTCTTTTTACGTACAGGGAAAGGAAAGGTAAAATTAAAGAAAGGTAATTTAGACAATTCACCCTTATCCTAAAAGTAATTTTTTTTCAAAATTAATCCCAAAAATCTTTTATCCCACTATTTTTGGCAATTTTCCATTTATATTCACACATTTAGGTTTCTTTTTAATTTTCATTTAAATAATTGTGATAATAATTAAAATTTAAAATTTATTAAAATTATAGAAGATAAAGTTAAACATTTAAAAATATGAAATCAAATGTAGAGGGTAAAGATGAAAATAGTAATTCAACAAGGGCTGTAATGGCTTTGGTGAGAAAACAAGAGAAATTGAATGCTTTTAATTGGGAGTACACACATAAACAAACTAGAGGATTCATTGTTTTATACAAAAACTTTTTCGAGCTGGCAATGGCAATAACTTCAATGATGGGAATGGCTTGCACTCACTGCAAGAAATTTTTAGAATTATATGACATTTAATTGAACATCATGTGTCTCTCCTCAACTTTTCATAAATATTATTTTCAATCGTTGAATCATAGATGAAGACAATAATACAAACAACATTTTGTAAGCCTTCAACAATTTATTTTGTATACTAAAGATAAAACAAAGGAATTCCAGTCAAAAACTTTTCAAATAGAAAATCTTGAGCATAAATTTATGAAAAGTCTTGTTGAAATCCATGTAGTTGACGAAGGTGATTGGAGCAAAATTCATGCGGACAAAATAGAAGATGAAAAGGAAAATTTTGAAAATGTTAAATCAAAAGTAGTCTCGAGTGAAGAAGAAAAACTCAACAAATAAGATGGAAAAGAGGCACTGAGAGTTGAAACTCTAATAATCAAGGTGGAAATCAAAAAATCCACCAAGACACATCAATGTCATCATTTGTGTTAGAAATTGATTACCACAACATCAAATTACTTGAAGCAAATAATGAAGAAGATGTGATTCGTGAAGGGTGAAGGGTTCATTTCATAAACTAATTTGTTTGAGATAGGTTTTATGATTATGATTTTGAATGAAATTCTTTTGTGATAGATTTTATGATTATGATTTTGAATGAGTTTGATGGAAACTTCTTTGTTGGGTTTATGGTAAATGGAGAAGTTCATCTTTTGAGGGCAATTGGATTTTGTTTGTCTTGTATTTACTTATTTAATCCGAATAATTTTGTTCAAAATGTAGGTTGGTCTAGTTATAAGTTCTTGAATGTTTCATTTTTTTTACTAGAGGACATGTTTTCTTTTTTAAGTGGTATAATGATGTAAGAAAAATAAAGTTTAATTGGGAAATATTCTAGATAATTGGATAATTTAGTAATTTTTTAGACCAATACCCTGTTTACCCTACTTGTAATGAAATTCTATAAATGAGTCTTCCATTTCTTGTGAAATAATGAGACTTTGATCAATAACTGTTTTCTTCCATTGTATGGATGCTGAAAATATTCTCCATGTGCAATTGCCTACAGGCCATTTTGATGATAAGTAATCTTGGACATGGACAAAAAGTGAGTTTTTACCTGCTAAAAGTGCTTTATTTCTTGAGATGGAAGCTGACTCATTCCCATGATGCCAACTCCTCTTCTAAAGCAAAGTTAAGGTTCTTGAAGCCAAGGCTATTTGTGAAGGCCTCTCTTGCTTGATCTTTTTTAATTTTTGGGTCATTTATTGTAAAGTCTGACTATTTGGAGGTGTAAACCTTTTTACTGACAATCCTGAAGACCTGACTGAATATCTTTTTTTATTCCATGAAGTTAAAATTATGTGCGAGATTTGGTTGATGTTTCTTTCATCCATGTTCGTCGTTGGAATAATGTTTTGGCTCACTTATTAGCGGCCAAGGCGTTGAAAGAGAAGAGAGGGACCCTACTTCAAGGAATAAGACTCAAGAGGAAGGAAAAAGGTAATGAATTAATGAGCCAACTCATTCAATAGCTCGATCTTTATTTGATTGTACCTTGAGAACACATCTAATAATTCCTACTCTATTGTCAACCAAGATCTCAATGTGTGCCAAACGGAAATCATCTATTCTTGGGATCGACTTTGATGAGGTCAGAAAGTCAACGCACATGTAGACTCTGGTCCCTTTTTTTGAAAAAGAGAGATAGGAAAGAGAAACTTTTGATCGAAGAACTAAGCTTCAACAGAGTAAAAACTTAACAGACTCGTGATATTGGTCTTATCCTTCTTCGAAAACCTCGAGTAACTATCCTCCTACCTCTGTAGCAACTGACAATACAATCTTCCCTTACTTTATTCATCTTTAGAAAAGAAATAGAAAGATTTCCACAAGCCTCTTCTCTTCTTTTTTTCCCTTTCCCTGTGTGGTTTTTGTTGCTTCTTCCGATGTGATTCTCTAGTAGTAATAAAGATCCAGAATCATGATTTTTGTAAGGTTTCAAGGATTACTTGGACTACATCAATATTTCTAAATATTTTAATCATTAATTAATACGATTCTCATTTTAATACTAAAATTCAAATCCAGATCAAAGAATTTGAAAACATCTTTCTCAGAGATAGACTCCAAACTATATATCAAACACGTATTTGATAAGCATATAAAACAATATAGAACTGTTTAGAAAGGCTACAAGACATACTGCTTGTGATGGTTTGTATTTTTTGTTTCAGAATTTCATTCATTCAATCTTTCTGTTCTGTTAAGAAGAGAGAGAGAAGAAGAAGAAGAAAACCCATTTTTGAGTAATTGTACTGGAAGAACAATTCACCATAGGGAAAATCAGATCTCAAACGTCCCATTTTTGCAACTATAATTCTCCTACTTTCCCCTATTTGACTGTTCTCTTAGCACCCATTTGCATATATTCAGGAAGTGAAAAGTTTTAGTTTCCGCCATTTCTCTTTGCACCCATGATACAGAAACCAAAATCCAAACCAATACTTTCCCAAACAGATGAAGGTCAAAAAAGCCTCCAAATCCTTGAAATTTTTCATTCAAATGCTAAGGAGGGTACTTAGTTTGTAACTTCTTTAGAATGGTTATAGTAACATCCCAGTCAAAACCCCGGTATTGAAGCCACCTAACTATTCTTGATTTTCTAGTCTCTCTTGGTGCATCACGGCCTCGCATCCACTGTTTTGAAGCTTCAACAAATAAACGATCCATTGAAACCTTTGACAATGCTACCTTCATTCCTTCACCTGATTCTTTATCATCTTCAAAAACAAGTTTAATTGCTTTCTGAGCAACTTCGCTTCCTATCCCCTTAGTTACAAGTGCCTGATTAAAAAAAAATAGCATCTCACTCTCAGTATCATAAAATTGATACAAAAAGTTTGCAACTGGTAAACAAGTTTCTCTAGTCCTACTCCTACCAACCAACTCTCCTATCAATGATGAGAATAAAGGTTGAAAAAAACGAGAACGAAGATCAACTCTTTAGCTATGTGGCAAATGAAAATAGGCTGCACTTGCCTGCTTGATCTTCCTAGGTCCCCAACTGGAGGAAGACCACCTCGAATGAGAAAATGCTTCGGCATACAACCCATCGTTGATCAACCCCCTACATATAATTATATGGCTAAGATTAATGTCATATGAGAGGCAGATCATATGGTTGAATTAGACCTCAAAATTCAAATCTAACGTGCAAAAGTAGAAGGTAAATTTGTCAAAAGGTTGCTGATGACTAAAAAAAATAACAAGTAACCACCATTCAGGACCTGATCTTGAAATCATTGATTACTGCTTCCACTGTGTCCGGTGAGAACTTCTTGCCTAATTTCTTCCTCAGCTCAACTGCAGTGAAGGATCTGTGGAATGCAATCACAAGCTTAATATTCTAATATTCTTATTGCCTAAGCAAATGCATCTATGTCATTGTTAACTAATTACAAATATTGGTAAAGCAAAAGGCATTCCACCATCACATCAGGTTTTCAGTCTGTTTTTAATAACATATGATAAATTACTCCCACGCATTAAGATTTTTTTTTTCCCCTTTTGTTATGACACCACGCTTCCACAGTGAAAATAAATGAATATATTGAGGGAACAAAAATTCTTGATGCTCCCACGCATTTTGATAGAGAAATGGGTGACTTGGTGTCGCTGCTGGAAGTTTTAAATTGTTGGACGCTTGATTACCCGGACTGTCTCAGATGGAAGATTGATGATGCCTCTAGGACGTTTAATACTAAATCAGCCTTTCTGAATAGTGTTAAAAGGCCTCCTATCTTCCCCACCTCTGGTTAGTCTATGTGGAAGCCCCTCCTCTGCCCCTTCCCTAAAAAGGTGTCACTTGCCTATAGGAGTTTAAATACGTACTCATAAACTTCAGAGGAAGCTTAAGATGACGGCCCTCTCCTCTTCCATCTGCTACATGTGTGGGAAAAAATGATGAAACTCTTGATCACCTCTTTCTCCACTGTGAGTTTTCCGGCAAAGGTTGGTCCCTTTCGCTTGACACTTTTGGTTTGATCTGCTGCCTTCCAAAGAAAATCGACCACTGGATGATGGAAGGCTTTGACTGTCCTGTCTAAGGTAGTAGAGGCAGAATTTTAGGGAAATGTACTTCCCACTCCTTCCTTCGGTGTTTATGGAATAAAAGAAATAGTAGAATTTTTTAAGATAGGTGTGCTTCTTTAAATTCTTCTTGGATGGTCATGCAACATACGGCCTTTTGGTGGTGTAAGAATTACACCAAATTCTTTTGTAATTATGGTCTTTCCATGACTTTTAACAATTGGAAAGCTCTTATACATTCGTTTTTTTTTTTTTTTTTTTTTTGTGGGATTTTCTCAACCCCTAGCCGTTAGATTGTTCTCTACTGTGTTCTGCTTGAAATTACTATCAATAAAATTATGATTCTTGTTTTTCTTAAAATATATTTATATATATATTGTTAAAAGCAATAAAGTAAAGAGACACCAAGTTACGTGGAAACCCGAGTACCGAGAGAAAAGCCACGATCTACTTTTCTTATTAATTTTTCATAATAACAAATGATACAAGGGGAGAAATAAATAGAATGTAGAATGGGATAAAAAAGGAAAAATATTAGCTCAAATCTTCCTTTGGTGGGCCAAACCCACTGAATCTAACACTCCCTCCCACTCAAGTTGGGACATAGAGATCAATGAGACCCAACTTGCTAACAAAGTCAAAGTTTTGTCTAAGAAGCCCCTTGATGAGGATATCAACAACCTGTTGGCTCGAAGGAATGTACAAAATGCATATGCTCCCATTATCCAGCCTTTCTTTGATGAAATGTCGATCAATCTCAACATGTTTAATTCTATCATGTTGAACTGGGTTGTTGGCAATGCTAATAGCTGCCTGCTTTGCTATCACATAATGATTTCATTGATATCTCACAATCTTGACTAAGATCAAACAAAATTTTCTAGAGCCAAATTTTCCCACATATCCTCGAACTCATAGCCTTGTACTCAGGCTCAGCATTGCTCTTGACCACAACCCCTTGCTCCTTACTCCTCCAAGTTACAAGATTGCCTCATATAAAGGTACAACAACCGAACGTATATTTCATGTCAACAACACACCCTGCCACTCATAATCAGTATAGGCCTCGATAGTTTTCCTGTCTTTCTTTCTAAACACCAATCCTTTACCAGGAGTCATTTTTAAGTACCTCAAGATTTTGTTGATGGCCTCCATATGTTCCTCATAGGGAGCCTGCATGAATTGGCTCACAGCACTCACAGCATAGAAAATATATGATTGAGTATGGGACAAGTAAATCAACTTACCCACACGGCGTTGATATTGGTCTTTATCAACTAAAACTTTATCACCTGAATTTTCCAGTTTACAGTTGAATTCAATGTGAGTGTCAGCAGGACGACATCCCAGCATACCTATCTCGATCAGCAAATCTAGGGTATACTTCCTTTGAGATACAGAGATGCCTTCTTTAGATCTGGCTACCTCCATTCCAAGGAAATATTTCAGATTTCCCAAGTCTTTGATTTCAAACTCATCACTCATCCTCTCTTCCAATAGGATGATTTCAACATGATCATCCCCAGATAAAACGATGTCATCAACATAAACAATCAATATTGCGATCATCCCAACCTCAAAGACCTTTGTAAACAAAGTATGGTCAGAGTGCCCCTAATTGTACCATTGGGACTTGACAAAAGTGGTAAACCTATCAAACCATGTTTTAGGTGACTATTTCCGACCATATAAAGATTTCTGAAGTTTACACACCTGATGACCAAACTGCGCTTCAAACCCTAGGGGTTCATGTAGACTTCCTCCTCTAAGTTTCCATTCAAGAACGCATTCTTAACATCCAACTGATACCAGTTTTTGTTCACATTCACTTTTTGAGTTCTAGATCAACCTCTTTGGGCTGCACATCTTCACTACAGATAAACTAATCCTTACCCTAACCACATATGAACATCCGAACCGACTATGACCATTGAATGTAATTGCTGCCATTCGGTTTGTGACTTGTGATGCACATTCGTTTGAAGTAATTTCCATAGATTTTGATGAAGTCTACAAGGTGAAAAATTCGACTACTGATGATGATGAAGAGACCGATAGGTTTGGTGATGAAGAACCCATTGAAGGCAAAATCTGGCACGGATGAAAATCATTGGAAATGTCCCGATGGCGTGAGTGAAAAGATTCAATGAGATCTGAAGCGACGGCGACTGGAAGATGCAGTGTTTTAAAAGGCGCATCAAAGCGCGCGCCTAGGCTCAAGTCGCACAGCTGGAGTTTATTTGCGAAGAAGCGAGGCGTTTTCAATAAAGCTCAGCTTAGGCGTGCACCTTCCTTGAGGCGCAAATAGGCGCATTAGGCATGGGCTTTTTTATAAGTAGTGGGTTGGGCTTTAATAAAAAAAAATTATTGTATAGTTTTTAAACCTATTACATGAAAGTTAAGAAACGACTCTTCTTCTCCCGCGTGGCTTCTCTTCTTCAATGAACATCTTCCTCTACCTCTTCCGTTCCCTTTCTACTTCTACCTTCAAAGAATCTCTGTCACCGGCGCCGACCTTCAACGAATCTCTCCGGCAAGGGCCACTGGCCAACCTTCTTCTTCTTCACACAAAACGTCAAAAGCTTTCGATATTTGGTGCTGGCATTACTCTATTTTTGGTGCAAAAACAGAGGAGAAGAGAAGATAAAGAAGCTTCCCAAAATCATTGCCATTACCAGTTAGGCAAACTTTCAACTTTTTTTTAACATAAATACCTTCTGTTTTTTTTTAACATGGAGTAAGCTGCTGTTTTTCTTTTAAACTAAAACAGAAGTACAAATTTAAATACCTTCTACTTTCTAAGGTAGAATTACTTCAATAGATTACTGTAGAATAACTAAAACAGAAGTGCAGATTTAAATACAGTAGTTTTTACTTTTTTTTATAATATTACAAATCAGTATGAATTACTCCAAAAAAATGCTGATTTGTTTTTTTTTTTTTTTTTTTTTTTTTTTTTTATTTTTAATTATTTATAAAAAATTTTTTTTTTATATTTTTGTTTTTTTTATTATTATTTTTTTTTTGTTAATTTAAAAAAAAATAATTTTAGTGAATACTTATTTTGATAACTTAGGACATAGATGGCTGATGAAAGTTCAAGGAAAGGTCCGGCGTGGAAATATGGTCGATTGCAAAATGACCAAGATATAAATACGTTTGTTTGTGGATTTTGTTCAAAAGTAACAAAAGGAGGGGTATACAGAATGAAACAACACCTCATTGGTGGATATAGAAATGCCACAGTTTGTACAGTACAGCGTTGTCTGGTGGACGTGTGGAGAAACTTCCAAGAGATGGTGAGTTGTCATTAAGATTAGGGTTTCTAGACAATTAAGGTTGGCTATGATAACATGAGAAATTTTTATAATTTCATTCATAATCATCTTGATGGTTTAATTCCACTATATATATATATATATATATACAAGGAAAGACCTAGTAAAATATAAGAAAATTATCTACCCTAATTCAAATATTTAAATAGTTGCAAAATAAAATAATACAGTAAAACTCAAACTAGACAATTACAAAAATACCCTAACTTTAATAACTTACAACCTAAGTGACTCAGATACGTTTCCTAGCTACACAAATCTGCGGAAACTCATTTTTTACTTTTACAGTCTCATCAAATCAGAGTAGTGCAGATTCGAAAATAGGAATCACAATTTACGTAATATTACCTTATTGCAAGTAATTCAATTGCCAATTTCTCAGCATCTTGCTTACTTTGATTTCCCCCCACATTGTTTCCATCATAACATTTCTTGTCATAAATACTTAAATCCTCATCTACTCCCTTAGGCTCTTCCAAGAGCTCATCAAAATGGCTCAAATCATCATCAAAATCATCTTCGAGTCCTAAATATGAAAATTTCCTTGAGATAAAAGACAATTTTCTATTTAAGAAAAGTAGTGAACAAAAGAGAGGTGGTAGGTTTCCGTTACACCTGCAGATGACTCAAACCAGTACACAAACAATACAGAATATTACCAGCACACACACAACACAAATATAAATGGAGAGGAGAACTATGTATTCAATATTGATTAACAGGCCAAACAAAAGAGTTTCTAGATAGTTGTCAGCCAAATAAGAGGGCTGCCCTCTCCCCAATGAACAACGTTCATTCACATGATCAAGATGAAGAACCCTAGCACAAAACACCTAGATCTTCTGCTGCCACGTGTTGCTAGGACCACTGGCCATCCTAACAACCATGTTGTCTAGGTTGAATTTTCCTTCTTACTCCTCCTTTGGTAAACTTGAGAGATTGGAGGCCTAGCAATACCCCATGGAGAAGAGACACCTTGTCCTCAAGGTGGACGTTTGGGTATTGATTCGTAAGCATAGCATAGGATTCCCATGTTGCTTCATGACTTGGTTGATCCTTCCATTGGACTAAATATTCCCAATCCCTTTCAGCTTCATTCCAAGGTCACATTTTCGGGTTCCAAAACCAACTCCATTTGATCATTGACCAGCGCTATGTCTAGTTGGATTTGATGCTTGTCTCCCACCACCTTCTTAAGTTGTGATACGTGAAAAACCAGATGTATTCTGGCGGTTTCCGGCAGGTCCAGCAAATAGGCCACCTCTCCAACTCTACCCAACACCATGTATGACCCAAAATACTTGGGAGATAACTTTTCACAACACTTCTTAGCTACTGACTGCCGTCTGTAAGGCTGTAATTTTAGATACACCCAATCCCCAATGTCAAAAATCACGTCTCGATGGTGCACATCGGCAAACTTCTTCATTTGTTCTTGGGCGTGTTGCAAATGACCCTTTAAGGCAGCTAACATTTCATCTCGAGATTGCAATTGATACTCCACCGAATCATTCGAAGTGGTGCCCACCTGGCCATAAGAAATGATAGGTGGAGGGGGCTGTCCATAAACTACAGCATAGGGGGTGTTTTTGATAGATGATTGGTAGTTGGTATTGTACCAATACTCGGCCCACGCAATCTTATCGCTCTATGTCTTTGGCTTTTCATGACAAAAACACCTTAAATATAGTTCCAAGCATTTGTTAACAACCTCTAATTGCCCATCCGTTTGGGATGATATGTCGTGCTTCTCTTTAGTTGGGTGCCTTGCAATCGGAATAACTCTTTCCAAAAGTGACTTAGGAATACCCGATCTCGATCGAACACTATCAAACGAAGGTACCCATGAACACGCACGACTTCCTTGATGAACACCATAGCTAGTGTTTTGGCCAAGAATGGGTGGCCCAAGGTTATGAAATGAGCGTACTTGCTTAGGCGGTCCACTACCACCAATACGGTGTCGAACCCCTTGGAACGTTGTAATCCCTCTACAAAATCCATGGATATGTCTTCCCAAATACGGATGGGAATAGGAAGAGGCTGTAGCAACCTGGCCGGAGATAACACTTGATGTCATTCTTCATTCCTTCCCAAAACAACTCTGTTGCGATTCGTTTATAGGTGTGTAACTGTCCCGAATGTCCCATAATGACCGAGTCATGGAAGGTGTGCAACATGGTTGGAATTAAGCTCGGAAGAACCAACCTGCCTCTATAAAAAAAACTTGCCTTGCCGAACACTATAACGAGGGATGCAATCCAGGTCCACCAACAATCAGTCAGATATGGCTTTTAATTTTGCATCCTCTTGAACTTCCTTCTCCACCACCTCAATATCTAGCAAAGATGGAACTATAATCACGTTCAACTAGGCCTCAACCGAAATGCGTGACAAAGTATCCACCGCCCCATTCTCCGGTCCTGCTCAATAATAAATCTCAAAGTCAAACCCCATTAACTTCATTAACCACTTCTGAACACCCAGTATTATCTCTCTCTGTCCTAGGATATGCCTCAAGGCTTTTTTATCAGTATACACCACAAAACGATGGCCCAACAAGTAGTGCCGCCATTTTTCCACTGCGAACACTATAGCCATTAGCTCTCTCACATAAACAAATTTTTCTCGTGCTGTTTCTGATAGTTTTTTACTAAAATAAGCAATCGGCCTCTTGTTCTGTGATAAAACTACACCCAAACAAAACCCTGTAGCATCTGTTTCTATTTCAAAGGGTAACTGGAAATCCAGTAATGCTAGAACAGGCAATGTAACCATGGCTTTCTTGAGGGATTCAAATGTCTTTGTTGCTTCCTCCGACTAACGAAAATTATTCTTCTTGGTCAACCGCGTAAGGGGTGTAGCAATGGCACCATAGTTTGCTACAAATCGGCAGTAGTACCCAGTCAGCCCCAAAAACCCTCTAAGTTCCCTTACATTCTTCGGCATTGGCCATTCCAACATGGCTTTAGTCTTCTCTTGGTCAGCCTCTACTCCCTTGGTCGACACCAATGGCCCAAATATTCAATTCGATCTTTCGCGAATTGGCACTTCTTCTGATTAGCAAAGAGGCAATGTTGTCTTAATAGTTGAAACACCACCGTAAGGTTCTCCAAATGAGTCTCCACGTCCTTGATGTACTTGAATATCGTCAAAAAATACCAGCAGTACTTTACGTCAGGTCGAAAAACATGATTCATAAGGGCTTGGAATGTCGTTGGTGACTTGGTGAGGCCGAATGGCATGACTAGAAACTCGTAGTGTCTCTCATGTGTTCAAAAATTTGTCTTCCTCACATCCTCATCGCGCACCCGGATTTGATGATACCCAAATTTTAGATCCGTCTTGGAGAAACACTTGCCCTATTCAACTCATCAATCATAGGAATTGGAAATTTATCGGGTATCGTTGCCCTATTCAAAGCTCTATAATCAACACAAAACCTCCATCCCTTATTCTTCTTCTTAACTACGATTACTAAACTAGAAAAGGGGCTGATGCTCGACCATATAATCCCAGAATCCAGCATCTCATTCACTATCTTTTCAATTTCATTTTTCTAGGCATGCGAGTAACAGTAGGGTCTTACGTTGATGGGATCCGTCCCTTCCTTCAACTGAATTATGTGGTCAACTTGTCTCATCGGTGGTAGCTCCGCCGGCATATTAAACACATCTTCAAATTCTAGTTGGGGTTGCTTGAGTTTCGATCGAAATTCCTCCACGGATTCCTTAACCATTATCTATCGGTCGGTTTTTTAGATGCCCATGGCTCTGAAATCGATCAGAAAACCTTGATCTTCCGGCTGCCACGTCTTTACTAGCATTTTCAAAGACACTTCCATTCTGGTTAGAGAGGGGTCTCCCTTTAAGATTACTTTTGTCCCACCTACCACAAACATCATGGAGAGCACTTTCCAGCCAACGGTCATGGCACCTTGTTTAAGAAGCCACTGCATTCCAAGCACCATATCAAGATTGCCTAGCTTTAACGGTAAAAAATTTTCCACTATAGTCAGAACCGGCAGCCCTACTGTGATGCCTTTACACATTCCCCTTCCTTGAACCACTTTCCCTGAACCCATAATGACTCCATAGTTGGTGGTCTCTGCCATGGGTAGGTTCAAATCATCCACAAGTTTTAAGGAGATGAAGTTGTGAGTTGCCCCACAGTCTATCATGATCACAATATCCCAAGCTTCCACCGTCCCCTTGATTTTGAATGTTCCCAGTGTTGTGACGTCCACCACCGAATTCAACGACAACTCTACCACCAAACTCACTTCTACCATTGCTTCTTCACTCAATATATCTTCCATCTCAGTATCCTCCAGGTTGTCAGCTACCACATAAAGGCAGAGCTCTTTGTTCTTATCGCGATGTCCTTTGCTAAACTGCTCGTCACATTTGTAACACAAGCCCTTATCTCGTCTTGCCTGCAGTTTCGAATCGGTCCACCTCCGGAAGGGATTTTCTGGACAGCTACCTCCTCTCGATGTATTAGGTTGCGAAGAGATGGGAGTGTTCGATTGGGCGGGAATCTTTTCGGCTAGGGTCACTATTTTCGTAATCGTATTTAACTGTTTTTCACTATGGGTTTCTGGGTCGTCTTGGCGTCTCTGGTCTATGGGCCCTGAGTCGTTCGGGCCATTTCAATTTTCTCTTCTGCTAATCAGGCAGCATCCATCATGTCTTCCAAGCCCACAGCCCGCATTGCAAAAAACTTCCATCTCGATCATCGGGTCCAGCCCATTCGTGAACGTCCCCACCAACACGTTTTCTGCCATCTCCGGTAAAGGTGCCGAGAGTTCCTCAAACTTCTGCAAATAATCGTTCACCCAGAAATCTGGCACATCACATCCCCCGCTCTCTACAACGGAATCGATGGTACATCCTCTCCTTCAGTTCTCTCCATGATCGAAATCGTTTTCGATTTTCTGCCCAACGGAACCAGCTAAGGCCTTTTCCCTCCAAACTGACTACGGCGATCTTCAAGTCCTCTTGTTCATTCAGAAGGTGCAACTGAAAATAATGTTCCGCCTTGTAAAACCAGTCGTTCGGATTTCACCATTGAATACCGGCATCTCCAACTTTTTAAATTTAATTTGGTTCTGCCCTGCCCCTATTTCCGTGTTCAAGGACGTTTCTCCTTCTTCGCCTGCTTCCTCTTCAATGATGTCCTCTGTTCTCATCTTCCTTTTTCCAGCGCTAGTACCGGTCAGTTCCGACCTTCCCGAATGCCTCCGACGGTCTTCAAACATCTTAGCTAACATTGCATGCATTTTCTCTACAATATTCTCTAGAATCGGTAACCTTTGAACCTCTTGTTTAATCGCTTCAACCTCAGCTTCCGAAGTGGCCAAACGTTCCTCTATTAGTTTTTGCGTCATTTTCTTCCACCTCCCCAGAGTGTTGACTAGCTCCGATACCAATGGTAGGTTTCCATTACACCTGCAGATGACTCAAACCAGTACACACAAACAATACAGAATATTACCAGCACACACACTATACAAATATAAATGGAGAGGAGAACTATGTATTCAATATTGATTCACAAGCCACACAAAAGAGTTCCAGATAATCAGCCAAATAAAAGGGCTGCCCTCTCCCCAATGAACAAAGTTCATTCAAAATGCCTAATGATCAAGATGAAGAACCCTAGCACAAAACACTTAGATGTTCTGCTGCCACGTGTTGCTAGGACCACTGGCCATCCTAACAACCATGTTGTCTAGGTTGAATTTTCCTACTTACCCCTCCTTTGATAAACTTGAGTGATTGGAGGCCTAGAAAGAGGGAAGATAGGAAATACTCTGAAGCCAACACCAAAAGAAATTACCACTAAAATAATAAAGGGGAGAAAAAAAAATCTTCGAATTACCCACAATCAGAATTTGGAATATTGTTAAATCGTAAAGCACTTCAAAGAGAGGGGGAAAAAAAGAGTCAAAAGCCAAAAGCCAAAAAGGTACTGGAAAACCATATGTCAAAAGTTAGGTTTAAAATTTCACTCTCCAAATTGAATCTTGAAAAGAAGAGCAGATTGCAGTTAGGATGCTTCCTAACAAGAAAATATATGAAAACACTATAACAACTATATTGCAATATCTAGAGAAATTACAATATAAACAAGTAATTCGAGGTGCATGCACCCTCCCTCTTGAGATCACTCCCAAGCCCTTATTCAGTCCCAAAATGCCTAACTCATTCCGTTCTCACTCTCTCTGTTCATAACTAAACTTCACAACCACCTCCCTGCCTAATTATACCAAACATCCTGCAAATATTCCCAACATATTCCCTATCAATACCCTCACAGTTACTTACTAGGTTTCTTTCTCTTGGAAAATATACCTAGAGAAATAGGTAGGGGTGCTTGAACCCTGTTAAGAGTATTAATTCTCCCGACGCTAAGAACCACAGAAAGAATATGGCTTTCTTGGTAATTTTGAGATTTTAACTTTTTACAGTCAAAGAAGTGGTCAGCAACTTCTGTCAAGAATATGGTAAAATAATAATTTCCAAGAATTTGCTAGTTTCCATATATTTCAGCTCATACAAGATAAATGTATAGAGATAGAGCCCGCCATAAGGAGGTATCAGAACTCAGAAGGAAGGAAAAGAGCGACAAGACTATATAACGTGTAATAGTTCAATATTGCTTATGCAGGTTTGAAAATATTATTTAGTTGGTAAAGGAAACACACACACACAGAAATTCTTGAGAGTCAATACTTTTTGAGTAATTAATTAACTTAATCTCTGAGTGAGACAGGAGGCAGGAGACAGGGATAGGGAGCTCTTCTATCGCTTGGCTTGTACCCTCTGATGCATAAATGAACTGGTTTCTATTATAAAGCTCATTGACCTGTTTCTGCTAATTAAGTGACATAAGTAAATAGCCATAAGAGAAACGCAAGTACTCAAATGAACCTAAACTCTAGGGAGAGATTCATCAGGGCACTATTAAACCTACCTTTCTTCTTCTTAAAGCTTAATATGGCCTTCCAAACTCTCTCTTGAATGCAAAACTCTAATGTTTCATACTTACCCTCTTCACTATCCCCCAAAGAACTTCCTCATTCCACACCCTACATACAAGTTTCTTCATGAAACTTATAACCATCCCGACCCCTGTCTGGATCTCCAATCTATTGAACTTTGATAACTGATGGGAATTAACCACAAGCCAACCCACATTTCAAGTTTCAGAACAAATCCGGCAGCAAAGCATTGACTTTAAAACTACATGATACGCAAAAGTACAAAAATTACAGATTTTGATCAATTCAACTTGGTAAACACACATAACGGTTTCAACGAATTAAAAAACTCCATATAGATACCTAGCATGCTTCCACCAGCAGAGTAGTTCTTCTTCTCATCCTGATTTTGATCACGCAATGTATCATTAAAATTACTTCTCGGTACTGCACTAGGTTTAACCTCAATCCTCCAAGCATTAACATCCAGCCCACCTCTGAAATCGTTTCCATTCACAATTTCCGGTGTCAAATGCGTTCTTGATTTCTCATCATTTGAAGACCCTTTTGGAATGTAGCGAACAGGACCCGACGAGCTATACACTCTGGCTTTCAAGCAAGCAAAAACGCCGCTTTTCTTCACCCTGGAGACAATTAGCTCCACCATAAAAATAAACGCAAGGACATCATATGGAATGCGAAAACGATAATCCATCTCTGGTTAATTAAAGCGCATTCAAACCATAATTACAAAAGAAGAATTCTTTCTTGTCCTTTTAAGTTTAGCTCGTTATATTCTTTAAATTCTTGGAAACTAAATTAAAGGGGGGAAATAAAGAAGTAAGGTTAGGAAAGATTAATCACCAGGATATTGAAAGAACTCTAGGTTGAAGCTGAATTGAGGCTTGGATGCTGAATCCCGCCATGGCTGTCATTCGTCGACGAAATTAGCAAAAAAACATCGCCGGAAATGTAAACCCAAGAAATGTAGTGTTCTATTGAACTTGAAAATTCTTCAGCTGACTGCAATGGCCCCTCAATGGGTGAATTAACTAAAATCACCTCAGATTGGAGCACACGAAGTTGGAAGATTGTTTGAGTTTAGGTTAAATTTTAAAATATACATATATACTCTAAGGCCTCAACTAGGGAAGATTCCAAAAACGATATATTTTTTGTTTTATATATTTAAAAAAATTCTCATTTTTGTTTTTCTCGAGCAATATCGGTCGAATTCGTCCAGAGATTTTGCATTCCGTTTTTAAAACTCAAAATAAATGCTATGCAAAAATTGACAAATATCCTTGGTTCCCTAAACGTTTGATATACAATTTTGCGAAATCAATCTTCTCATTCCAATTGAGTTTTAACGTTTTTGCTCTCAAACTTTCTCTACTTGACTGCTTTCCATCGGGCAAACCTTACAGAGTGTAGTAATTAACTTTTAACCATTTGAATCATTTGGTAGTTTAGGGTTTAGGATTATTTGTGAAATCTGAGGCTATTGGAGTGGTTTTTGTATCTGGTTTCACGACTATTGTAGGTGGTTTCGTTTGATGAATTTCATCAATTTGTGCTCATGTAGATGATGAATCTCAAGCGAGATTGATGAAATTGCTCCAAGAGTTGTTGAATAAGCATCGAGATCGGCTGAATTTCATTTGTATTCTGTGAGGTTTTCGCTGCCAATTTCACCCAAGATGCATCTGTATCGTCTATATCACTCAGATGACTCTACATGTACCATGCTAACCAATCAATTTGTATCGTCTCTCAGCTCTAAAGGACACACATAAATAGTCAATGAACTCAAATCTCGAACCTCATTCAACACACCATTGTATTATAGGATTAACGGTAGGTTGAGCTTAGGTAACGATAGTTTAATGTTTTTTTTTTTTTTTGCCTTGGAATAGTAAATGACATCGAAGTACTCCTAGATTGACACGATGGTATTAGTACCTTAGAAACCAAAACCACAACAGAAGACACATCATCATCGATTAAAAAAAAAATCTTTAAACAAACACATCATAATTAAACTGTACTCAGTAAAATTTATCCCATAATTAATTCTATAAATTTCTCCTAAAAACTCCTCAAATTTTACACTAACATCGACATTCAACCCTTTCATTTGACATCCGACGTATTCTTTCTTATCTTCTTCCATTCCCCACCAAAACCAACAAATACACAAGGTATCTTGTAGGGGTGTAAGAATAACCCGACAACCCGGACTATCCAACTCATATTATATGGGTTGGGTTAGTTTAAAATGTAGGTTGAGTACGGTTGAAAATTTTGATTTTTTTGGGGTTGGGTTGGAGGGTTGAAAATTTTGGGTCAACCCAACCAAACCCGAATTAATATATATTTTTTATATTTTATTATTATTTATTTATTTAATAAAAGTTAAACAATCTTATGAGTTCCAATAGTTTTTTTTTTTCTTAACTTGATGCGAAACATATTTGATTTATGCTTGATGATTTCCATTTACAAACTTTAAAATTTAGAAACGAAATAATAATAATAATAATAATACTAATAACAATACAATCGGACAACCCAGCCCCTATTTTACGGGTTGGGTTGGGTTGAAAACTTAATTCAGGTTGGCAACCCAACCAACTCGAAAATATGAGTTGGGTTGAAAATGTCTCCCAACCCAACATGTTTACACCCCTAGTATCCTACAAATATGTAAAGAAAAATAATTAAACAACCAAAATCTTGAGGTGAAATCATTACACACTTTTCGAGATTTAAAATTCTATACTAATCTCGGGGCATATATACCAAAAACTCGATCGAGATCTTTAACTAATCATCGAGATTACGTAAAAAAATGCATAGAAGCGATTGCTAGCCTTGTCACACCCTAATCCGCAAGACAACCAAAATGCAGGAAGTAATGCTAATAGGATGCGATTTAGCTTGAACTTTGCTACTGGTCTTATCACTAAGCTTACTCTCAACTCTTTATGAACTATCAACAAAACTCAAAACACAATGGTAGTCAACCTTAAAAGCCAAATATGATAAATATCATAACCGAAACATACGTTTTATTAATAACAGGCGTTTGGTAAGAATATACAATTACAACACTTTGACCAAACATAAATAACAACTCTTAAACATCTAGTGGCTTTCTCAACTCGTCGCAAGCCCTTCAACCTTCTTCTCTACATGGCCTAAACGTCTATTCCTAGAAGATGAGATTTTTAAAGCGTAAGTCTAAAAGACTTAGTGACATTTTATGAAATCATTTTTGCAATGCTCTTTGATAAATCATTTTCGTCAAATCATAGATTCCAACACAAATCAGTTTATCAATAAACACTCAATTTCACCAAACATATTAAAACATATGTAATCATTTTTACAATAAAGTTAGACAAACTCGCGAATTACATCAATATTTATTTCGCATAAACACCCATTAGTCAATTATTCTTTTCATCAAGGATCCTGAATAGTTCTCTACGCTTGGTTTGATTATCTTGCATTTAGACTACTGTATCAACAACATCCGAGAACATACAGACTTGTCCTTGTTGCTCAGGTCGCTAAACTTTATACGCTCCTTTCAACATGCTTCGTTTTGGACTTAATAGTTTCGCATGTGTATAGTGCAACTGCAATACGTCACTAAGTAGGTTCATTGCGTGCAATGTGTTCACCATATCTTTCTGCATTGCATGCTTAATTCTAGACTATATGTCATGCACCATGATCATAACATGTGAAATGCTCACTATGTACCTCTTCATCGCATAATACATAAGTCCTCGTTGAATATTAATCCAGCCATGCTTAAATCCTTAATCTTACACGTTAACCTCTATCAAATCAAATTTGACCTTTTTCTCGCCATACTTTTCTTCTCGCCTAACTCCATTCTGCGAATAATTTCAACCACTCAACATAGCTTTTGAAGTTCTCAACGCAATAACTCTTTTTTTTCTTTTTCAAAATTTCCTCGCAAATTACCTTCTTAATCATCAAACTTATACTTAACCATAAAAGATTTTATATCTTAACTCATTCCCTGGATTGATTCAAACGCCAACTTCTTATCGAGAAGTGTTACTTCAAAACGTCTCTTCTTATCCAAAACACAAATTTTCAAAATACTTAACTAGATTTTTCTTCTTATACTTAAATTAGAAACAAGCCTCACAATTCTCCCCCTTTTAAGAAATTTCGTCCTCGAAATTTAGAGAATAAGGCAATACTTTGAAGAAAACGATACTTTTATTACTTAATTTTTGAAGTTACAACCTTACAATCTTAAAATTACAAACTATAACTATTACATTAAATTCTTATTTGCTCTTGAAACGTTACTAGAGTTTGTCTTGAATCTTTTTCACTTAGCCATACTCATTTTGGCATTCATTTCTATAATACCATTTCTCGCAACATTGATAACAAGTAATACTTATTCTTCTACAATCTTTACACTTAACCAATTGGCTTGAAGTGGTTTTGTCTTTCTTACTTTTTAGACTCTCTTTTTCTCCTTTCTTGCATAAGTCAGAACTTGATCTTTTAAGCTCAAACTCTTTTCTACTTACAAGGTTGCATCCACCAACTATGCATAATCACTTTTTTTTAATTAAAATCGACACAATAGGAGTCCTAATATCCTCCTACAAGTCGTGTACAAAATGCCTACATCTTTCTCCCTCATCTATGATTAATATTAAGGGGTACTTTTGCTAATTCTTTGAATTTCCTCTCATATTCAACAACTGAGAATTTTTTCTTTGTTCTAAATAGAGAAACCCATCTCTCTTTTCTTCTATATACATCACACGAAAATACTTGCCATTAAATATTCCCTTAAATTCTTCCCAATTCACTCTTCCTTGCCCACTTTTCTCTAAGATCTACCAATCTTCAACCTCCTCTTGCAATAAAAATGTAGCTAGATCCACCCTTCTTTCTTCCAAACACTGCATAACGCGAAAACATTTCTCCAATGTCCGTAGTCATTTTTCAGCTTCTTCTGGTTTAGTTGTTCCACTAAACTTAGTGGCTCCTAACGCCTTCAATCTCTCTATTCCAAATTTTTCCTTAGGCTGTGGTACTCAAACGCCAGAGTTTACGGAATAAGCTTATGAATTTATTGTCTTTTCGAATTTTCTTGGAAACTCACTCACACTTTTCCAAAAAACGTATTCCTCGGATACCAAATTGTCACACCCTAATTCACAAGACAACAAAACGCAGAAAGTAGTGCGAATAGGATGCAATTTAGCTTAAATGCCAAATATGATAAATAACATAATCAAAACATACACAATTACAATTACAACACTTTGATCAAACATAAATAACAACTCTTAAACGTCTGTTGGCTTTCTCAACTCACCACAAGCTTTTTAACCTTCTTCTCTACGTGGCCTAAACGCCTGTTCTTGGAAGATGAGATTTTTAAAACGTAAGTCTAAAAGACTTAGTGACGTTTTATGAAATCATTTTCACAATGCTCTTTGATAAATCCTTTTCGCCAAATCATAAATTCCAACACAAATCAATTTATCAATAAACACTTCATTTCGCAAAACATATCAAAACATATGTAATCATTTTTGTAATAAAATTAGATCAACTCCCGAATCACATCAATATTCATTTCAAATAAACACTCATTAGTGAATTATTCTTTTCGCCAAGGATCTTGAATCGTTTTCTACACTTGGTCTCATTACCTCGCGTTAAGACTACTGTATCAACAACATCCGAGAACATACAGATTCATCCTTGTTGCTCAGATCACTAAACGTTATACGTTTTTTTCAATGCATAAGCCAGCTTCTTATCACCATGTAGCTCCGTACACTCCATGGTGGTCTTGACTCTTTATGTGCACATAAAAGTTAGCATCATCTCAAGGAAACAACTAATGGTTTGAAAACCATTTTATAGTATTGAAATCATAATCATCAAATCAATCATTAACATTATAAATCATGCTTGAAAACATATACACTTTTCATAGAAATCTCTTTCGAAATAGTTCTCACTTGAATTCTTCTTTCAAATCAGTAAAGAGAAGTCATAATAAAGTTTTTAACATAAATTCATTTGAGAGAAAACACTCACCACACTTTACCAAAGATCCTCCTCTTCCTTCTCTTTTCGCAAAGCCTTCTCGCGGAACAAACTGCAGCACTTAACACTTTATTTTTCTTCTTCTCACCAAAGCAAAATTGCAGCATTTTAGTTTTTTTTTTAATAAAATCTTTGTGCTTACTTAATGACCAAGTCATCTATTTATAGAGCCCTTAAACTAACTTAGTCATACTTAAACTCTTCCTAGTTCGTTCACTCTTGCTTAAAACTCTACACGTGTAAATTTAATTGTACTCAGTCATGCTTAAATTCTTAATCTTACACGTTAACCACTGTCAAATCAAATTTGACATTTTTCTCACCAGACCTTTCTTCTCGCCTAACTTCATTCTATGAATAACTTCAACCACTCAACATAGCTTCTGAAGTTCTCAACGCAATAACTTTTCTTTTTTTTTTTAACAAAACTTCCTCGCGAATTACCTTCTTAATCACAAAACTTATACATAACCATAAAAGATTTTATCTCATAATCCTTTCCGCGGATTGATTCAAACGCCTTTTTATCGTGAAGTGCTACTTTAAAAGGCATCTTCTTATCTAAAACGCAATTTTTCAAAACACTTAACCAGATTTTTCTTCTTATACTTAAATTAGAAACATGTCTCACAAGCCTAATTAGTGTGCAAATGACAATAAAAACGTACTTTGTAAACAAATGTAAGCTATATATATTTACCTTATTTCCCTTGATGGCTTGGGAAAATATGAAATGTGAGAGTGAATGAGGAAGGAAATGAGAGATAGGACCAAACACTTTTGAGGGAAGTTGTTCATATGAAACTTCTTGAGCAAGCCATTTCACTAACAAAATAATATTATTTTAAACAATGAAGGCATGTCATCACAATCGAAAAAAAAGGAATCTAGGGATGCCTTTCACTATAAGGTTTTAAAACTTAAGATGAATCTCCAACAAACAAATTAAACAAAATATTTCGAGGATGAGTCCTGCCAAGATTGCCCGAGAAAAAAATGGGAGTTTTTTAAAAGTGCTCTACTTTTGAAATATAAAACCAAATTGTGTCACTTTTTACAAATTTTTCCTAAACTATGGTTCTTCTTCTTCTTCATTCTTTTTTCTCTCTTGGCCAAATGTTCAATCTACGTTTTGCAGTGTAGTCATTCTAATGATATAAGATTCAACCTCCGACTTCCTAATAAAGAGTAAATTTTGTCACATGTAAGCTCACTTTAGCTTCTAAACTATGGGCTTGGGATTTCAACTTTCAATTATAATTTGAATTTTGAACATTTTCATTTCAACCCATAAAATTTGGGAGTTCTTTCGAAACAATTTTCAAAGGCTTTTTTTGTTTATGAACGAAAAGGTGGGCATTATTGTATGTGGATTAAATGAACAAATCTAAACGCATATAAAAAGTAAAATTGGAGGATAGGATTAACCGAAAAAAACAAAAGTCATAAACCAAACAACAAATAAATCAGACATTTTGAATCTCATGCTCAAATGACCTAAAATGCAAAACCTTCTCTATTATTGACCTATTTTTCAAAACATCTTCGTTTTTTTTTTTTACTTTTTTTCACATGTGAAGTGCCACTTTTTCTCCCAACATTAAGGGTGTGTTTGGGCCCCATATAATCATTGTGGGTTTGGGTTATGATAACGCTAACCCACGTTTGGGGCCCATGTTATGGAAACCCTAGTTTTAGGGTTTCCATTCTTTCGTTTTTACCCCTTAATCCACCGTGTTCCCTTCACAACTTCGTATTCTCCCTCTTAACTCGTCTTCATCCCTTCTCTTTTGGGATTTATGTCCTAAAACTCGTAGATTGTAAATATAATTCATTGACCGTTGTTAATAAAGTGTGATTATTGTAATAATTGTTATTGATTATATTATTAGATTTGTTTTAATAACCCAAATCCAATAAACTAACATTTTAAGATGTTTAATGAGTCTTGAGTATGTAGAGACGTACATGGATCAATGTTTGAGATCAGCTTAAAGGGTCTATAGTATAGGGATAAGGCTGGATACCTTATCCTGGTAACATTATGGATACGGCTCACTTTGTATTTGATACAAACGTAATGATCCAACGCATTTATGTAGTTGACATGTGAGTAAGGGCGTATCCTATACAATGAGCTTGCATAAGACTGGACCGCGAAATAGTAACCATTAGATGTAACTTCGTTAACTAGTTAGGTTTCTATTTCATTAGGATGACCTAAGTAACTTAGTATGTGTGTCATGAACTCCTGTTTGTGAGAGATTGTCCTATAATTTGTACGGGTGAGAGTGGCCAGATCGTCGACTCAATAAGCCTATCATTTTGGTGACAAGATAAAGTGAGGAGCTGGGAAACATAATTACACAAGATAGAATTTACTCATTCCCTACTTTAGGGAAAGTAGATGAGTGTTCCCTTAAATAGTGTCTCTAGGACTTGAACAAAGGACCCTACCCTCTCTATGGCACGAGAGGGGTTTTTGTTTATTGGTAGGATCATAAACAAGTTGTTCATTAGAGAAGCACTAGTATTTAAGGATTAGCGGTAACCTAGGGGTAAAACGATAATTTGACCCAACTGGTGTTACGAACACTCATAAAAGATTAACTTACTATTATTGGTCTATATTCGTGGACACATAAATATATCTACAGTGAGAAGAGTTCAGCTGTGAGTCTTTAGTAGAGTGTACACATAGTTAACGAATATTGATTAATGTGGTTAATGAGTTTAACCTGTTAATCTCAAATCGTTGTAGCTTCTGATCTGTAGGTCCATTAGATCCCCTTCCTAGCTTGTAAAAGGTAATGAGATTTATTTATATTTGTTGTAATTTAAAATATTCAAAATTACTTTGGAAATTAGTTTAATGTATAGTGATACATTATAATATAAAGAGATTTTATTATGAATAACCTTTTTGGCATAAAATATTGAATATATAGCAATTTCCTAAACAATTTGCAAATATAGCAAATTTTGTATTCTTTTTTAAAATATTCCAAAATTGCCCTTGTTTAAAAGAAATCTCCAAAATTTTCTCTCATTCTCCACGATTTTCTCCTTCTCCATATTCTCCACGATTTTCTCCATTTTTCATCTTCACCGTCGTTTTCTCCATTCTCCATATTCACCGTCTTTTTCTCCATTCTCCATCTTCACCATCGTTTCTTCTCCATCTTCTTTGTGATTTTCTCCTATTTTAAGATCATTTCTTCTCTCCGCGATTTTCTTCCATCTCACTTTGATATTTTTTTAGATGTGATTCTTCCCTAAAATTTTACTTCATCCAATTTTTACAATTTGATTTAATTTCATCACTCTAGGTTGATTTTGTTCAATTCATGATTTTACCAGTATTTTTATATTAAAAAATGTGTTTAATTTCACTTGTATTGGACTTCATTAGTTTGAGGATTCATAGAAATTGAGCATATTAAGAATTTTTCTATCACTTCTACAATTTTAGGTTAAAAGAAATTGAGTTTTTTTTTCCTAAAAATATTGATGAATACAAGTTATCACTGATGGACTATTAGTTGGATTAGTTAATATGAGCATAGTGATGTTAGTCTATCATTGATAGACTTGTATCCTAGTGCAACACTAATTTCCTAAGTTATCATGATAGTAATCTATCAACGATAGACTCGTATCCTAGTCCATCACTAATAGTAGTCTATCAATGATAGACTCTTATCCTAGTCCATAAGTGATATTAGTCTATCAATGATAGATTCTTATCCTAGTCTATCACTAATAGTAGTCTATCAATGATAGACTCGTATCCTAGATCATCACTGATATTAAACCCTAAACCCTATCCTAGACCATCACTAATATCCTAAGTTATCACTGATAGTAGTATATCAATGATAGATCTGTATCCTAATCCATCACTGATAGTAGTCTATCAATAATAGACTCGTATCCTAGGCCATCACTGATATTAGTCAATCAGTGATAGACTCTATCTTCTATAATGCTATGAGTGTAACACTAGGATGATAAACTGTATCTATATATTGCAATGATTCAGAATTATGATTAATCAATGTTATGAGTGTAATACTACCTCTATTTTGCGAGCGTCGAGCATAAGGACCACGAAAACAAAAAAAAAATTGATTAATGAGAAGAAAAATCATCAAAATGTAGTAATTGTCGTCCTGTTGGTCACAAAATGATGTAACATTACGTTGTTGATAAGAATCATTCTGCTTGAAGATAGAGAACATTTTTTTTATTAGCAGTAGTTACTTTATTGCAAAGTAGTAATATGAAGTAATGTCATAATGGAGTTTAATTTATAGTTATTGATAGTTTCTATCAGTTATAAACTTTACTATGAAGTTTATCGTTGATAGCTGCTATCAATGATAGACTTCAACATGTATATTAACAAAAAAAATTCTCAATAAAATGCATCAATTAATATTAATTTGCAATTATTCAACATGTTAATACTAATTTCTTAATGGGAACACAAAAGCTTATAACTTGCAATGATTATTCAACCTGTGATCGAACATTTTTCTATATTAATATGATAAAATCAACTAAATATGAAGAGGTAACGCCATTGTGAAATCTTTATCATCATTATGGTCTATCATTAATAAACTTCAACCTGTGGTCCAACACATTCTATATCAATTGAACAAAATCAAATAAAATATGAAGTTTATCAGTGATATTTTCTATCATGAAATATCCGCAAAACTAATAATACAATATCCATTTACTCAATGAGAGAGTTGCAAATAAAAACTAGGGATAAATCAATCGGTCTCTTGCAATATTCTAGTCTTTTGCATTCGCCAACATTTTCTTTGATCGATTAAGTTGTCTCTTCGGCCTAACATTTTTAACATCCTTTGCTATTTCCATCATTTTCATTTTTTTTTCTTGAACAACCTGAAATGATAATGTCCAATTAGAGTTTATAAATATATATTATAATGAAAACAATCTAAACATCTTCCAAGTCTATTAGTGACAGAAACACATCACTTATAGACTCTAAACAATAACACACAAAATATGCTTTCACATTAAACTAAAGTATTTACTAAACATATTCCAAGTCTATCAATGATAGAATGTATCATTGATAGATTAAGAAACAACACTTAAACTAAAACATCCACCAATACACCTTACCCCAAAAAAACCAAACATCCTCAAGGTCTATCAAGTCTATCAATAGTAGAAATATATCACTGATAGACCATAAGCAACAACATATAGAAAAATGCACATTGAACTAAAGAATCTACTAACGTCGCAATGCAAACAAACTAAACATCCCTCAAGTTTATCACTGATACGAACATATCACTGATAGACCATATCCCTAAGCAACAAAACACAAAATGAAAACAATTTAGCATGCCAAAGAAAAAGGTTCAACATCTTCCAAATCTATCAATCACTGACAAGAACATATCACTGATAGACCATAAGCAACATCCCACACAAAATATGCACATTAAACTAAAGTATTTACTAAACATATTTCAGGTCTATCAATGATAGAACGTATCATTGATAGATTAAGAAACAACACTTAAACTAAAACATTCACCAATACACCTTACCGCAAACAAACAGATTAACATAAAAAAAAAAAAAGTTCAATATCCCAACACAAACAAGTTCAACATCCTCCAAATCTTCCAATCATTGATAGAAACATATCATTGATGGACTTTAAGCAACATCACACAAAAAATGCAGTTTAACTTAGATCTTCTACTAACCAAATCTATCAATCATTCGATTTCAAACAAATAGAAAAAGAAGAAAATCTATTTCAAATATATTACCACCAAACAGAAAACAAAAATACCGAAAGAATGTGAACTGAAGCAGAAATCCTGAAGCAAAGCTGAAAACCTAAAGCAAAGATAGTGGAAGACGATAAAGTGGAGAATGTGAAGCGAAGTCGAATACAAAGGCACCAAAATTGCAAAAGAAAATCGGAATACGAAGGCACCAGAATCGCAAAAGAAAATCGAAATACGAAGGCACCAAAATCGCAAAAGAAAATTGGAATACGAAGAAAAAGAAGAAAGTGGAAGATGGAAGACAGAAGGAATACGTAAAGTGTATTTGGGGGCATTTTCGTCTTTTACCTTGGAATTTAATTAAAATTTGCCATATTTGCAATTCTTTTAAAGATTTGCTATATCCTTAGTTAATTTGTAGTAATTTGCTATATTCCCAGTCAGCCCTAATATAAAGTTTATCAAACTTTATTATATAAATTTCATTTTGTATATGATTCAAAATTGATTTATGAGAGATAAAATATTTGAATGAGTTCAAATATTAATTTAATGTGAGTTGGATTCATATTAAAATATATTAGTTATGAGAGAAACTTATATTTGAATATGATTTAAATTTAATTTAAGTTAAATATAAGATATTTAATTTAGGTAATTAATAGTTTAGTTTTATTTTATTTTATTTAATTAATATAAATCTATAAGAGATTGGAGAGATATTCATTAAATAAGATTTGAATGAAATATTAATTAAATATGATTTAATTAATTATTAACTAATTAATTAATTGTTAATTAATTAATATATTTGAAATTTCTATTAATTTAATATTTTTTAAATTAATAGAATCTCATGATTCTCTCCTAATCCCTTTCCTACTCCAAGAAGGAAAGAAAGTTATAAATATTAGAAGAAAACAGTTTTCTTTAATGCATTAATCAAGAAAAAAAAGTCATTGATTTTTCTCTCTAAACTTTTTTTCATCCCAATTGGTTCCACAAACCAATCTCATCCTAGAGGATAGGAAGGTCTCCGACGGTTGGTGTCCCAATTTGGAGATTCACTTTATAGATTCAGAGACATAAACAAGTAAGTTTTTCTTTCTCTAATCTATAATTAGAAAGCATGCTTAGCCTTCAAGTCTTAATAAGAAAATTAGTTTCTTAATTATTTTTGTCAATGTATTGGTATTTTAAGATTTCCAAATTAAATTGAGTAATGGTTCTGTAAAATCTTCCGCTACCATAGGAATTTTATCCCTTCATTCTCAACTCGTCTTCAACCTCTCCTTAACAACCACTTCATTCTTTCCTCAGCCTATTTCATTTCTTTCTCCGTCTCCATACGAAATCATCCCATCGTCTCTTGAATCATCTTCAACCACGCTGTTTTGGGTTTAATGATCGGGAAAAAGAAATCCTCCTTTTTCCCTCAACTCATCTTCAACCTCTTCCGGTTGTTCTTTGGCCTTCGTTTTCTTGTGGGGGAAAAACCCCTCTTGTTGTAATATTTGTTTCTCTCACACTCTCCTCACCTCATTGCCTCCAAAATATATGGGTTTCCCCTTTCGATTTCGTTGAACGACTGGGTTTAGACTGTACGAAACTCAAACGCTTGTATGTTCACCACTCATCTCGGTGAACATGCAATTCTGACTCAGTTTTTCCCCTTCCACTTTCCCTTGTCGCTTAGACTCCCATTTGTCAATCAGACTTCTTTTCACACTGATTTGGACACTTGCTACACTATCCTTACTATCATTTTGTGCATATGAGATGTTTGAGCAAGGTAGGGTTGGAGGTAAGCGGTTCGAACTCAAGTTTCTTCAAAATCGATGAGGAGGATTGTCTTGGAACTTGTCTAAATTTTTATTTCTGATTAGTTTTGTTTGTTACTTCAATTTTCTTACACATCTGTGCATATTTGGGCATCTCGGTTAGAAACTACAATGCTGTTTTTTTTTTTTTTTTTTTTTTGTAAATGTTTCAATTTTAAATAGTTTTATTCTTCTTAGGATTCTTCGTATTGCATTTTTAGGCATTTTTTTGTAATCGGTGCCTCTCTTATGTTGCCATATTTATTTCTTTTGCCATTTCAGCCTTCCTTGTTTATGGTTTCAATTTATTTGCAATAAAGATGCATACTATAGTTGGTTTGCTGTGAAGTCTGTTCTCTTTACTCCCATCCATCCATAACAATGCAATATCTTTATTCGATCATTTCGTTCTGCCTTTGCTTATGTATTTGTCTATTCATAGCTTTTCTTTGTCCTTAATGTGGTAGGTTTTGATTATCTTCTCACTTTTTTGTACATATCTGTCATTTACAAAGATTCTCTTCTTTTATTTTTTTTTGTTTTGGGGTCAATAAAGACATAAATTAATGACCTTCTACCCCTCTATATATACCTCTTCATTTGCTCTATTTTATTGTGTGTTGTTTTCCTCATTTCCCGTCCTGCTTCCTCTTCTGTTCTTTCTTGTTTTGGTAGGTAAGTTACTTTTGCTTTCTTTTTTTCAAGTTCCATCGGTCCTTGTATGTTTCTTGTCCATATTCATGTTACCAATCATGTGTGTGGCTGCCCTTGCTTTCAATTCTGTGTTCTATTTAAAGCATAGTATGGGACATGACTTTCTTTCTTTATGCAATGATATACCATCTTATACACAGTTGTATCCACTGGCATTTCATACTGAACGATTTGTTGCGAACTCTAATTTTATTGGTTGTTCATTTTCTATGATTGTTTGTATGCATTTTCATCCCTATACTTCACTGCACCTTCTTTTCATGCATACTTTTTATTGATGTTTCCACAACTAGATCCAGTTCATTACATTGAATGGATTTAATTCCTCTCAGGCACAACGTTTTTTTAAAATAAAATGGTGACATTTTCTTATTCATTTTAACGATTGTTGTTTTTTCATTTGAATATCGACATTCCTCCAAAGTTTACGGTACATAATCGTTACATTTTATCCCTATAGTCTTTTTACTGCTACTTGTGTTAGCTCAAGTAACTCATTTCCTTATTTTATTTTTAGGAGATCCGACTTCATACTTCCGTCGTGAGAGGTACAAGGCATTGCCGCTTTGTAGTACATTTTTTAATTTCTTTTCGTACGCTTTTTTAGGTCGTATACTGTAATGTATTTCGAACATTATTGGCCCTTCTTGGTTCATAACTACTTTTGTGATTTTCGTCTTCCATGATTCTATGCTTTTTTTCGCTTACATATTACTTTATTATACTTTATTCTACAAACTTTATATTTCGTTCCCACAGTTTTCTTATTTTTTGTTCAAGTCTGCAAACGTTCAATTTCAAATAAAATGCCTATCGCGACACTGTAACCATAATGTGCTTGGGTATTTCATAAAACACGTAAGGGTGACTTATTTCATAAAATATAGGAACTCACACTATTTTTGTATGGAATTGAAATACAGTGGACCATTAATTTTGAATAAAATACGGGTTTGTTTTCACAAACATTATGAACCATTTTAAACCACATGTTAGTGCATTTTAAAAAAATGGACAACTGCTTTTTCCCATATTAGCAACCCTTTTGAAATTCAACATCATGAATTTGAAAAACCATTTTGGTCACGCATATTACGTACCCTTTTGAAATAGTAGACAAATAATCTAAACAAAAATTATTGTTCAGTTTCCCAAACACATTATAAAATCATTTCAAGGAAAAAGGGTACTTCTTCGTCTTTTTTTGCATAACGAGTACGAATGTCTCATTTCAGTTAAAAAAAATAGTGGATTGATCAATCACATAAGTTCATTTTACTTAACTACAATTTACAAGTTGAAAAAGGTATTATGTTCTAACGCATGCATTGTAGGTGTAATAGCATTCTAGTTAGGAAAGTAGATCATCAGGTTCGAAGTCATTACCCTCAAATGACGTTAGTAAACATTCGCACAATATTAACCATCTTCATAGTCTCCCAACGTCAGCTACTGCTGATTTTGAGGCACTGATGAACGACAATAAGTAGGTGACATATACACCGTATGACACTAGGCATTAAATTAGACAACTTGCCTACTTTTGTATGATACATGCCTCCGACCTAGTTTGTCGTCAAAGTACTAGAATTGACAGAAGAACTTTTTCCATTCTATGTCACTTACTAAGGACAAGTGCTGGTCTGACGTCGATAAAAGTCGTCGATGTGGAGGAGATGGTCATAGTGTTCCTGCATATATATATTGGCACATGATGTGAAGAATAGAGTCATCCAACGAGTCTTTGTGAGGTTGGGGGAGACTTTTTCCCGTCATTTCAACCTCGTGTTGTTAACTATGATACGATTGCACAATGAGTTGCTGAAGAAACCACATCCAGTAACAAACACATGTACCGATTCACGATAAAGGTGCTTCGAGGTTCGACTAGTCTTGTAATCCATACTGATAAGGTAGCCTGAGGTCATAGTACTTATCTGCAATTTGTTCAATTATGTAGAATTTTCTTGGGGCATTAGACAAGACTTACATAAAAGTGAATGTGTTTGTGTCCGATCGTCCTAGGTATAGAATACGTAAGGGCAAAGTTGCCACAAACATGCTCGGCGTCTGTGACACGAAATGTGACTTCTTATTCGTGTTGGCTGGCTAGAAAGGATCGTCAGTCGATTCTAGCATACTTTGCGATGCTATTTCACGACCTCACGGACTGCAGGTTCTGAAGGATAAGTGTTGTTCGTACTCCTACGACATCAATGCTAAGAGATTTGCATATGGAATTGTCTTTACATAAGGTTGCTATCGTGACAAGATTTTACTATTTATGCGACCGGGGTACCTTAACGCGAAAGAATTTCTTGCTCCATACAAAGGACAAAGATACCACTTGCAAGAGTGGCGTGGAGCTGGTAATGCACCAACTAATGTGAAAGAGTACTTCAACATGAAACATTCTTTGGCATGGAATGTTATCTAACGAGCATTTGATGTGTTGAAGGGTCGCTGGGTAATACTATGCGGCAAGTCCTACTATCCCATGCAGGTTCAATGTCGTACGATTTAGGCATGTTTCCTGTTACACAATCTCATAAACTAGGAGATGACAATTGTCGATGTTTTAGACGACGTGGATGAGGGAGACTCAGCGTATGCAACTGCAGGAGGTGATGCCATTCATTACATTGAGAACTCGAACAAGTGGACGCAGTGGAGGGATGAGCTAGCAGCGAAGATGTTTAATCAATGGCAGTTTAATAATCAATAGATCTCATTTTGTGGATATGTGCTTCTAAAATTTATAGTGTTGTAGTACCGTTTTTGTTGTCTTATATATTGCATGTACGTGTGCATCAACGAATTAGTAGAAAACTATTCATTTCACACAATACAAAATTTTATCATTTGGGCTTCCTATTTACATTATATATATTTTAGTTATTAAATTATTTCCCGTCATTTTAATTGCCAGAATGGAAAGTTTGTCATGCACATTGAAGCATGTATGGACAAAGGAGGAGGAGGCTACCCTTGTGGAGTGTCTGGTGGATCTGGTCTCTGCTGGTGGATGGAAGTCAAACAATGGGACGTTTATACTAGGCTACTTGGCACAGCTTGTTCAAATGATGGTCGTGAAGTTGTCGGGTTGTAATAACATTTCTCCAGTGTGAGGCCCCCCATTCAGTGGGTTCAGATGGAATGATGATGAGAAGTGCATAGTTGCTAAAAAAAAATTGTTCGACAGCTGGGTCAGGGTATGTAGATGTTTTAAATATGACATAAATTTTATTGATTTTTATTAAACGCGATGCAGTAACTAATGCATGTTTGATTTTTTTTATTACGCAGACCCATCCAATAGCAAAGGGCTTCCTAAACAAGTCGTTTCCCTATTACGACGAACTGTCATATTTGTTCGAGAAAGACAAGGCAACGGAAGGACGTGTGGAGACATTTGTAGACGTCGGTTCCAATGTTTGTCACGGTCATATTTTTCCAAGGTGTGTTTACCTATGGTTATATGCTCCAAATACCCTCAGTTTATCTTATCTTTATGTTGCATATCTAGTTTAGGTAGTTGTCTTTCATTTTAAGTCATAAAGCTTGGGTGTGACGTTTCGGCATTTTCATATGCAAGCCTACCAGAGCTGAAAATGTTCAAAATGTACTATAGGGGAGATATACCATTTGAATCCCCGCCCAAGCATTAGTTGTACTCTTTGCAAGCAACCCTTTTTCCTTGCAACTGACAGTCTTTAATGCTTATGGTAACGTCTATTTCAATGTATTTCTTTCCTTCCCGCGTTTTATAAACAAATTCTCCCAAGAACGCCAAGGAAGGTTACGACATACGTCGACGTTATTCGCAACTTTCGGATTTTTATAGGCTGACTTGTTGATCGAGTTAGAATAAGTGTCGCACAATCGTCCATCTCGAGGTTGAAACGCTACGATTGTGACACCTAGCGGGTACGAGAAGTATCCACATCCGGATCTGAACGATACGGAATTTCATTCTATGTTCGGACATGGGTTCAACATATTGCAAGAAGATGTTGCACAGCCTAGTCGAGTAAGCGATAATAGGACGAGTTCGAGTGACTCAAAGAGGAGGAGGGGAGAGAAGCCTGTGGATATTGTTGATGTCATTAAGGATGCCATAGACTGTTAAATTGACCAGCTAAGACTAATTGCAGAGTGGCCACTATTAGCACTATGGGATGAAAGCAGTGCTCGCAAGGACTTAATTCGAGTGTTGCATGCCATCCTTGAGCTAAGTAGGTCGGAAAGGACGCACTGCACTTGGATACTTATGCACAATCTAGCCAACCTGAAAGGTTTCCTTGAAGTGTCGGGCGACAAGAGGATTAACTACTGTAGGGTGATCCTATGAGATGACGTGTGATTGTTTCTGTACTTCCTTGTTTATTGATCGTTATGGGTTTTTTATGCTTCTATTTCTATATATGTACTTTTCTTATGTTTGTAATTCTCTTCTATCAAACGTGTCCTTAAGAAGACCTTTTATTTATTTTCGACGTACTGAAATTATGTTTGACGTTGTTTATCTTGATTCGTAATTTTTATTTCAACAAATTTATAACGTTTACGGATTACGTGACTTAGAAAAGACAAATGTTTATTTAATGAAACATGACGACTAGTTGAATAATGTAGAATATGAACGTTATCATTAGAGAAAGTAAGTCGATTTTTTCAAAAAACGTAGGACAATTTCGTAAATTAAAAATATACATTTTGTGTATTGAATTTATAATATGAATTTAAAAATAATAATAATAATAATTCAAAACACTACCAAAACAACCCTTCCTTCAAACATATCTTTATCATTACACTACCCAAATAACACTTTCTCCAAACACATCTTATCATAACACTACCCACATAACTCTTCCTCCAAACACATCTTATCATAACAATATCATAGCACTACCCACATAACCCTTCCTCCAAACACATTATCGTAACACTAGTTTTATCATAACCCTAATCCTTTCATAACCCAACCTTTCTTATCTATCTCTCTTTCTATGTCTTCTTTTCGATTATACTTATAAATCAAATGAAATACTAAAATGTGTTTACTGTCAAATAACTTTTTCAAATTTAAACTTAGATTTTTTTTTTCATGTGATGTTTTGGAAACATAAGAAGAAACCCAAATGGGAGAGGCAAAAAAGACATAGGAAATAGAGAAGGAAACATTTAGCATTAAAGGTAAAAGTGGTGTTTCACATGGGAAAAGGGTAAATAAAAAACAAACATGTTTTCACAAATAGATCAATCATGGAGAAGTCTTGCTTCCGAGATCATTTTGTACAATTTTTCCCCAATTTCTATTTTTCAATAGATAAATGATTCTAGTTTAATCATCCAACATGTTAGAACTCATCCTCAACCTACGTCATTAATATCTTGAAAACGAAATAAATTTAAAGGTACTTTTTAAAGTTGAAGACGAAAGAAGGTAACGTCATTATGAACAGTACTCTAAAACATGAACTATTGATAAAAAAGTTAAATATTCAAATTTTCTATCCTATGTATAGTATGAAATATAAAAAATTTACTAGAACATTTTAAAAGTTTAAAAAACAAAATAGAATCTAAATCCAAAATAGATTTTGAAAATTGAGTGATATGGGTGAAGACTTCTTAGTTCTTATATTAGTTCGCACAACATTCTTAAGGTAATTTTAGTTTTAATTATTATTTATGCATAGTCAAAAGATGGTGTCGGCCATTAGTGAAGTTTGCATCAAAGAGAGTGGTTAGAAGATGGAGAATTTTTTAATGCATTATTTTTACTTTTAGTACTTTACATTACATAGATTAAAATCTCTACAATACTATAAAAATTCTTCTATCCTTCCATTTGTAATCAAATTAGACTTTTTAGGAATGAAATTGGAGATCTTTCAATCTAACATTGATTAAATTTGAGTCGACTTTGAATTTGGACTCATTTGAGTCCACTTTGAATTTGGATTGATTCAATTTAGAACAAGATTTCATAAACTTGCTTCTAGATCTTCAATCTACGAGTTAATCTAATTTCAGTTTTCTTTTGGTTGATCTAAATTTGTAAAAGAAAGTCTCAGTTTCTTAAATTCAAAGGAACTTGTTTTCTTAATACCTTGAATCTTTAGGTTAAACATAAAAAAAGTCTTATCATTTAGAGACCAAAATAAATAAATTTGAACATTCCAAACAAACTTAAAAGTTTAGAGACCAAAATGGTATTCAAACTAAACTTATTTTTTTCATCCTTTGAGAGTACAACAAAATATAAGGCAAAATTTTGAAACTCGGAAGGTGTTTAGTATATGAAATAGCATATTTTCTTAACTAATGAGACTTATCCTCATGTTCGCATAACTTTGGAATAAGTAAAATTATTGCCTGTTGTAATATGTAAAATTAATAAGACCATTATTTTGATGTGTAGCTTTCAACACTCTTTCGAAGCAGCAAAGTTCCAAAGCTTTGAATGAGAGTCAAAAAACACTCAATTTTTCCTTTCCCCATCTCAAAGTAACTTTGGCTATGAACAGAAGGAGTTTGTCACTCTTGTTGTGGTATATATAAGAAAGGAAATATTCAAAGCCATCAAATTCCCGACAAACCATCAGCATCCAAAAGGGAACTCCAACCCATATCAATCAGAATTTTGGAACACTATAATTAATATACAAAGAATAACAAAGTGAAAGAAAAAATAGCTACAAACAAATATATTTTCATTGCTCATTTACGGTGTTAGTATTCCTATCTCATGGTATTACCAAAAATTTCCCTCGAGGTGTAGATCTACTTCTTCTAAATTCAGACATTGATTTCTCGCTAACTTCAGTTTGATTGCGATTCCCATTCTCAACTTTACTGGTAGTGAGCAAGCTTTCAACGCCCGAAACTGTCATTCTGTTTCATAATTAGTCACAAAATGCAAGGTTTAGAGTCTCATTAGGCATTAGATTCAATTTTATATATATCTCTATATTAGGTCAATTAATTTGTTGTAATTTTGAATATGTACCTATTTGGATTTACTTTTCTAAACTTCGAAAGTTAGAAGAGACCTATTATACATTTTAGGGACCTATTCAAACATAAATAAAAGTACACTGATTTATTAGACACTTTCTAAAGCTGAAGATTAAATAGACACATACTTGTTAGTTCTTGGATCGAACTTATAAATTAACCTCCAATCATTTAGAGGTAATTTTGGCAGCCTTCACGTGTCGGCTTAGACATTAATTTGACTAACGAAGCCTAACATCGAACTATTAATATAAACACAAAAACTCCTACCCTAATATCATATCATGTTAAACCATCTCTAAAACCAAAAAAACTTAAGCTTATGGTTTATTTTAGCGATAATATAATTTTATACCTTGGTGGTTCAAGATTCTGAGAGTTTCTTGGGAAGTTCTGACGAGTTTTTTTCACCTTTAAAGCACCATCATGAGGCAATCCCGCAAGAAAATGCTCGTTCTCCATTTCAGAGAAGTCACTCTTTCTTGCATCCTCCATTTTTCCAGCTGCATTAATGTCAGTAAGTAATGTTGTTACCACACTCTCAGGCTGCTTCTGGTTATTAATCTTAGCTGCTGCACCAGGTAACTGTTGTTGCTTTGCTTTGGTTTTGCCTTCATTTCTGCTTCTCCTTGCACCACCATGCATTGTATTTAGAGACTGCTTCACCTGTTGTTCATCTTCATTATTTTCTTGGCAAACCAGTTGTTTCTTCTTTGTTGAGGCCATTACTTTCTGGATAACCAATGCATCAGACAAGTTTTCATGCTCTTGACAACTGATGTTTACTCTTCCTCGATTATCGATTGCTGGGACTGAGGCCATTGACTTATTAACGTGCACTCTTGTCGGGAATGAAGGCTTTGCAATTGGTTGGTTCTCGTTCGTCTCTGTTTTAACCTTGCTTCTTATAAAGGCACCCCTATCTGTTGATATTGATCTCCTGATTGGTGGAGATGGTGACCTTGGGTTTCCAGAGCTTGAACTAGTTGTTGATGTCTCTTCAGCTAACAGGGGCATTTTTATTGCATCCTTCTCCGTGAATGTTGAGGGAAATCTTGGCCTTCTTTGCTTTCCTGAAGAGTAGCTTCTAGCCTGATATCATCAAAATATTGTCAAAACAGATTATTAGATAAAATAAGTTGTTATTCAAGTAGTTAGTTAAGATAATTTTGTTATTAATCAGTTGGGTAGTTTCTCTTTACTAAGGCTATATAAATATCCCCAAATAGGGATGTGTAATAATTAAGGGAAATTGTATCAAATGACAAAAACATTTAGAAAAAAACAGCTCGACACCTATTTCTTTTACATATAGCAAATATGACAAAATTAGTGATATCAGATGGCTATCAGACAGTAATCATAAGGCTATCGGAGAGCTATCAGAGGGCAATCATAAGGTTATCGGCTTTTAAATTTACTACTTTTGCAATTTCGAAAATGTAGTGACATGGGCCCTATTGTTAACCTCAATCTCATTCTTTTATTCCCAACTTCCACTTCTAATAAAAAAAGAGTAATTTTGTGTGACTGATTTTGGAACTAACCCAGAGGCCAGAGTACAAACTTTTAAAAAATTTTCAAAATGTTTTAAATGCACTAACACCATTTGAGAATATATGGTTTCTTTGTATCTCCCATTATTACATTTTGTTAGAAATAATGGTTTAGGTCATATTGAAAGCCCAAGGGTAGTTACGTAATTTACTTTGTCCTATTTTTTATTCTGTTAATTAGGTTTGTGTTGCCTCTAAATACTTCCTCTTTGAAGCTTTATGAGTATTAAAAAATAATAAAATTATCAGCATTGTGGTTTTTCTCTGTGTACTAGGGTTTTCACGTAAAATTGTGTTTGTTCTTCGTCTCTACTTTCAATATGATATCAGAGCATGATATTGAAGAAACCATAGATGATCTTACACATGGTGGAACTCTAGCAGAAGAGACAGCCGCAACATTAGTGTCATCGTCGCCGCCGCTGTTGAAGCCCGAATTAGCGCCATGGATGAATGGTTCCGACAGCTACAGAACTCACTAACCAGCCTTACTCAGCCGCACTCCTCCAACAATTCCATTCCCTCAGCCACACAAAGCCTCCACACACTGCCAACTTTGATTCCTCCATCAAACATGCCATCAACTTCAGTTCATCCAAACCCTCTTACAGGTGCACTCTTTATACGGACTTGCTTCTGGTATTGCTTAGTCAGTCCATGCACTACCACACGCACCGTCGTCAGGTCTTGTCCAGCCGCCAACTTCTGGTTTAGCCGCAAATCCTAGTGTCTGCCCCAAGGTTGGAATGCTCCGTGTAGTCACAACCACATGCACAAGGTTTGTTTCCCAGTGTTGCTCAACATCAATTGGACATGCTTCAACAAAAAATTGCAGCACTTGAAGCTACACTAGGGGTCCCTTCCACCACCCACTTGACCCAGCGATGTATTATGAGAATCCGATAACCTCATTCCCTGCTTTGTCCTCTTCTTTATGTGTTTAATATAGTGGCACAGTCTTCAGGGTATTTTTCAGGAGAGAAACTAAATGGTCAAAACTATTTTTCATGGTCACAATATATTAGAATGATTCTTGAAGGGACACGACAAGTTTGGGTTTTTAGCAGGAGAGATACCTCATCCCTTGCCAGGAGACCCACAGGAATGATACTGGAAAGAGGAGGACTCTCTTTCCAGATTGGCAAGCCACGACCTAGACAGTGTACTCCAAGCGTCAGAATGCCTCTCCGCTTTATACTCTGCGAAAATAAGTCCACGAACACAAACAGAGGACAATGGATGTGAGATGTCTTATTTTAAACAAACTCTCTCTTATCTAGCAGGAAATGGATATGTGCAGAGAAATTGTCTGGGATTGTTTTAGTGATGGTATACAACACTCGAGGAATGAGGAAAGTGACAAGATCTAAGACTTTCTTGCTGATCTCCACTTTAAGTTCGATGTTGAACGAGGGCGTATATTGGGCCAGAGACCTGTTCCCTCTCGGATGGAAGTTTGTTCTGAAGTCTGTCTTGAGGAGGATCGTACAAGTGCCATGAGTATTCTGCCAACTCTCGCTATTAATTCTGCTGCCTTCAGAATATCGAAAAGAATAGTAGAAAACTGATCCCCGTTTGTGAACATTGCAAGAAAGAGTGGCATACCAAAGAGCAATGTTGGAAGTTGCATGGTTGGTCCCCCAGGAGTTAAGAGACGATCTTCCACCAAAAATCAAAACACAGGTCGGTAAGAATCCCTGGATCTTGGACTCTAGTGTCACAGATCATTTATTCCTTTGAACACTTTGTGTCCTACATTTCGTGTTCTAGAAATGAAAAGATAAGAATTGTGGATGGTTCCTTGGCTCCCATTGCCGAGAAAGGGCAAATTTCTCCTTTTGACAGTTTATCATTACATAATGTGTTGCATGTGCTACAAAATTTCATATAATCTTATGTCAATAAGCAAGATTACTCGTGAGTTAAACTACAAAGCAACATTCTTACCTGATTCTGTTTCTTTTCAGGACTTGAGCTCTGGAAGGATGATTGACACTGCTTGACATAATAGGGGACTTTACTTGCTTGATGATAGTGCCTCCTAAAGTAACATTTCTAGATTTTGTAATTTCTTATTTTAACAAACTACAAAGTAGCATTTCTAGAACTAGTTTTTTATCTTCCTACTTTACTACTTCCGTTTAGGCCACCCAACTTGAAGTATCTGAAATACTTATTTCCTCACCTTTTTTCTAAAGTTGATGTTTCTTCTTTATTTTGTGATGTGTGCACATGGGCTAAACAACACCGAGTATCTTTTCCCTCGTCTTACTTGGAAAACGATGCATATAAGCCAACTCAACCCTTTACTCTTGTCCATGGTGATCTTTGGAGACTATCCAAGGCCACTACCTCCTTTGGGAAACGATGGTCTGTAACCTTTATTGATGACCATACTCGTCTTAATTGGTTTTTTCTGGTCTCCAACAAATTCAAAGTCACCTCCACATTTCGGGACTTCTATCACGCCGTAGAAACACAATTCAATACAAAATTTGCAATCTTGTGGAGTGATAATGGTCGTGAGTTTCAAAATCACCCTCTTACTTAACGAGCTCTTATCCTCTAAGTGCTTATATCCCCAACAAAATGGGGTGATGCTGCATTTAAAATGAGGGGGAGTATTAGAAATAATGAGCTTAGGTCATGTTGAAAGTCCAAGGGTAGTTACGTAATTTACTTGTCCTATTTTTTATTCTGTTAATTAGACTCATTGCCTGTAAATACTTCCCCTTTGTACCTCTATGAGTATTAGACAATAATAAAATTATCAGCACCGTGGTTTTCCTCCCTGTACTAGGATTTTTCACGTAAAATTGTGTTTGTTTTTCGTCTATACTTTCAAGACATTTGTTTCTTGAAAATGTATGAGGTTTGACTGCCTTTTACATCAAATCTTCGGTTCTAAATAAATACTACGTCAAATTCGACCAAATTTATAATTGAACATTTTTTTCTCAGCACATAACATTCAAAGTACAAGGCAGCAAACAAGGTCTGATTACCTCAAAAGTTTTAGCATCATCCAAAGGCCATTGACAATTTTCAGGCTTAGCACTTCCACTGGTACCATGTCTTAAAACACGGAAGGGAGATGCAGCTCTTGGCTTTTGAATTTCTACGAAGGCACGAGCACTGCCACTTTTTAGTCGTTCAAGCTCTGCATCCTTCCTCTCCAATGTCGATTTAAGATTTGATATCTAAACAAGAATATGTAGCACAAAGTTTAGAACTGACTTACATGGAAGGGGAAAGAAGAAAATAGAATGGTCAGAACTAACCTCATCTTTAAGTTCTCGAATTTGACCATTTTCTTTATTACAGCGAGCTGCTCCTAATTCTATAGAGGCAACTCTCTCTGCAAACTTAAGCGTGCTAATTGTCTCTCCAAGCGCATCAACTTCGGGGTTTATATGTACAAACATCAATGTCTTAGCTTGTCCACCTGTTCGTTAAGGAAAATGTAAAAACGTGTTATAGCTTCCTTCTAATCAATTCCATTTGACCTCACCAGCAGTCATTCAGACTACATTTAAAACGAAAAGCCAAGAAAGAGTATATCAACCAACAGAATGGTGAATCACCATCACCGGCAGTTATTCAATTTCGACTAATTTAAAACAAAAATCCAAGAAAGAGTATCAACCAACAGAATGCTGAAAAGGTGGTTACCTAAAGAATCTTGCAGGAGTTGAGTGAGTTTGCTATTCCTGTAAGGGATATGTGCACTCTTTTGTGCAAGGGCAGAAATCACATCTCCAAGTGCAGAGAGGGATTTGTTTATATGCTGTGCTTCCTTTAGTCTGTCGCCAACAGCTTCAGATTTGTCCACTCTTTCACTCCCAGCCAGATCTACTAGATGAAGACATCCCCTAAGGATGGATCCGGAGACCAAATCTCTTCCAAGGACATGGATTGTTAAAACACTGTAACAAGATACGTTTATTTAGAGAGTCCAGATTTGTACAATTGAGATGAGAAAGAGAGACCTATACCTGTGCGAGCGACTACTTCTTTCATTTAAAGCTGTAGCACCAATAGCTCGATTCTTCTGACCAATTCTCATCAAACTAAGAACATCTTGAGTACATGTCACAGGAACCCAACTTGCATCAGGCACATTGAGGCCACTAAGTTGGGAGTTATTTCTTATATCTAACGTTCAAGTGGTTAAGAAAACCAATCTAATCGTAGAAATACTTAACAAAAGAAGAAATTTTTTTGTCATACGCAAAAAGTTGTACTCTCTCACTTTGTTGTTTAAAAGGATATCTTCTGTTTGAGCCATCACTGACCAACAAATCTCTCACTTGTTCATTGTATATTTCAATCATTTGAACTCCAACTTCATACTTCATCACATCCAACCTTGCATTTGATATCTGGAATAAGTCATTGAGAGCTCGATAATTAACCCCCCATGTGTCCTCAGCCATCAAATCTGGGCCACTCTGCAAGAAAATAAGAACCGGTTTATATGTTGTATATCACAAAAACATTATCAAATTCCCTTCTGTTCTGATAATGATGAACTTGATGCATACCATTGTATACGTCTTTCCCGAGCCAGTTTGTCCATATGCGAAGATGCAAACATTAAAACCATCAAGAACAGATCTGATCAATGGTTGGGTGTCTATATATATTTTTTCTGCAAAATTTTGTAGAAACTTATCGTGAGTGACATCTGATTGCAGATCAAGTGTATATTATAATCAGCTATTTGTATTTGATTTCAAGTCCACACGTTGAATATGGTCAACTTAGTTATAAATCTTAGTTATCAATATACCTTGCGTGACATTAGTTCCATAAACTTTATTGAAGGAAAATACTCTTCTTGCTTCTTTGCCTTGCTTTTGAGGATTTGCAATCATAATGTTCCCATTTTCTCCAATATAGTCCACTGTAGAATGCTGATTTGATTGTCCCGATAAGAAAGGCCTCACTCTACAGTACACCCTTATTGTTCCTGTGATTACAAAATGACATTTAATCCAATTATTCTCCTCATCATAGAAACATGGACATGGGCAAGACATCATTTTGTTAACAATGTCCATCCACACAGCATTAACATGTTTCTAGCAATATACATTATCTAAATCCATAAATGTCTGCAAATATCAGACCTGGTTTCAGTATATTTCCCAACTATTTAACATGTGTCTAATAAGTGCCGGCCTGGCTCCAATGCAAATGTCCAATAGGTGTACGTGACATGTTCAACAAGTATCGAAGTGTTTGAAACGAGTCGAATTTAGATAAATAGCCAAACTACAGTATTCATATTTTGTAGTTGCAAAATGAGAGAAGCAAATTATTATTACCTTTAAGGTCTTGAACTTGATTGTAAAGTATACGATTCTCTTCCAATACCTTGTGGTAAGAAGAGGAAGCCATCTCAAGGCCCTTGAGATGATGTTCTGGGAAAATAAATGGACTGTATGATTATTGAGTTCATACCTATTTCAAAAAATGCAACTGTATGGGAGAAAGAAAAACAAAAGAGGTTGAAGTTCTCACGTAGCCTTTCGACTTCTTCATTCCATTGAGATTGTATATTTTTAACTTCAAGTTTGGTTTCTTCAAATGCTGACTTTAGCCCCTGAAGATCAACAATATCAAAGTATATCATAAATGACTTCACATACTGAAATAGGCTTGTCAACGAATGTACTGCATGGAGTGCAACACTTTTTATTGATAGCTTTAGAACTAGAAATAACGCATATACAGTAAGCTCTTGCAATGAAAACCTGAATCTGATCATCATGGTCAGCAGGAACCCTTTGAATAACCTCACTTTTTCCTCCACAAACACAGAGCTTGGAGAAGTCGCTTGATGCCATATTAGCTCTTTGGTTGATGTATCGGGAAATTGCTTCAATGAATTCAGATTTTGACAGTGACCTCAAATCACTTTTCAATATTTTCTTCAGAGATAGTCCAAGCTGTAGAAACGAATAGATAAAATTTAAGAACACTTTAAACTACCATGCATTTTGTTGAATGTTTACATCAATTACCTGAGTTCCTTGGGACACAAGCAGTGCAGAGAAATCCTTAACAACCTTGTTAAGTAATGCATCAATTACCTACAATATTTTATAAGACGTAATGTGAGATTTAGAGTTAGTTCCAGTCGTCTAAGCTTTTAAGTAGATATTTTGAAGCAAAAAAATGTACAGCACGAAAAGAGCCTTACCTACCATTGCATTTAAAGGCAAATCTTCAATCCCATCACTCTCTCGGAGGTATGCTTGTAGAAGTTTAAGTCCAAAACGATCAAAAAGAAAAGCAAGAGCACTGCAAGTTCTGGATTCTTCAACTGAAACTTCATTGGAAAGATGGAGGAAGTCTAGTAGCTGCTCAAACTGAGATGAATCCGATTCGTCTATTGATTCGTCTGTACTCTCACTTTCAGTTATGCATGGTGAACTTCTGGCGAGCGATGTGATTCGTACAGTTCCTCCATATCTCCAAACCCCAATCCCACCAGCCTGCTTCCACTCGTAATATCCTTTCAAGCAGAGAATACACTCTACAACTTTTCCTGAAGTACCTCCCTGCATGCATCAAATTCAAACCAAAACATGAGCATTTTGAGTAAAACTTTTCAACCGACTCAAGTAGAATGAATTTTATTAAGATAAGGTGATTTGGACCGAGATAAAAACTAGTAAGCAGAAGTTAATTAAGGTGATAGACCAAGAGAAGATGAGAACCTTTTCCAAGTCAGAAGCTTCAAATGTCAAGAGCTTCATGTCTTTAACTGCCTCCAAGAAGTTCCTCATGTTCTCAAAATACTGTATTGCAGATTGTGCAGCTCCTTCTGTTGACTGAACTGTTACAACTGGACTCTCCACCACCTATTGTAAAAAATAAGCACATTTTTCACCCCCACTTTAGTTGTTTCTAGTCAGAATATACACAGAGAAGAATGAAGTCAATAACATTAGAAAGCGCATTATTACTTTGAGAACAGCACCAGGATTGACTTTGTTGAGGACGTTGCAGAGGATAAGGCCATTGCGAAGTGCAAGACAGAATTCTTCTTCGGAGGGCTCCTTCGATAGTACTCCTGATGCTCCATGATCCATTTGGCGTAGCCATTCTGCTGCTTGATTTCTCCTTGATGCTGAAAAACATCACATTTACAAATAGCAATAAGAATAAATTAGTCATAGATTAAGTGTCCATTACAAAATTAAACAACCGGAACAAATAGTATGTTTGATACTTTCTTTTTCCTGATAGCACGACCATCCAGATCAATTTGGATGAAATTCGACTAATCTCATACCACAACTTCACTTTTTTTTTTCTTTTACAATTCTGTTTTCTTGCTAATCATTTTCCTCTGTTTTGTTAATTACCCAGATTTTTATTTTTTAAAATTCTGTTCTCTTCCTAATCATTTTCCTCTGTTTTGTTAATTGCTCCCATTAACAATTAAGTGTTTCCAGGATTGTGACTAAACACAAGCCTGATTTTAAAAATTAACAATAATTGTGACTTAAAGCACATAATTGTTAAACAGATATATTGCAAACTATTTTGAATATTTTCCCCTCATCAAGTCATGAACTAATCAAATTAATCATCCCTCTCTAGTTGTTATGGACTCAGTTTCCTGCATTTCTATCTTCATTTTCAGCTTCTTATAGATATTATGATAGAATAAAACCCTTTCAGATTTCACATTTTAAAATGTAATTAAATACTTGAAACCTCAGATATACAATTCCATCCACATAATGGTATCATTTTCCAAATTTTATTCCTAACCTTTGAAGAGTTCTAATTTCATCTCAATCTTAAAAAAAAAAAAAAAAAGGAAAAAAAAGACTGATATGAAAATGCATTTTTGTCGAAAATACCTTAGTTCTAACATTTTAATTTAATGAACTGGACAGAGACTTATAAAATAAAAAAGCCTAGTTGCAGTATATAACACTGCTCTTGAGTTATACCATCTCACCAAACCGAAATGTGTTGCAACTTACAAGTTACAAAACTAATCAAAACTGAGTGTAATACATGAAGCATAAGATTGTATAACATACTGAAATTAAAATTAGCAATTAAATAAGAAATCCATGAGTAAAATTAAAAGCAGGGGAAGAATAGGTCAATGGTTCTCTGTTTTTTCTTGATTCTTTATTATTCCTGCAATTACAATTTTCAATCTAGCTTTCCTCCTATTCCTAAGGACAATTCATTTAAAGCTAAATTCAACCACAGAAGAAACTTGAACATAATTGAGTAATCTGACGGCGTGCAGGTAATGGTTAATGCCAATGGAGTGAAGACCCTACAAGTTCTATCTCTATCAATATAATTATTCCCACTCCATAAATCAATCCTAAAGGCAATGGCTCAATGATATATCTCCCCAATCCTTTCACCTACTATAGTTGTTTGCTAAAAGAAAACGCTTTTTGTATGGTACTAACAAATTTAATCCCTAACTTTAACTACTTAATTTAAATTAACAATATAGTCTAAATTGATAAATTAATCAATAACCAAATATGTTTATAAACTATAAAGTCTTTGTATATGTTACAGGATTTAATTACTTGAAAAAAAAATTTAGCAATCTATCAAATTTTCTAGAGTCCATTTAATTTTTTTTTTACTGTATTTTGTAATTAATTTCAATTTTTTTTGGTGTCGATAAGAAACTCTCTTTAATTATTACCAACATTAAATTTCACAAAGTTGAAGAATGAAATCATGACTTGATGTAATTCTAGGGATTAAAGGTGTTTTTAACCATAATTGTTCAATTCAAAAAGATCAAAAGAGGAGGGAAAAAAAAAAAGAAAAGAAAAGAAAATATCTTCTTTCGGCTGAAAATGGACCCATGTCTTTAGAAGATGGACCCAACATTACTTGAACCTAAATTCAGGGTTTCATTTGTAAACATTACTCCCACAACTTTAATCTCTCTCTCTCTCTCTTTTTTTCTTTATTGTTCTGTTCGTCTTCCCCCACTCACTCACCTTTGCCTAAATTACAGGAATTAATTTTTCTCTCCATAGCCAAACCTAAACAAACAATACCATTTATTATTTATGGGCATAAGTTAAATTACCATATTGCCCTTCAGTCCAATTCAATTGAAGAATACCCACTTCCATATTAATAGTAATTTAGGTTTGGGGTAAAAAGAAAATAAAGAAGAAAGAAAGTAATGCAGATTTTTAAATTTTGAATTCTGGTAGTTTTACTTTCTTTGGAACTGTTTGGTGTGACTTTCAAATTGAGAGAGATAGGGGAAAAAAGAAAAAGTAAAAGAAACAAGTTGATGAACAAATTGTAAGAAAGAAACAGTGAATGAAGAGTAATCTAATCAAATAATTTGAAAATTTTGAAAAAAGAAAAATGGAAAATCGAAAGAGCTGAAATAAAAAAAAATAAATCAGTGCAATGAATTTAAAATCGATACCAGCTTCTTCGGCTTTGCGTTGAGCCAATTCGTGGTCATTGATAACTTCCTCAGAAGAAGGCTGATCATTATTACAAATGGAAAACAGAGCTTTCAATCCTCTCACATTCTTGTTGGGAGATATTAGTTTGGAATTCATAAAGCTTAATTGATCCTGCGGCATTATGGGATGAATCTATTCTTCTGAACTCCAATAAATCTCGAATTCCTCTTTTCGAGAAACAGATGATCGAAATGATTGTTGAGTTCAGGACCTAATCAAAGAATCAAGGAGACGAAGAGAAAAAAGAAAAAGAAAAAGAATGTGGATTCAGGGAATTGGGTTTGGAATGATATGTTGTAAAAAAAAAAAAAAAGTATAGTGATGAAAAGTGTTACCGGTAGAGAAAGTTGGAGTTGAAGTTGAAGAAATTCATGAGTAGGAGAGCAGAGAAGAGAGATGATGAAGGAGGTTCTGGTGATGGGTTGTGAGGATTTTTTGAAGAAGCAGTTGGTTTTATTTCGACGTGGGGAAAATTTGTAGAGAGAGAAAGAGAGAATCTATTCAAATTAAATTAAAAATTATTTTTAAAAAAAAAAAAAAAAAAAAAAAAAAAAATTTAAAAATTATTTTAAAAAAAAAAAAAAAAAGAAAGAAAAACTTGGAATTGTAACGTTATGGAGTGTTTATGGCTTCCATGAAGAAGAAGAAATTAAACCCTTTAATAAAGACAACTGACCAAAACTCTCCCATTTTATTTTCTATATCAATTTTTTAAAAAAGAAAATCTTAACTCTTATTACATTTCTTTTCTTTTAACTTTTATTTCTTTTTTCGTTTACTCATTTCATATCATAGTGGTAAGAGATTTTTTCTGTTTTATAAATGTCTCAAATTTCAACATCCAAAAATTGTTTGATTCAAAGTTTGAAATGTTGTTAGTTGACCTCTATTTTTAATCAAACAATATTTTTGGATATAAGATTTGGGTTATTCTTGCCCCCAAAAAAGTCTTTACTCTATCTAAATTGATCTATGCTATCAAATTTCTTACATATATTATTTTCATTCCTTGTTTGTCATAAAAAAAATATTTATCTATCTTTGCATAGTCTAATTAAAATTTGTCGTGTGACCATAAATCTTGATTTTTTTTATTTTATAGAAAATTATTGTTATTTTATTCTCATAAAAAATGAAAGAGTTGCAGAGAGATAGATGTAAACATTATCTTTATAATCAATCGTGTGATATTCATGAAACAAAATAATATATTTTTTTTAGAAAAAATAACACATCATTTATCGTGTGTCAAATGTTGAATGGTATCCTATATTATATTTATAAGTTAGGAGTTTTTGTGAGCCTAATTATTGAATGTATAGTAATGATTAAATAATATAATTGAAATAAACTATAGTTTATATAGGGAAACTATTCTATTAAATTATGAAAGTACGACTTTTGCTTTAATTTATTTCACTTAGAAAAACCTTCTCAAACTAATAGGACTATAGTATTTTTCTTCTTTTATCTAAATAATGTCGACGTCGTTTTTGCTTCATTTCCGTGGGGGTTAGGTTCTCATATTTTATATATATACTTTGAGTTTGGATGTATTTTGATTTAGAGCATTTTGTGTTGATTGATGGTAATTTTTTATTTTTATTTTTATTTTTATTTTTATTTTTATTTTGACCAACTCTATTCTTATTCAAATACTTTCCTAAAATCAAAATTATGGTATTAAACTATGTTGTTGCCATACAATATTTACCTTTTAATAATTCAAATTTCCTCTTCAATTGGAAAGGGAAAAGGAAAAGGAAAAGGAAAAGAAGAGAGAAAAGAAAAAGAAATTATTAAAGGGTAACATAATAATATAATAAATTAATATATTATTATTATTATTATTATTATTATTATTATTATTATTATTATTATTA